>VYXD01007607.1:691685-736372 GCA_013397195.1 Hylia prasina
TTCTTAATTACCCCCCAACAGCCATCGTAGTTTTTCCCCTTGTTTCTCTTCCTAGGCCTCTTCTTACGCATAGAATCAGCAAGGTTGGAAGAGACCTTTAAGATCACGCAGTCCAACCATGCACCCAGCACTGCCTGTCTATCCCCACAGCCACTCAAACCGCAGCACCCAGCGCCAGGTGCAGACGCCTCCTAAACACCTCCAGGCATGGGGACTCCAAAGGGCAACCTATTCAATGCCTGACCACCCTAACGGGGAACAAATTTTTTTAGTATCTAGTCTGAATCTCCCCTGTCTCAGTACGGAACCATTTCCTCTGGTCCTCTCCCTGCAGGCACGGCAGAAGGGGCCGGCTCCTCCTGACTACACCCTCCTGTCAGGAGAGCGCTGAGGTACCAGCTCCCCAGGCCCTGTGGAGCAGCTTAGGGCTCGCTGGACCCCGAGCCCTGATCTCCGCTTCCCCAGGGCTTCTCCCCCTCCTCCTGTGCTCCGGGAGAAGGGCGGCTGTGCTCCGGGGACCTGGGGAAATGACTCCAGGCTCCCTGACCTTGGCTATGAAGCCGGCCCCGGCAGCAGCTAGGCACGGTGGCTTGGCCAGCGTCTCTGCTGGCACATCCGCAGGTCTCGGGGGAGGAGAGCCAGCCTGCCGGCTCTTGGCAGTGCTGGACGGTGACCTAAAGGCACTGGCAAGTGCTTGTCTGAGGCAAATCCCTCTGTGATCCAGCACTACCCCTTTCTGGCAGTGAAATGTTGTGTTGTTGGCACTTCTTAGCCCAGGCTAAGGAGGCCTTTCCAGGAAAATAAGGCACGCAAAAGATTGGTGTTGAAATACAAAAGGGGTTCAAAGGAAACTATTAAAAGTAATATGAATAGTAGTGCTGGAAACGCTACCTCAGGGAGTCTGTGTAGGCAAACAAAAGTTGCAAAATCTGTAATACAGGATTCTATAAATACTGACAAGATGTACTTCTGAATATTTGTGAAGTCAGCACAATCCTTAGATGTAACCTGGTTTTTTGGGGTTTGGTGAGGGGTTTTTTTGGTTCACTTGAAGTTCACATTTCACAAAATTAGGACTGGGTAGCTCAGGGTATTGCTCATGGGACCCACCTTTAGGGACATGGGCCAGTCCAGGGCAGAAGTGACAAGAACAGCAGTGCTGCTGTGAGGGCAGCTGAGGTTAACTGGGTGCTGGTTCCAGCCTATTCCAATCTATTTGACAAAGATTCTTATTAGGTTTAGTAGGCCAAAGAGTAAATTGCAGAAGTAACTAGATTATACTTGCTGCTGGATAAAGTCTTCTTAGATCAACATTGAGACATGCTACTGAGCAAACACATGCCAGTTTGCAAACCTGACTGGCATATTTCCTTCAAATAGTTCGATAGACTTTAATATGAACTGGGAGTGCAGTTTGGCTCTGAAAACTTGCACCAGTATAAAGCCAACAGTCTTTGACATAGTCTCTTTCTCTGTGTTCAGGAACAAAGCTTCCTTCTTTGCTGATGTTAAAGAACGTTTTATTGCAGGGAGCAATATAGAAAAATGGCACCAAAAGAGGAAGCAGTACTACTGCCAGCAGGCCATTCCTGAAAGAATTCCCAGTTCAGTGCCAGTGATTAAAAGCTTTCAGATTCTGGGCTCAATTTGTAGCAGAAAATATGACTCTAAAAGCCACTAAATTTTATCTAGAAATCAGAGATAATAATCATAAAGCTGTAGGAAGTCAATCTTAAAAAGTCCCTTTTTAGAGCAAAACTTACTTCTTACATTGCAGTATGATGCCTCATTTTTAGTTCTATACACAAGCAACTAAAATATTATTTCTCAAAAATGTAAATATGTATTGTAGATCTGTTCTTAATTTTCTGACAAAAAATGCTTATCCATCTATCCATCTATATATTTTTTGTAGCATATTACATTGTTTCTTGATGTTGGGTGTCTACTTAAACTGAAATACATGAAATGTTTAAAAACTGTAAATACGTTTTTCAACTAGCTATATATGGCTTCTTCCCTTACAGTAATACCAGTCATGCTTGAATTACCTAAGCAAATTTAATCAAAATGTCAAAGATCTACCAAAATTCATTTTTTTAAAAAAGCCAAACACAAAGTGAGATTACAAAATGTAATTTGCTCTTCAAAAGATAAATTTCCAATATACCTTGGAGCCACTCTTAATTGTTTTCTGTAAATCACTGCAGTTTCTTTTCTTTGCCAAGAACTATCAGAATCATAGCCATCCATGGTTGACCAGTTTCTTGGTCCAAGAAGAAATCAATGACCATCAAAAGCTTTCTATTGTTGTTACTTTTTAAGTACAAGTCCTTTTCTTCCAGCAGGCATAGTAGCAAACCGTACAAATGGCATTTTTTTGCAGGCAGCCCAAGAATGACATCAGTGCACTGAGGCAGTGTTTTGGCTCTGAATGTCTGACTGCTTTGATACCAAACTCAGTTCCTGATGCTTTATGGCTCTTTCTTGCTTGAAAACCCTCCGGTAATGTGGTTTCTCCCATCTCACACAGTGAGACCAGGGGTCTGGCCACTCACTTCTCACCATCCAGGTGCATGCAAAGCTGAATTTCCTGCAGACCTGGCTGGTGTGGCTGTTTTATGTGGTGTGTTGGTGATTCTGGTTTTGCTGACTGCGTGCTGTGACTCTTGTTCAGAGCACTCGCCTCAGTAACCAGTAGCAACCAAGCCACTGCTGTCCTTTGACATTACACCGTAGTCACTGCATGCTATAGTTAGTACACCCAAAAAAAAGGGCCTTTGCAAATCCGTCAAAAATCACAACGACATAGTTAAAGCAGGATCTTCAATAACACCAAGGTCATCGCTTTGGTTCCCGTATGGGCTATTCACTTGAGAGTTGGACTCAGTGGTCGTTGTGGGTGCCTTCCAACCCAGAACATTCTGCGATTCTGTGACTGGCATCCCACAGACCGAGCCAGCTAGCGCTTCAAACCCATAACCATTCAGTGCACCACGAAACGCTCCGTTTCAGAGCGTGTGCATCCTCCAGGGAGCCATCCCGGCGCGGGCAGAGCCGCCGGGTGCCGCAAAAGGCCCGTTTGCAGCAGCGAGGCGTTTGCGGCGGCGCGGCCGGGCCGGGGCCGGGCAGAGCGCGGCGGCCGTGCAGCATGCTGGACCCGGAGGGCAGTGTGGAGCACCAGCCTGCCTCCTCCTTCCCCAAAGTCCTCCTCATCCCTCTAGCCATGCTCCTCGCAATTGCAGCGCTCCTGCTCTTAGCCTTTTCCGCCACGCGGCAGAAGGAACCTGATTTTTACACTTTCAAAGTTGTAAACATCAGGGGCAAGCTTGTGTCTCTGGAGAAGTACAGGGGCTCGGTAAGTGCGGCGGGGAGGGGCGGCTCCCGGCCGGGCTCGCTGACGGGCAGCCCTTGCATGTCCGCGGGGCAGAGCGCTCGGAGCCTCGGTGCACACGCGTGTGCGTCTGGGCTGCTCACTCCGTGACTCTGCCCTTTAGCGAACACCTCCGGCTAACACGGGCTCCTCTTCAATAAAGCGTTTGCAGTCTAACCCCCGTGTGTGTCCGCGTCTTCTCCTGCTGCAGCCGCCTGTAGACGTGGCAGGCAGGGAATGCTGCCCTCCTGCCGTTCTTGCAGCAGGATGGATTGCTCTGGATTCTGCTTATTCCATTGGAAGCTCAAGAAGTTTGTGTCTTTGTGTAACTTACTTTTGGAGTTTATTTCTGCCTTTTAACTGCATGACTTCTTGTGTGTTATTCTTACCTAAATCCCATTCCTTTTTAATTATCTACATTTAAAAAAAGAAAGAAAAGGGACTTGATCCGTGGCTAATGGAGTTAACATTTCACTGTAGTTAGTAAAAACATGAGACATTACAAAGTATCAGAGTATAGTGAAACTGTAACACCATGCAAATTCCTCTCTTGCTCTTTAGTGTGACAGCAATATGAAGAAGGGCATATAGATACATATGCTTTTATGATGTCTTCTAAATTGTATTTACATGTTACATTAAGTATTTCTAGGCAGAGTTTTCCATACCATTTTAAAACAATGTCCCTGTCTAAAATCTGAAATTATTTAATTTTTTTATTAGTGGTTTGATCAAACAGAAAAGATAGTTGGTACCAGTGGAAGAGTGATAAGAAAACTTAGCACACTCATTATACTTAATACTATAACCTCTTATAGCCCCTTTCACAAATTATAGAAGCTAAAATGAACATTAATCCCACAAGTGCCACTCAAGTGACACATCTGTGATACAGTCAGGCAGTTCCAATAGATTTGCTGCTGCCCAAAATGGCAGCAACACTTCTTGTTTTTACCCTTTTTCTCCAGTTTGTCTTTACACCTTCCTTTCCCCCCTCCTCAGATGTCTGAACTCACTGGTCCACAGCAGCAGGTCACTAAAATATTGGCAGGAAGACAGAGTAGCTATATAGGGAGATGCACATTTTCTTGAGCTCAGCAGAAAGGGATACTGGTGGATTTGGACCAAATGAGAGGTCTAAATCCTATCTGGTCAAAGTCCTCATCCTCCCGCATTCACAACTGAGATACAGCAGAACTGGTCCCATGCCCACTCAAATATCTATGTTGGAGAAAAACATGGAAGCTGTTTAATATTGAGCAATATTTGAGCTTTTTTAATGAACTCCTTCCAAAGGCTCTGTTAAAATCCTGTTACTGGGGCATGTTTTGTCTGCACGTCATCTGCTAATCTGAATAAGCAAATATCACCTGTAGCTTCTCTATCTCAGGGCTAGAATCCCCAGGGAAAGGAGTTAAAGGGGAACTTGGAAGAATTCCTTACAGCCACTCTGCAGAGAGCTGGGGGCGTTCATCCCCTCTGGAACAAGCTGCAGAGCCTGATCTGGAATCTCATGAGCAGGCAGGTTTGGGGTGTGTGCTGCATCTCAGTGCTGTGGTTCCAGGCCACCCTCGAGGTCTGGCTGCCTTCATGAAGGGGAGCTCTAGAGCTGTGTCTGGGAAAGGAAATAGCATTGATGAACGGTATTCTTTGATCTCTGCTAGGCCACATGGAATAGTTTATTCCAAAAAAAGTGACATTCAGCTTCCGTGTGGAATAAAAGATAGATTTGCATTCAGAGATCCTATTAATGTTCAGGCTACCTGCTCTTTGCTAATGTATGTGCACAATTTTAAAGAAAATTACAGCAACAAAACACATCCCTTTCTGTCATTATGTTGCCAGAACTCAGTATCAAGATAGAAAAAGGTTAATTTAAACTCCCATTTATTTCTTAAAATAAACTTGCTTAAATCTGCAGTTAGATAAATAATGTTGAGGAGTAGGTTTATCGTAATCATTTATCATTTTAAAGCTATTAAAAGATAGCAAATATTATTAAAGTACTGTATGTGTGCTGGTGGTGTTTTAAGGAAAGTGAGTCACTAGTTAGCTCCTGGAACAATAGCCTGTTAATTGCTAAAACAGCTTTTACCAGCCTTAAGCTTTCTGGCAGATGTAGAGAAGACATTTTCTTCAATTCAGTCATTCAGCTAATTTATTTAAATAACTACTTAATTGGTAGTCAAGAAACTTACTAGGAATTGAAAAAATGTAAAGGCTTCCAGACTCTAAAAAAAATTAATAAAGTCTGCTAATTCTAAAACCACAAGAGCTGTGCAGAGTATAAACAATCAGTGCAATTCATGACTGACAGGATCATTCTTCAATAAATCATTATTAATATAAACTTGTGTCTATTCAGATCATCGAAACAATTTTTTCATAGTAAGAAAAAAATAGACTGAATGACATTAATTCACTTTCTATTTGAGTGTGTCTTGATATGAACCACAGTTACCCTCTGTTATACCGTAAAGAGGACAGAAAGGGAGGACTGTTACCACTGAGTAAAGAGTTCCACAACTGAAATAGATCAAAATTCTGTCTGGTTCACTGTGTTGTGGGGGCCATCCTTCTGTGGTTTTTCCACGCTACCATAAAATGTTGACACATCAGTCATCTACATTAAAAATGAAGGACAGTGATTATGGTCAGACAAGAATCAAGAGGATCCAAACAAGATTCGTTTTCTGTCTAATCTAATTCAATAATCTTATCTTTTATTATATGATCTGTATCTGATATGCTGTAAGAGGCAGTATTCTTACCAAAAATAGTATCTATTTGGGAGTCAGAACTCCCAAACATCAACTGTTCCCTGCTGTGTCTGTGCCTGTCTTGATGCAATGGTACCAATCTGTGCCCCAGCTAAGTACAGTGTGCTGGGGTGGCATTAAGCAGTGTCAGTGCAGGGCCTTTGGAAATTGTGAACCATAGGTACTACACTTGTGGAAAAGCATTAGGCACTATAACAATTGAGGTATTATTTTCAACTAAATATTATTATTGAAAGTATTGCTAGGCACTCTGGACCTGGGCTCGCTGCAATCTGAGAATGTGGCGTTGCTGAGTGTGGATAAATGCACAGCCACTGAATTACTGCACAAATATTGCTATTTGTTCCATGGCCCATGACAGCTCAGTGAGTTGGTGCCATCTGACACTTGTGGCTGGTTCTTCCAGCAGTCACGTGGAGCCAGTTAAGAATTTCTGGGTTTAAAACCCCAAATATCTGCTGTCTCTACTGACAGATCCACAAAGGATTACTTGAAGCTGAGACAGATTTCTAAATCTGTCTCAGGATTTTCCCCTAGAGGCGGCACTCTGGTGTGAACATTAAGTAAAGCAAGAAGAGTTTTTGCAGTGTGAAATAAGTGAGTTCACTACTAGAATGCATGGGTTTTCTCAGCAAAGTGAATGATAGTTTTAAGAGGTCAGACAACAGCTGATAAAGAATTCAGCTGAAATGAAATAATTTTTGGGAGGTTCATTGAACTGTTTGCACTGCACACTAGGTGGTGTGCTTGACTTGCACTCTCAGAGGCTAAAGTCAGGCATATTGAACTTAATTTAAATCATTAAGAGCTGTAAGAAGTGGAAGTACAGCCTCTACATGGGAGCAAAAAGAGTGACTTATTTATTAAAACTAAAATACAGACCAAAAAGAAATCAGCACATGAAATCACTTCTAATACCAGACATCTGAAATACAACTCAGGAAAGACTTTTAAAGAATCATTTTAAACATTCATTGAGAAATACTAATAGATGACACAAGTTTTCATTATGTATGTTAGTTATACTTTTAAAAGGTTTGCACTATTAAATTATGGAGTTCAGTAATGGAGAATTCAGTTGCAGAGAATGCATTTTTCTAAGGAAAAAAGAAGCATAATATGTGTACCATCCCAAGAAATGCTGAGTGTAGTTTCCATTTGTTTGGAAGTTTGCACTGTTGTCACTGTGAACTCTCAAGCCTTTCACCAGCATGCCAAATAAACACTGGTTTTAAACAGCTGTAAATTAAAATTGTTATTTCTTTTTGAGTGAATTCTTTCAAGCCTTCTTTTTACTTAAAATCAAGTAAAGGTTATAAAAGCTTGATTGTTTTCACTGGAAATTCATCTTTCATATCAGTTTTAATATGAACACAATACCTACACAACTTTATTTCCCCCAAACCAAACCTCCAATGACAAATTCTTACATTACCCTTCTATTTGAGAGAAGGAATCAATAGAGGTAGATTCAGTAACATGTCAGAATACTTCTGCATCATGAAAATTCCAAAGCTTAAACTACATTTTTAAAAGCTTCTAAAATTTCATATGGAAAAAAATTTCATATGTGACTTCAGCTCTTTGTGGTACAATTTATCTTTACTTCATACTAAACCACAGTTATCACTATGCTTGATAATTATTTGAAAGAACAGAGCTGCCAATTGTTATTTTTTTGTCCAACATACATAACATACATGTCTGTTTCAAATGCTAAGAGTCTGCAACAGGAATGCATCATAAAATTATTACCTCTTCTCCGAAAAAAAATCTAATTATATGCCATAACTTTGGATGTTTTAGGAGACTGAATTTAACATTTCAGACAGAGCTTGTAAGTGTTGTCTGAATGAAAGTGATGATTTGGAGGTGAGATGGCTGCAGGTCATAGTTCATATACAAGTGTACAGGGGTTGTTTAGATTGTATCCTGTTGACACGCTGCACCACAAAGATTACACCAACTTGAGCTTTGAAAGATTTCCTGTCTTCCAGGGAAAACAGTACCACTCCAAATCAACTTTAAATTCAGTAGCTGGACTTTGATGATCCTCATAGGTCCTTCCAACTCAGGATATTCTATGTTTCTATGATAGCCATACAGTTATACAAAGTAGAAAATACACAAAGTGCTAATGTTTAATGTAAGAAATTACAAATACCAACATCCCCTTAGCTTTTTTTTTACTCATCCCTACCCCTTCTAAACAGTTCATTTTATGACCCCATATATTACCCAGATATGTACCTTTATAGGCCAGTTAATTTTTCTGGCTTTAAAAACACTCTGCACATGTAGCCACTTATTTTTCATTAAATATAATTAATTTCACACATCCTATTTCCTTAAATACTTTTGTATGAAATTATTAGAATATTAGGACTCAATTTCTGTTGTTCCTGTAGTGCTTTATGTAGAGTGAGTGGCAACTCACACAAAATTTGTGAGAATAACAAAACTATAAGTCTAAAATTCTAGAAGTTATTTAAGGATAAAATATCTCAAAACCCAATGAAAAATTCTTCAAGGCTTTGAGAAAGTGTAAAATGTGTTAGTTCAGGGTTAGGTCACTTATCATCCCCAACAAATTCTGTTGTTCCTGTAGTGCTCACCTGTCTGTGAAAGCTTCCTCCCAGCTGGATCTGTGCTGGCAGACATGTACCTGCTGCTCATATCTGACTGACACACCACACACAGCACTGAACGTGGTCCACTGCAGGAATGACTGCAAAGGATGGTGGGCAGCCTTCACTTCTTGCAATCTCTAATTGAGGCAGTTGTTTGTGCAACAACTGTAGTCATTTTGTCACTACTGAGTAGATTTACTCTAGAAGTGATGGGCACAGCCCACACTGCACAGACCAAGCCCAAATCCTATAATTGCTTCTATTAACTTCCAGGTGAAGACATCTACACTAGCAATGATAAATGGATCAGCCAAAAGGCAGAATGGAAAAACACAGGTTCTCAGTAAATTGAAGATTAAGATTGCTTAGCAGTTGGTTGATTATCTTAATGCTTGCCAGAGGAATACATAAAAGAAATATTAAATCTTCCTTTTGTGAACAGAGCTCAATGTAGTTTCAAATATGTGCTCAGTCACAGTTCCCCAGACGTACTTGTTTTTTAATAGTCTGCATTCCAGCCTACCTGTTGGAAAACTGACATGTGCAACACATTTTTAAATGTGGTCTCTTGTTCTTCAGGTGTCTCTAGTTGTCAACGTTGCAAGTGAGTGTGGGTACACAGACAGCCACTACAAGGCCTTACAGCAGCTGCAGAGAGACCTGGGCCCATACCATTTCAATGTGCTGGCATTCCCCTGCAATCAGTTTGGGCAGCAAGAACCAGACACCAACAGAGAAATCGAGAGCTTTGCACGGAAGACTTATGGTGCCTCCTTCCCCATGTTCAGCAAAATCACAGTCAGTGGAGCTGGTGCAATTCCTGCCTTCAAGTACTTAATTGGTGAGTAACCTGGAAAGCTGGAGGGTTGTTTCTCCTGCATAGAAGTCCTCTGACACAAAATACAATCCAACAGAAAAAAAGAAATCTCTGATTATGCTCACAGAATTGTCAGGCTTGAAGAGGTCAGAAGTCATGTAGTCCCTCCTCCTGCACAAGGCAGGATTTCTCTCTGTCACCTTTGTCGTACCTTCTAAAAAGATCTCCAGAGATGAAGACACATCAATAGCAGATGTCCTGTAAAAGCTGGTCCAATAAATCTATACATGGAATACAGGCCTTGAAATACTCTATGCATACAACACCCTGAGCTTCCTTCTTGCACTTTGCAGCCTCCTAAGTGCTCCTCCTGTGACACAGGTGCTGCAGGTTGGATTTATAAGATTCGTCTCAAGAGCTGTAGGGTCAGTAGAAGCGATACTACACAATTTACTTCAACAACCAGGAAGTGAAACCAGGCACTAGACCATGTCCTTGAATACTCCCTTCCTCGTTCCTCCCCAAGCACTGGAACAGTCATACTTGCAGTTCCTCCAGTTCCAATCTGCTTTACAGCCAGCACTGACACCTGAAGAGGTTTTGCTGCTTCTTACCAGCCAGCAAGGCAGGATATTCCCATGAAGGCACTACTTTTCTTGTACTGAGCAAATGCTCTAAATACCGTTTAAATAGTATCAGCATTAGCCCACTGTGAAGGAAATGTCTTTCACCAATGAAACATAGTAAAGCCCAGTGTGACACAGTATCACCTGAGCTGTATTTTCCAAGGACCATATCCCTGCTGCTTCTCTCCAGCACCACAGTGTTCTCTCAAATCCCACTGAATTTGAAGGAATGTGGATATTATTTTTGACTACCTCCAGCTCATCTCCTTTCTGGTGTCTGTAATGGATCACTCTGCTAGGCAAACTTCCCTGTAATCTTCTTCACATTCCTCCATCTCTGTTTTGCCCAGGAGAGTTGTTCCTGCAGACATGTCCCAGGAAACTTGCAAAACTTGTGCTTCCTTGCTTGCCTGCCCCCAGGGGAGGCTGCCTCTTTATTCAGCACAATGACAACATAGTTAAAAGTGTGTCTGGCTGTGTCTTGATGATACATTGAAATAACTTCTGATTCCTTATGAGGTTTTCCAAAGTATAATCCGTGAAAAAAAAGATGTTAATTTGTCTGTAGCGTCTGTACTTGTGTTTTTAGGGGGATGAGGTTCCTGGTCTATTTGAAAGTCCTGGAAAATTTGTTAGTCACATAGCAGAAGAGTAAAGGGTAAGAGTGTGACTCATGTAAAAGGGTATGTGATCAGGAAGAGGAAAACTGTAGTAGATAAGAATTAGGTGGAAACCAGGAACAATTACTTTGTTATTTCTTCATGTAGCATTTCTTGAAACAGTCTTCTGAAGCACAGGGTACTGGGTGCTTCTGGAGGGAGAATTCTGGATATGCAAGTGATCAGTCCTGGTATGGCTATATTGTCATGCCAGATTCCATTTTCCTATCAGTGTTCAGCTGTATCAGGTATATCTCTATAGCACAGCCCCACACACACATGCCTTCACATGCTTCAACACTGATTATTGTGCTTTCTCTGGGCTCAAGCTTCCCTGTTTCCATTAGTCTCCAAGGGACTACTGTCTACTTAAAGCTATCTGTCAGAAAATTAATATTATTCAGTATGAACTTCCTCTTCATTTTACATTCCTTCTTCCTCTGTGAGGTTAATCATCAAATTGACATGAAGAAATGTCAGGAATTGGCTAATGTGGTTTTCCAATTTTTTTTTTTTTTCTTTTTTTTTTGTCCCTGCAGATTCTACAGGAGAAGAACCAACCTGGAACTTCTGGAAATACCTGGTGGGCCCCAATGGGAAAGCAGTAAAGGTCTGGGACTCTACTGTCTCTGTGGAAGAAATCAGACCCTATGTTACAGAACTTGTAAGGAAAATCATCCTAAAGAAGAAAGATGAATTATGACTTTCAAAAATCCCAGCATGCCAATTGCATCTTAATTGAGAATTAGGGCTGGACTTTGTCTTTTCACATTCCAAAAGAGAGGATATGGGGAAAGGAAATTATGACCAGTTGAATCTGCATTCACCATCTAACAATGTAGAAACCAGCAAGTTAACATGATTGAAGTAATACAATATTTTTCTCTGACCAAATTCAGCTTGAGTTTTCTAGGAAAGAAGAAATCTTCAGCAATTGTTGCTTCCCCAATTCAATTATTAGTTGTTGGTAACACTAAAGGAAGTCAGTTTGTATAGGAAGAAAGATCAGAATAATGAGAATGTCCTAGCTGGGATCTCCTTGATACCTACAAGTCTGTTGTCATATTTTGATTGCAAACTGAATAAAATAAACAGCAAAAAGTGCATTATTGACTTAAGGTATGTGCTAGGAAGAGGGCTGAAACATATCTTCAGACCAGGCAGAATTTGCATGCTCCAATTACCACAGCCAAACATAGCTAATTTCGTCTGTCTAGAAAGTTTAGGAGGACATGGGGAAAACACATCTATAAAGCTTAAATGAAAGAAATATGAAGACAAAGGCCCTGTAAAAGTTTTCCAGAAGCCATGAGAAGAATTTCTGCATTTTTTCACCAAGATTATCAGATGATATTTAAGTAATCATTCCAACATCTGTAGGACCAGAGTCTACATGAAATGGCTATTTCTTTCTTCTACTAGCATTTGGCCTTAAAATTACTCTTCCCCCATAAAACTGATGTGAAATTCATTTTTCATTTTATAACACTATCCAGTTTTGCTGCATGTACAGACAAACCTCAGACAATCAAATTATTTTTTCCATGGAAATAATTTTTCAAATATTTAATTCTTGCATAATGTTAGATAGTTTAATACCACATTAGTGTTCCAAATGCTTAATGGAACCTTTTTCAGCTGTAGCAGTCAGGCAGCTGCTCAGACTTCAGAAGTCCCTAGCTCATTCTAAAATAATAACACTAACATTGGCAGCCTCATTGTTCCTTGACAGAGACCCTTTGAAAATCTTGTCAGGAAGAACTCTTTCTATCTCAACAAAAACCCAATGTTCCCATCCTGTTAACCTCAGGATGCCTTAAGAAGGATCTAGCATTGCCCAACTGCAGTATTTTTGATGAGTGAAGGCCTTTTTTGTGCTTTCTGATGCTTTCAAGTAGCACAATGTTTGTCCATATAGTTGTCAGGGCCCATGTGCACAAATAAACCTTAATTGACCTGACCATGGTAAAGACTTTCCCCAACTCCTCGCTGCCATTAGAGCTCTTCAGTGTCCAAGCAGGCTGTTGTTGAAATCAAAGGCAAATATTATGGCATGGCCTGGCTCACAGAACAAGAGGGAAAAGAAGAATACTGACTGGGCTTGTTCTGTGGAGTTCTCCATGGAATTAAGGGCTCCAGGTACTTTAGGATTTGCAGGAAGAACATGAAGGACAGAGATTATACTGCACAAAACAATCTCAAACCGCCTGAAAGAAGCTGAGAGCAACTTTTTTAAGTTATAGTGAAAAAAAAAAGAGGGGGTGGAAGAGAGAGTAAAAGGAAGGAGTAATAGAAGAACATAAGTAAAAGGAGAAATCAAGTAAAAAGAAAGAAATGAGAAGGAAATGAAAAGACAGTTTGCAGCCAAATAATCTTTGGAAAAAAAAGCAGCATGGAAAAGTTCAAGTCTGAACATTGATACTAATGAGTACGTTCCAAGCTCTATCAGCTACTTCTCACTTGAACTGTAACCTAACATAAGAGTGCAGGAAATTGGTGCTTGTGGCAGTGAATATCTGTATTTTCCTCCTCTGATGGTGAGAGAAGTGAACTCCATGCTTGATTCAGTCATTTAGTCTATTCTTACATGGATCACTCTAAGACAGTGGTTGCTAAGGATATCACAAAGGAAGGAAAATCAGACCCAGCTGATACTGTGCAGGGACAGAGAATCCAACTCCTAGAAAAGGAGGTCTTTATTACTCCACAGACTGTTTCTCTTTTCTCTGTCCTTTAAGGCTAATGTAATGCCCCAGCACACTGTTAGCAAGTGCTGCAGGGCTTAAAATGTTCACCTTAGAATGTTTATTTCTACTTTATACCTAAAGCCTGGATGAGGCTATGAAAAATCTTTTAAGCCTTTTCTATTTCAATTCTGTGTGTCCAGCTTCAAACAGAACTCTGGATTTACATAGAAACGATCTTCTATTCTCTATCAGACAAGTTTTACAAGTCTGAAGAGATGTAATAGCAAGGAGCAGATGGGAATGTTTTGTCCTATATGGCCAAATATTGATTGTGCTGCTTTTAAAATCATTACAAGGCGCAAAAAAAGCTTTCATTTGTCAACAATACTGCAATTGGACAAGACCGGATTCTTCCTAAAGCAGGGAGTTAAGAGCAGGGGACCTGAGCATTATGCTTTTGTTGAGATAAAAGGAATTCTTCCTGACAAGATTTTCAAAGGGCTTCTGTCAAGGGACAATGAAGCTGCAATTGTTAGTGTTGTTATTTTAGTGTGAGTGGAGAATTTCTGCAGTCTGAAGTCTGAGCAGATGCCTGAGTGCTAAGAATAACTCCAGACTGATGCTGTCAGAATTGGTGTTCTTAAAAGTTCAGCCATTTGAATAGAACTAAGGTGACCATTACATATGCAATCCTTGAAAAACAACATATTTGAACAGTCATATGATCTTAAGCACATAACTACTTTCTCTGAACTTAACAAATACAGTTTCATTATTAAATTAGGCATGGCATAGATTCCACCCTTTGTTGCACTAAATCAGTTTGTAGAACAAATGCTTTGGCCTTTTAATGAAAATTCTGGAGTAAAAGTAAATATTCTCAGTTGTAGATTAGTACATATCTGGTCACACTGTAAGTACTTCATGACTTCCTGCTCAGAAAAATTGCATATCAAATTACACTGAGTTGAATTTGACTGTTGAGACTATAGAGAGAGCATGCAGAGATCAGAAATTACTTTCTTTGCCTCGTGAATTCCAGCACTGTTTGAATCTGACAGAGATCTTCCCTACAGCAAGCTCTGAAAACTGCAACCCAGCTCTCAATCTATAGCATGAGATTGTTTTTCCTTGCCACTTACCTGCTTTGCAGTGAAAATAGCAGTGTGTATTAACAGATGAGCACATTGATGCATAGAGAGCCATTACCTTGATCATCTAAGACTTGATCTCCTACAGTTTGCACCTTTACAGGTGTGAACTCTTGGCCTGTTGATTTAAACATTAAACTAAGCACCTGGACAGGGTTGTATGCAGCCACACACCCCCTCTGGCATGCCACAGGGGAAAAGAAATAATTTTAAAGCCTAAATATGTTTAAAATTGGACAGGGCACTTTTGATCTTTTGAAACTTTGTCTCATAAAGATTGTAATAATCAGACCTACATGAAACCAAAGTTCTGTTTTGAAATGGAATATGCTACATTGACATAGAGCAATTGAATGAAGCAATAGACAGGGGTTTAAACCTCCTTTTTTTGGCATTATAAGGAGAAAAAACCAAATACCTAGTTATCCTGACAGTCACATCTGCTGTTTTAGATAAATGCTGGGAATATTTCACTTGAGTTTCTATCATGATTTTAGTCAGAAACTTCAGTGGCAAACCAGACACAATTTCTCTGTGCTGGATGGTACTCAATTTATCCTTTCAAACACAATAGCTTCTCATTCAAGAAATTGCTGGGTTTAGTCATGATTTTCAGAAGACTGGACATCTTTTTAGTTAAACAAACAAATTTTATGCTACCTTTGATTATTGTATCAACCAAATATATTCTATGCACAGATAAATCTACACTCATCTACTCATAGAGCTAGATGGAATTTAACAAGCTTATTTCTGACTCATTCACAGAGAGCCAAGTAAGCAGAGAAATCAGGTATTCTCTGTGACAATTAACAGATCCTGCAGTAAAAGCATCACTGACAAAACACAAAGGAGTTTACAAACCTTTTGACAGATGAGATACTGAAAGCACCAAATTTGAGGACCAATTCTTAACCATATTAAAGCTCCATAGCAGAGACATACACAGAGCAGAAGGAAACCACTGAGCTGTACCAAACATCATCTCAAAGCTGGTCTGTGATCTGGTGCTACACAGCTAATTCTTCTACCTAGGCAGCTCACAAACACAGTGGTGCCCACCATACAGGATAAGAAACAACAAAACATCTTTAATGCCAACTCTGCAGCTCCCTGGCATAGACAACAGTGGAGGCTTTTCTAGTGACAGTGGCTGCCCTTTTCCAGCTGTCTCTGCACAGCAGCTGGAGGCAGCCCTGAGTAACTTTCCATCCTTAGCCTAGAAAACCTGACCCAAGCCATCAGTCCACCTGCCTAAGAGACAAGATGGGCTGTTTTATCTCAAAGCACTGCACCATAGTTGTTAAACAAGATCTTCTAAACTTACTCTTGGAAACAAGAACGATTGAAGAATCATTGTGTTTTGATTGAGCAGACTTGTATTCTCGAAGGTAAGTACAGACATGAAAGTTTTCAAGGTGATTCTGCTGATGGAGATTCTTTTCCCCCACTCATGCAGAACTAACAGCATCTACCTAGTCAGGGACAGATTCTTCCCCAAGCACCAGTTGATGGAACAGTGACAGTGAAAGGAAATAACTGCATTCTAGAACAACAGAAAAGACTGAAGCACAGTTTTGTGGAGAACAAACGTGGTAATGCCTGATCTGTAATTGCAGCTCTGTGGAACACTGCCCCATCAGACAGAAATTACAGATATTCCAGCTTCAGGGAGCTGTAGTTTTAGCTTCCTTCAGTGAAAGATGCAGTAAGAAAGCTGTTATTGTATTTTATAAAACAGTCCCCTGGGGATTTTTTTTGTCCCCTTGCCCCAAAGGTATTGCTGTTTCATCATAATTAGTGCTTTCATCTGAATTATAGGATGAACCATTGTATATTTCTTTATCAAGCAAGGAAATCTGACAATGATAAATAAAGAACAGCTGGCAAGAAAAGTATCCATAACCCACAGATTGTTTATTCATCCTTTGGAAAAGGGCACAATAGCCAAACTGTTCCTTGTAAGTAAAGAGCTTGCTGAATTCACTGTTTAAATTATAAGTCAGCTTCTCTAACCCTTAGTTAAAGTCACATCACTCATTCTGATTTGTCATTACTTCTGTATTCAAAATACTGTTTATTACTGGTATTTTCCTGTCCTCTGGAGGGACCACTAATCACTAGAGATATGTAGGGAAATGTTTTTCTGGCGTATAAGCATTTGGATTTGAAATCTCCTCTTCCAAATCCAGGCACAATATTTTAAGTTTTCAAGCAAAAGTAACCCCTAAACTGTCACTTTGGTTAAACTAAAACATTTAGCTGGATACAACTGATGAGAAACATTTCCAAGCTGATATTCATGTTTTCAAACTTTATAAATAAAATGGTAAAAATTAAAAGAATTTCAAACCAAGAAATAGAATCTACATGCCAATATAGAAAGCTTAGTTGATTTTAAAAATTAGAAAATTTATTTTGTGAATTTTGTCAAAACATTTTTTCTACAAGTTTCAGCTTAGGGAAGAGCTTGGTTAAAAAAAAGTGACAGTTCTTGTTTTTTGAAAAAGTCTTGCTAGCTTCAGAGGCTACCAATCTATTCTGCCTTTAGCTATACTAAAGTCAACAGGAATATATCATTGAGTAAAATTGCAATATCAAGTCTCTCTCTGATTATATGAATCACTTGGTTTTATTGAATGCTGGGACTTGCAAGACACCGTTTCTAGCTGTTAACTGCATGTTCAGTAAATGTGTTTGTCAAGTCATTAAGAAACTGGAAATAAAGAAACCAAAACATTTCAAAGAACTGACTGAAAAATAATATCATGTGAATAATTCATGCAGCTAACATGTAACCAGCATAATTTTAATAATTTAAATAGAAGAAAGGGTGCAAACCATATTTCTTTTTAAGATGTAAGAAGGTAAGAGAACACCAATAGACAGCCAGCTGATAAGGGATAAACTTTTCCCAAGTTTTAGGTGGGAACTGGTATGCAGTGAAAAGGTGCCATTGTATGTACAGATGGAAAGTTCAGGGTAAATTATTTCAATGCCAGAGGAAGATTTTAGAGCAGAGACATACTTTTGTTATGACAGAGAGATAACTTTTGTTATCAAGCTCTAATAAAAAGCTGAATTACTGCAGCTATGGCAAGTGGATGTATAATCCTCTGTCATCAAGTGGGAAAATTTTCTGCCCTGTGAATATTTAATCTGGTATGCACATATAGTTCTCTGTCATAGTTCTCTGTCAGTTTTACCTGTCAATTTAAAGTTCATTGCTTTTCTAGCCTTTCAACTCTGACCACTTCTTTTGATTCTTTCCTTGATGTCTCCTTCCAACATAATTAAAGATTGATACCCCACTCTACCTATTGAAAAGTATTCTTAAGGCATCTGGTAGTAGGTCAAAACACAATAGACAAAAGGAGAAAAAGGGGTCCAATGGAAGGCATAATGATTTGAAGCAATTTTTTTCTCTCTCTGGTTTAGTTCATGATCAGAGATTATTTTCTCACCTTCTATTAACAGCAGGACAACAAAGGATAAAGGAGATATTTAGGATCCTTATGTTGGCAATGGGTTGAAAGGGGAACCCTGGATGGAAGAGGATCATTCTAGTTTGGTGCCAGGACTGGTAGTTTAGCTAATTAGATTTTAGAACAATGAATTCTGCTTATTTGGTGGAGTCATTCTGACTTGGGTCTCAAAGAAAGCTCTGGCCATACTTTTGTGCTGTAAAACTCAAGATGAGCCTCGGCCTCCTGTGCTTCTGCTAGAAAAACCACTCCATTGCCCAGGATCAAGGGCAACTGAATCTCTGAAAATCCCTCTGAAGAAAATCTCTCATGAGTCTTTCCCAAGATGTGCTCTTCCTTATGTTCTGTACCAGGTACAGAAGCTCAGTAACTGCTACCAATGACAAGATCAATGAACAAAAATTACCTGAGTCTCCTGTGCATTCCAATCTTGCAGTGAGTACTTGTCTGTTTTATATCCTGCAAAACATCATTGCTAAGCACTTCAATATTTATTGAAAATCCTCATGAAGAATCCTTGTCCAAAACACTGTGTACTAATCTGAAATGAGCCTGGTCCTTCCAGAAATGCAATACTCTAAACCTCTTGTTGGAGCCAGTTCTTCGTCAAGGACACACCTAATTATTTTCTTCCTTCCAGGAGCATTTTGCACATGAAAATGCATTAAAGCACTGCATATGAAAAACCTGCTGCAGATTACTGCATCATGTAGTGTTCAAACTGGGTACTCTCAGCATTGCACTTGGCTTCTTGCATTGGAAATGTCTCCTTTCTGATACAAAGCATATGAATCAATCAGTTTATTGTCTTATTTTCCTCTCATTTAGTAGAGTTGATAATACTAGGCAAATACTTGTTAGTTAATTAACAAGTGAATGAAATTACATGGAGGCTCGTCTTAACATATACAGTATAATATGAACATAAGTCTAAATTAACAAACAAATAATGTTGTATACCTTCAATAGCTACAGCAATGTGTTGGAAGGACCAAGTGCTTAGCATCTATAAATATTTGGCTTTTTTGTGTATTAAATATCTAACAGCCAGTTATAAACTCACATTCTTGTGGCTCTCAGTTGGCTTGAATGTCAGAAATGCAGGAGTTCAGCTGTTCTCTGGAAGCAAATTCATCTTGAGCCACAGTAACTGGGGAATAATGAAGTAAAAAACACTTGAAAAAAGAGTCAGTTATGCTGCTAACACATCATTATCAATGCTACCTGGTTAGTGATCTTAGTTCATACACTCTGGTAGCTCCTAAAATAAGCTAAAAAATCCCTCAGTATATACACCAACTCTGATCTTTACAATTCCACTGGTCCCCTTTCCTGTCTGCAATAATTACCTGTTGGGAAGAGCAGGATGACGTCTCTGGGACTCGATGGTGACTCACCAAAGGGTGACCTCATGGCAGGGGACTGATTGTGCTACCACTATTCTAAATACATTTCAGCCCTTGATTTATCAGCTGAATGGGTTATTTTCTAAAATGAACAGACAGTGAAGCATCTGTTATTTCCAGAGAAGAATGCTCAGCCCTCTCCTGACTGTCAGGCCAGGTTTACTTTTGTGTAGGCTTGCAGCACTGAGGCAGCACACTTGTTATTTCTCTTCCTTTTGCATTTCTGTGTGGAAGCTGACTCCTTTTAAAGTTATTCTAATAATTGGTGCAAGACTTAAATACGAGCAGTGAGATGACACTGCATTGTTTCCAAAGAAAGCCCACCAAGTTTTTTTACACTCAAAGGCAGATATTTCCATACTGCTGATAGCACAGAACCTTAGAAATCTCAGTTTGGGAGGGATCCATAAACTCACTGAGTCCAGCTGCTCACAGAATCATCTCACGCACATTCTGCCAAAAAACATGGGCAATTTCCAGATATAAGGACTCTTTTTGTAGAATAGTTAGGCTTTCAAAATTTCTGCATCCAAGAGATAATGTGGAAAGCCTTAAAGGTCAGGTGGATTACTACTTATGTTTGGCCTTGGATAGGATGTGGACTTTGTTTGTTTATATAATCACAGTTCTTGCATTTTTTAAAACAAGATTTGAGAGTTTCTGAGAACAAATTGCAGTAATATAAAAACATTATAGATTTCCTATAGGCATTATTCTGAATCAGAAAAGAGATTAGAATTTAGAGTGGGAGCTTCTAATGTAAAAATGTCTAGTGTGATAAAAATTCTGAATTTTAGACCTAATGAGATAAAAATACAAATTTCCATTGGAATAGGCAGTGCAGTGCTTGTGTCTCAGCCTGAACATTTTGAATGTAAAATTTAAAATGCAATTGCATTACAAAATAGCAACCAGTGATGCAAAAAACCCCCAACAAAACATTGAAAATTCATCTTCTTTTGTTCTTATCTTTCTTTACATTGATACAAATGCTGATATGAAGTCCAACAATAAGAAGAAGCATGTGGAATCACAGTCACACCTGTGCACTCACAGCTAATAGTGACTGCACTGGCTCTGAAGCAAAGAGGTTTCTTACCATATTTATGTTTACAAGGCTGTACATGTGCAGGATGGAGGCATTCCCCAGTAACTGAACTGGGAAAAACATCTGTGTGCTGCTTTAGAAAACTTCCTAATATGAAGTGAATCAACATGGACTGCTAGGAAACATCCATGATCAAAACTGATGTGGTGACATCGGCCTTGTTTGCAGCTTTTTTTCCCACTGACTGTATAACTCAATTAGCTACACACAGCTCTGCTCATAGGCTCAAGCTTCTCATGAATCCATCCAGAACTTCCAGCCCAAGACAAATTCTTGCAGTTTTTTCTTCACCTGAGAATCCCTTGCTTTTTATAATTCAGATTATGTAATTATGTCTGAACACCAGCCAGGCCTTGGCTGCCTTGCCTTCACAAATTTACACTATTGGGACAGTTATTCTGTGAACAATTGAGACTTGACTCTTACTCCACTAGGATGGAGTCTTAATTATCCCAATGGAAAAGCAATTTCTCAACAGATCTTTTTGTTAGCCTTTAAATTCAACCCTAGTTACAGAAAAAAAACCCAAACCACAAACCACAACCCCCTCAACCAACCCAAACAATTGTCCTTTCTAAAATTTTAGAATACAGCTTTTTCAATTTTTAAAATAAATGTTAAATGCCTTATTCTAAATTTAATACATACTGAATGTAATGAGGTTCAAAACAAAATATGAATATTTTTAGTGAGATGAAAACCAAGAACATTTGTTACTGATGGAGGAACTATAGAAATATTAGTCTAATATGGTAATAACTATATTCTGTTACTGAGACTTACAGAAACCTCAGAGCATCGTGAAAAAAAGGCTTGATATTGATCTCATGGATGAAACCAGTAAGCCTGTGGGTAATACCATTTTCCCAAAAGCATGTAACAAGTGAAAGAAAAGCAAAGAACAGA
Source organism: Hylia prasina (assembly GCA_013397195.1). Taxonomy (NCBI): domain Eukaryota; kingdom Metazoa; phylum Chordata; class Aves; order Passeriformes; family Sylviidae; genus Hylia; species Hylia prasina. Next base: position 713,314 of record VYXD01007607.1, read on the forward strand.
ACTTAATCTTCTGCTTCCAAGTTTGTACAGATGTCTCTATCACCTTCAGTAAATCCAACCAGAGAAAGCAAGCTATTAGGTGAAAGTTGATTATTTTGGCACCAGTTGAAGCGAGAAATAGACAGCAACAGACAAATCAAGTAATTACATTCTTTTCCATAAGACAAACAACAATGCTACTGTAAATTAAGGTAGTTTAGCTTGATTCTGCTTTGACTACTTCTCTTGAGATGTCCATCCTGCCCATGACAATGAGCTGCACTGGCGCATTCCACTTCAGTAGCAACAGAGAAACAATTCCTGTCAAAATCCCTGGTGCAAATTCTAGATATGGAAGAAAGATGAGAAGATGGCTAGGATGAACAGACACAATATATCTTATAGCTTCATGCAATTTCTAGGAGAACATCTGATTACTGAGAGTAACACAGAGGAAATGAATCCCTCATTTCACCAAAGCATGACTCAGAAGGTGGAGACCTGACCAAGGTCTAGTCTGTCACTCAGAGCAATTCCATTAATTACAGATTGTCTGGTAATCAGGAGCTCTGATAATGAGGGATACATAATATTAAGAGATAACAGCTGCATTCTAATAGCTATTGTGGAAATGTAGGTAAGTTGAAAGACCTGTAGTGACTCAAAGACATAAAAACCACTAAACCTCTGTTTATTATTAGCAGTCTATATCCCTTTAACGTTCAGAACCATCTTATCAGAGGATAAGCTGTGTTAGGTGTTCATAATAAGAATGTATTTTTAATTTTTCCTTTGGATCATCTGCTTATGTTGGACAACTGCTGCTTGTATCCACTGCTGAAGTGAAAAGGGATTTGAAACTGAATAAGGCTTTCTAATTTCAGCCAAAGACAGGAAGGTTATGGAAAATGGTTCTCTTTACAGTATCCCCAAATCTAGTAGTGTTCAGAGATGGAAAACAAACTCTCCTTCAGCACCAGAAATGAGGAACAAAACTGAGCTTTTGAAGCTAGAAAATAAAACTGAATATCTGTCAAAACAACTGCTGAGAAAGGCATGTCATTGCTTGTGAGCAGTGTAATGATACCAGGAGTGAAACACCCTCACATCAGAGAGCACTGGGAAAATGAATCCATATCTGTGAGGTGATCATAAGTATTGCCAAAAACCATGGCTGCACAGAATACAGAAGTAATTCTGTATTCCCACTAGGTATGGTTAACATTCAAAAATAACCTTTTGACCATGCATTAGAAAAGAGTAAGAAAGTAAAGTCATTAAAAACTCACTGTGAAATGAGCTGAAATCTCTCCAAAAGTTGTGTGGTTATTAGCTCTAAGTCTGCCATTTCTAAATTCTGAGCAACCCAATATTCTTTGAACGTAATTTTGTACATGTAATTTCTTCTCTTTGAAAACAAATAGAGAAAACAAGAGCAGAATTCCATATTGGCAATGACATGGGTCATCTGAAATATTTCAAACCACTGTACAGAGTTTTGCCACGTGAATTAATGAAATAAGGGAGACGTTGTTTGTCATCCTTTGTGTGAAAGAGAACTAAATGAAGCAGACATTTTTCCAGAGGATTTAAACATATTTGCTAAAAAAAAGGAAACAAGCAGACAACTTATGTTCTGTTCCAAGCTTCATAGCTAGGGCACAGAGTTCCTGTTATGCCAAAGGCTGGTCCTCTTTGCCTTTTCTTTCCCGCTCCTGCATTTCATGCAAATCCCTGTTCCCTTTAACTGCCAAATCCCAGCCTTCAGTTCTTACATTTCTCATTCCAGTTCCAGTTTCTTACCCCAAAATGTGTCAGAGCCCAACTCTTTGGCCTTAACACCTTCTTTCACACGGGACAGAAAACTTCAGTCCCAACAATAAAGCTTTTTTAAAATAAGCAACTGTAAATAGGCTCCTGTAGAAAGTTTCTCTCCTGCTGCAGAATTTTAACAATAGATAATGTTACCCCCTACACAAAATATAAAGAGAGTTGTGTGGGAAGGTTAAAGAGGAAGAATTAATGCTGCTATTGGTATCTGCCTCTCTTTGAATTATAAATTAGAATGAAAGTTCTCTGTGATGACTAAGTGACAGAAGGGATTCTGAGCCAAGGCACACAAAAATATGCAAAAAAATGCATACAATTTTATAACAAAACAACTTTTGGTATTTAAAAAATATGCTTAATTGGACTAAATCTAAATTATTGGCCTAAGAGTTTGAACAAAATGAAGAAAATGAAAAGCTTCAGCTTGAGTTTACCACGAAAATGGTAGGAAGATATTTTATTGTATTATTTATTCACTGATATTTAGAAGTCAGTGCTTCAAACCTGTTTACTTAGGTATTTTTCTTTAATATTCAGTTTTAGACAAAGTAAATTCAAAGTGTGATAGAAAGTGACAATTCATATAAGTGTATGAATCTATAATTTTCTGTTTTGTTGCTTAGTGTAGAATAAATGCTGAAAAGGTCAAGAAACTTATATGTTTAACAAGTTCTATCTCTGATGGAGATCTTGCTTAAATAGTCTGAAATAATAGGCCCATCATTTCTAACTGTCTTGTAATTGAGTAACTGCTCCAGAATTATCTCCATAATCATCTCCTACATACTTGTTAGAACCCTTTAAAATTTGCATCCTTCTATTCAAGTAGAAAATGCATTACAACATATATTTGTGTCTCTAAAATTATAAATAATGATATTTTACAGGCAGGATAAATGAAAGCAAAGTTAAACGATTGAGGCAGTTTCAGATTGAGGGGTTTTTTGTGAGTAAGGAACATGCCAGTTTTGTGCTTTCTACTCAGATAAGTAAAAACTATTTTCCTTTCTGAAAAGGAAAAAGAAATGAAAACCACTGCACAAACTGCAGTCAAGACTATTTGGTTGGGTTCACTTTGGAAAATGATTTTATGCTTCTGACGGTTCTACTTCTAGATAGGAGAGTAAGTGTAAAAAGGTAAGATTTGCTTCACTGAGTCATTATTCTGAAATATTTACCAACAACAGCAGACACTGTAGAAAATGAGGCCATTATACAAACACAAATTACCTATCAGATCTCCATCCTCACTGCAAAGTTACCAGTGTCACTTCCTACTTCTCTGTTTCACTGAGTTTTTCCTCTTAAAATTTTGACTGAAACCTCCTTTGAGCATCAACTTCCTGATGCTCAAAATTACTTTCTCTTCCTTCATTATTTAGTTCTGTGAAGCAGAGACAGCTGAAAAGCAGAATCTGTACCCTATATTGGCTGGGGGAATCAGTTAGAGGATAATGTGTGTGAAGTCCAGTTAAAATGACTAGGAAAATTGGTAGGCTCTAGAGTGACATGAAAAACTCATATTATGATACTTTGTACATGTGTTCACTTGCACAGAGAGGATCTCAAAATACAAACACTTTTGCATACAAGTGTCAGACTATTCCATCACTATCACAAATCTGCAGACTTACAATCTGAAGCACAATCTGGGAAAGCAACTTGCTTACAGGTGGTTGAACCCAAGATATATCATACCCTCTTGATAGATTTCAGTCCCTCACTAATACACACAGTTCTTTTTTAGTCCTCTGAGTGACAGCAATTCACTGTACTGCAAGTACACACCATTTACAACTTCTGTGCCCCTTTCTGTTTTGAACCTTATGCTGTCATCTGCCTTCCTGAAGTGCCTGCTGCTCATGTAACATGATAAAATATGTTACCTACACTAACTCTGATGTCAATTTAACTTTTTACTCCTAATCAGAGCTCATTACACCATCTTGACATGACAATTTTGTTTAATTGCATGATTTTCCACAAGATTATTTTTGAAAGTAATTTATGTGGCTCTTTGCCAATTAATAATTAGGTTATTGCTCTTAAGGAAAACCTTGCCATGTAGGTTTGAGGACTGATGCTGATCTAGACATCTATATCATAGTTCATAATTAACTTTCTGTGGAAGGTTGGCTGGTGGAAATGTATCCCACAACTGTTGATGTGAATGTTTGTTTTTACCTTTTAAGTAGTGGTCAGTGGAGAAGTACAATTCACTTTGATTTGCCTCTAAATGGAATGGCTAAATCAGGAAGTTTTAGCTTCTCTCTCAAGCCTCCTTTGCTCTAAACTGGATCAGCCAGAAAAACTCCTGTAATTTGCTGGAAAATTAAACCAGCCCAGTTCTGCTGACCAATATCTTGTGGAGTCAGGATAAGTAAATAGGAGGCTGTACCCTTTTCACATTAATTGTAGTTTAGATGAAGATCACAACCATTTTTAATGATTACAAAAAATGCTGCTTTCTAATTTTTGCATAGACAACATACATATATTTACATTTATGAGTTCATCTGGAGGGCTTGAAAGCAGTTATAAGAAAGAGAAAGCTGCAGTTCCATGGCCCCAGGTATTTTGAAGATATTCTTTAAGGACAGCCATAGCAGTCTCTTGGAAACCAATGTGAGTAACAGTAAATCAGTTAAAGATTTGCAAAAGAGCCTGGGTTGCAAGCATCTAAGAAAGTTGACACATTTTACCAGAATTAGACCTAGATCTTCACTGAAGAAAAGACTCATATTTACAGGGATAATAGTTCAGCACTCAGATGGTAGAAGTACCCTGGTCTGGATACAGTTCTGAAAGCTGCTCCTGAATACCTAGAAAATTTGTCTCTTACTTCCAAGTGTCCTACAAAGATCCTGGATCTGTGTTTCTATGAAAGCTGGAAAACCTCATTGTTAGGGTGAAACACACTCCTCACTCAGCAGAGGGAACTGGTCTTGTCATCTGTGTAGTAACTTAAATTGATATTGGTAATAGTGGAAAGGGACTGCAACATATTTTATGAGGTCTAACCACTAGCTCTTACTGGAAGGGGTCTGTATAACTGGAATGATAAAAGAATGTGATGTTTTCTTCTGACATAAAAGATGATGCACATACTCCACTGGTGAAGATCCTCCCACTTCCACTTCAAATCCTGAATGTCTCATCAAAAGAGAATGTTTTTTATTTCAATCCTCCAGTAATTACATAGTTATCCCAGTCACTGAGGTAGATAGCTCAAAGGTAATTTTGAATGTTTCATATAAATCTTTCCAAATAATTGGAACAAGAAAGCACACTAATTATTGTCACCCAGTAATCATGGCAAATACAAATTGATTGCATGGTATAAATGAGTACACTGATTGATGAAACAAACAAATGAAAAAGGATGTTGTCACCTCAGAACATTTCATCTTTATTTGAAACCAAATTTCTTCAAGTTTGGACAAAGGATTCATCCTTACTCCAACTCTGACACGGGGCAACCTTACACTCATTAAGAATGAATGAAAGTTTGTGTAAGACTGAGCATAAAACTGTGATGGGTAATTTTATTTGTTCCACATGACTGCAGTAGTAATTCTGAAAGGAAAATAGTTATCTGAGTTCTGACTAATGAAAGAAAAATCTCCAAGAGTAAAACAGCAATGTGAAATACAAAAATAAGCAAGAATGTTCTATATTCCTAAAAGTCTCTTGACCACTTGATTTGGGAATGCTCACTTGAAAACGTGAACTGAATGACTCCTGGGTTCATGATTCTCTGCCCTGGTTGTTGAATTCTGGTATGAACAGAACCTCAGTGGAAACAGATCAAGAAAGTATAAGATGAAGAAAATAGCAATCCCGGATGGATAAACACAAGGATGGCAATTCACGTCTTGGAAGAAAACAGTAATTAGCAACTGAACAAGGTACATAAAGACATTTCAAGAGATTAATAGCTATAACACTGGAATTGGACATTTCTCCATCCCAGGAAGTTGTAAGACTTACTTAGGTCTCTGTTGTGAACACAGGATTGGCAGCTTCACAAAGTTTTGAATCAGTCTCCAAACCCAATGACATTTACCCCTGAATTTCTTAGTTTGAACCACACCACATGTCCTTTAGCTGACTGATTCATACACTTGATCCAGGCAAACCATGGCTTTTGATCTGAGATTCACCCATCCTTCCCTCATTAGAGACTTTCCTCAATCACAAAAGCACAGTCCCCATGTCTCTGTGAACCAAATGACCAGGAGATTGGTCTCTTAATCTCAAATAACACAAGACACACAATTAAATCATAGTGTGTACTGACACTGTTGACATAACTGAGGCAAAAAGGCTGCCTTCTGGTCTTTGGTGGATCATTTTCCTGTATACATTTCAAATAAGTCAATCCTCAATTTTATCATGAAAATAATTGATCTGCTTGTATCTGATTTCATCAGAACAACTCAAGTGATAAAGTTACAACTCTCATAAAATCTCATCATCATCTAGCCTTTTTCTTTGTTGATATTCAGCACTCATTGATTTCTCCTGATCTCCCCTTTTCCGGAGTCTTTGCACCAGCCACATCACTGTCATTCATCCTCTCACTTTGTGCGGTGCATCTTTAGGCGCTGAGTCTGTTTTTGAGCCGGAGCTTTCCCCCCCTCATCAAGCCAAGGGAGCCTGAGTACTACAGAAGAGTGATCCCTACCCATGCTCTCCCCGTTTTGCCTGTCCTGAGACCCCACCCAGGTTATGGGTAAGGACGGACCCCCGAAAGTTCTCCTCGACATGGGACCCAGCGCCGAGGGACAGCCGTGCCCCAGCCTTTGAAAGCTCAGCCCGGGGCGGGCCGGCCCCTCAGNCCGCGGGCGGGCGGCGACGCCCGTGCCGTGTTCTGCTGCGGCTTCCAAGACGTCAAGTACTGCTGCGATGACCCCCACAGCTTCTTCCCCTACGAGCACAGCTACATGTGGTGGCTCAGGTAGGGGAGCGGCGGTGTGTGCCGGGGTAGCGGCTCCGGGCGGGAGACCCGAGTTCGCCCGAGCTCGGCTGGGGTGTGTGTTCGTGAGGTACTTGTAGCCGGGCACTTTCTGGCTGTCTTTATCCCGCCGAGAGTATCGATAGAGCCGCATCTTCAGCCCAGAGAGATTCTTGCTTGTGCCAGGGTAGTTTCTGAAGGAAATAACTCGTGGTCTTGATAAGGAGGCGCTGGGAAAGGCTCGGTGCCTCGGGCAGAGCATCCGGACGGTCTGCCGCCCTTTGGGCGTGAGGGGAGCGGCTGTCTCGGGGCCTGAGCTCGTAAGATGCCGCGTGCCATGAAGTTCCCAGTGACTTGAGCTACTTTTCCACGTAAGATAAAGCACTGCGTAACTTTCCACTTGAAAGGGGCGGATAATGAGCCTGGTGCTCTCCCGGGATAGTGCAGGGATCTGCGTGGCTCTGGCCGGATCTCCAGCAGCGGCAGGGAGAGCTGCTCTCAGCCAGTCGGCTGCCTTCTGTGCCTGCTGCCCCGCGGGCTCCGCAGCGTCCACGCTGGCCGTGTCGGGATGTTAGTACACCTCTGCATGGGGCTCTCACTAGGTTTATTATGGACTTGTTACTATCCTTGATTTTGCCAAACCCCCTTCTGGGTTTGCTTATACTGTTTGCTTCTGCAGCCCTGGTGGCACCAGTCATTACCTGCTGTTCGAAGGTAATCATTTTACCTGCTTTATACTGTTCCCTACTACTTTTCTTGAGTGCCCTCTAGTATTGGGATTGTGAGATTTGGTGAACAGCAATTGCTGGTTCAGTTTATGCACAGTGTTTAAAATGTGTGCATTTGGTGCATCTATTCTCAGCTTTCACCTTTCCAAACTGAACAGCTTTTGGATTATAGTTGAGGCAGATGCTACACATTTTGGTTGCATCTCATCCATACTGTTTTTCCCTCCACAGGGTTGATCTTGGAGGTGCATAATCTGGAGCTGCATGCCCAAGGTGTGGGTGTGGCAAGGTTCTACAGAATGGCCAAATGTTGCCTCCAGTCTGGCTCTCAAAATCCGTTGTGTTGGTGGCCAATGTGTTGTTGATGTCTTTGTCTGCCAGTTCACATTGATTCTGTAATTTCAGTGAGCTGTCGCTGAAGACTCTAAAACTTTTCTCGAGTTCAGAACTGCCTGTTCTGGGTTTGTTGCTATGTAGGCTTGGCTTTGTTCTTTATACATTACATTATGTACACTGAAACTCATGTACATCACTTTTGCCTGATCACTTAGTTTTCTGCAAGTCCCGTAGCGTTCCTTGCCCTCAGCATTTGATTGCTTGTAGGGGCTTAGGATCATCAGAAACTCAGATTTCCTTCTTCACCAGGTCATAGATGAAGATATGAATAAAAATCAGTCTCAGTGACTTTTCTTTACGCTGAAAAGAGACCACTTTAGCCTTGCACATTGCTCCTTATGCTCTTAAGCAGCCTTAAATTTGTAGCAAAACCTTTCCCTAATCCTTCAAGTTGAGTCTTTTTAACCCCACTTTCAGTGCAGGGCTTTGTCCAAAGGCTTTTTGAGACATCTAACTCTGTCTGCTGCGTTCCTTTATCCATCTGCATGTTGGCACTTCATAGAGTCCAGCAGGTTAACACGGCAGTGTTTTCCCCTCATCCTAATGCTGATCCTGTCATTAAAGATTTTCTGGCAGGAGGCTGCAAGTGCCAGCAGCTCCCTGTGGGTAGAGCATGGTTGGGAGTAGAGGCTTTACCATCAGAGGACCTGTCCCTCGTATTTGGGGAGGGTGAGCTTGGCTATCACAGCCAGGCACTGTGCAACTCTCAGCACCTTGGCCAGCAGCTCTGCAGTTCCACATGGGAATTCCCTCAGGGCTCCTGAGTTAATGCTCTCCAGTACTGTGAACTTACCATTTTAATTTATCTGGTCTAATATTTAATGTATTGTTATTTAAAATCTACTTTGTCTGGTGCAAAGAGTGGGTTCATTGTGGGGATCTCTCAGCCATCCACCGCTGAGACTGACACACAATTACTTGGCTTCTCTCATGTGAGAAGACATCTCCAAGTATCCTTTTTCACACTTCTGCCATCAAATACTCAAACTGTTTTAATCTTATATTTTTGAATAGCCTTTGACTGTTTCAATTACAGTAAACCTTCTCAAGATAGCAGAAGAACTGAAGGAATAAGTCAATATTGCATCACAACATCTCATCTGGTTGTAGTGAAGACCCTTAAAGCTTGATCTTTTCAAAAACTACCTCCAAGAACTGAATCCCAGGAGAGACATAAATGAAATACCTCTCTGAAAGCTCTTCCTTTAAAAAGATTTTGTAGGGTCTTAGAAGTGACTGCTTAGCTTTCATCTAAGTCAGAAACTTAGTCCCAAACTTTGAAAATGAAGAATTTTTTTTTTCTTTCTACAGTAGCTCAAAGCTGCTAAAAGGACTCATGGGAGTTGCCATTCGTGGAGATTTGATTGTGCTTAACTGTCATAAATGACTATATTCATTGTAGAAAATAGGTGAATAAATACAATTTGCCTCTCTAAGCAAAGTTACTGAGTGGTTACAATTGAACCAGTTCCCATAAGTGTTTTCAGCAACAAATAGAACAATTTTTAGTTATTAACACACTGAAAACCTTACAATACTACATCATTTTGAAAACTCTATACATTTTCATGTCACAGTTCAATTAGGAGTTTAAGGAAAACATGAAAATAACATTTTTTGGCTTCTCAGAATGTTTTGGTGTTCACTAGACTGTTCCTGATATTGGTTGGTAACAGCCAGAGGATAAAATAATTCTTAAAATGCTTCTTTCAGCCTTTGAGGACACTCTTTTAAGACTTGAAACCCTTAAGATTTAAAAATAAACAAGAGTTAGGCAAACCAGCCAAGATAAGCCTGGAGATGGAAGGGAAAGGACTAGGAGGCTCTGATGGGGGAAATGTTTTATGTTTTGCTGCACTTCAGAACTTTGGGGTTCTTTTCCTAAATCTTCATTTGCTTGACTCCCCCCCAGATATTTGACTGCACCACAAGTGATACCTCAGGAATTAGTTCAGTTTGGTGGCACACCAGGCAGAATTTCCTGAAACTGTTGCACATTTCAGTTGTGATTTTCCTGCTGTGGGAGGGACATGGCCCAGACCTGTTGGCATCCAGCTCTGATGGAAACAGTTCATGGAGAAGCCAGCAGCCTTGGCAAGCTGAAGCAATAGTTTCTTGCAGGCCTATGCTCTTCTTTTTTCTAGCCAAGTCTCTGCTGCCCGTGCTATGTTTAGAACTAGACACTGCCCCATCCCTCAGCAGCATGGAACCCTCTTTTCCCCTCCCACTTCTGCAAAAACTGCAATATTTGACAACATTCTAATGCCTGCTGTACTGGACTATCATAGGTAAAAGACTACTGAGCAACTCTGACACATTTTACATTTTCTGCAGAATTTATTATATATAATTACTAATATTATTGATTTCTGTATGCCATTAATAACATTATTAATTTCTGAATTTTACTCTTTTTTTGCTGGTATTTAAAATAAAATAATATAGTTCTTTTTTTTTTAATCATAGATCTTGAAAGACTTATTTCCTCAAAGAAGAGGGAAGGATGCATTTTGCTGTCTCTTACAGTTGTCAGGAGCCCGTGGAACAGGAAAGGCAACATTAGGAAGAGGCAAAATTCATCAGAAGGTTATTCAGCTTTTGAATCCACAAAACAGATGCTGTAGAACACCAGTGAGCCAAACACTGAGCAGCTCAGCCTCCAGAGCAGTGTGCTGTGTATGCACATGCCGTTATCACATCTGCTTTCCTTCCCAAGCTGAGTGGAAGGGGAGAAATGCTGAACGTGTGGTATTTGTGCTGAACTGCAGCCGTTATGTTCAGTCAGCCTTTTTGTTTCTCTTTGTTCTCAAATATTTTGTGTTTATTTTTGTCACTCTTCTGTGAAGTTTTATTTTTATAATGGCCTCTTTCAGCATCAAATAGAACTCTAATATCCATTCCAGAGCTGCATCTTTGAAGTTGCATGTAATAATACTTGTATGATTAAAATGCTGTCAAGCCACATAGAGATTTTACCCTAAATGCCTTCTTAATGAATGCCCATAGAGCCATGGTGGCCTAATACTGAGGCCAAGCTTTGTTTGGCTGTACCGACCTCTAGGCTTCTGTTTTGGCTTTCCAAAATAGCAAGTCTTTTGTTTCTCTATGCCCATTCTTCCAGTCTCTCAAGAATATTTATCTGTGTGCTTTGCAAATACTGTGAACAACACGTCACTGCAACAATGGCATTGGGAACATTTGATTTACTCGGATCCGGGTGACTCATGAGCTTCCATTTAGTCCATCAGTGGGCAATACTGCCTCTGCTTAGCCAATATTTAAATTTCCCCTGGCTTTTGATGGTGTGAATGGACTAGTTTTGTGAACTAAAAATAACTGTAGGTGTGTGATGGTGGGCATCCACTGACAGACAAGTTGATGGCCCAACTCAGCAGCTCTCTGGACACAACCTGGGGAGGCTCTGGCAGAGTGGAGCCCCTCTGCTGAGTGAAGCCTTTGGCTGTGCTGCAGGCCTGGGTGTGGCACTCAGTGTGTCACAGCAGTGCAGTGTGTGATATGGCTCTATCTTTATGTGGAAAATAACTTGGGAGAATTCTGTTTACATCTCCTACCAAACTTCACATTGCTCATGTCTGGGTTACCCTGGGCCTTCACTGCCATCTCTGTGCCAGATCACTGCTTTGGGGTTGTTAATGCAGGGGGTTTTGCTCATTAATGAGGCCACAGCTGTGAGCAAGAGGGACTTACCTTGGGTAGTTTGCTAGTTTAGTGTCTCTGCTGTCAGAAGAGTGATCTCCAAGACACACCCTGAGACCTGCAGACTGTTACCATGTGACTGCTGGGTGGCCTTCAGACAGTGTTTAAGGTGAAAAAATGGAAGGTGGCAAAATGCTTTTAGCAAGGGCTTTTTACAGCAGATATGCAGCACCATGGTAATTGCTGTAGAATGCTGTAAGGTTGTCTTTATTTTCAGAGGAGTGTAATTGTTAAAGTGGTCAGTGATCATAGTTATTTGGTATTTTGTTTCTGATAACAGCTTCAACTAGTAAAAAAAGAAAGAAAAGATTTTGTTCTGTTTAAGACATGTCAGTATTCAGTGCTGTGGAAGACATATTGAATTTCTCTGAATTAGATAAATTAAGAAACAACCCTCCATCCCCAAACTTTAACCAAAATAATTCCTATAGAACTTAATTATACTTTCTCTGTGGGTTGATGGCTTCAGCAGTTTGAGAACAATCTGGTATTGAAACATTGTGTTTAAAAAGAGTAAGTACAAATTGTCCTGATTCCTCATTCATTCAGGAAGTGGTATCTGTTTGGTTTTGTGATGCTGGTGAGATCTCATGTTGCTGCTGGAGCATGAGAAACATTTCTTGTAGCACATAACCTGTGATGAGTCTTTGACCTGGAGAGTTCCTCAGGTTTTTCTTGCCTTTGCCTTTTGTAACTCCCAAAGCATCTTACACAGGTTGTGTAGTGATACTCAAGATGCATTGTGCTGGGCAATACACAACTGTATTGTTCATGTTCATCTTCTACAACTGCATGAAGAGAGCTACAACCAAGAAGTAACAGATGTCTGAATGGGAAAATATATAATCATTAATATGTACTTGATCTCTTTGGCTTTAGGGCAGCTGACTCTGTTTAATGTTTGGATAATGGTGAGCCACCTCCTTAGTCCTGCACTGCAGGCTGGAATTTAAATGGAATCTTACAATAAGGCTTGTCCTCTCATGACAAAAAAGCACAAATAACTGTTTCTGAAGAGCCTTGTTTCCATCACATGGTTCTATGGCTATTCAGCCTTCTGTAATGTGTATTTCTTCTATTTGTCTATTTGGGTCAAGGTGTTCCAAGTGAAATGCAAAAATAAGGCCAGAGCCCAGGTGAGATCTCCGAGTGTAGGTCATATTCAAACTCCATAATAAGCAGAATACTGCTTGCCTGCAAGGTGTTTTTTTCAGCCAAAAAACAATAAGGAAAAATTTGCTTAATATGTGCATATATGCACCAACACATAAGGATATGCTATTTAATGCCGATGATAAATACCATGAAAAATCTTCAGAAGGGTAAAGCTGTTCTTTCCAGAATAACTTTTGCTGATAACAAATTATTTTAGCTGTGCATGGAGCTAAGTGTTGCCCAAACTTCATTATTGAATCTGAGCAGTAACTAATGAAAACAACATCTGAAAGTCATGGTGATATCTGCTGTTCTTGTCCTGCTCATTTTAAGAGTTTTTCCTGTGGACATGTCTGTGTGCTGGTGCTGTGGGAGCTTGTAAAGAAGCTTTGCAGTATCTAGAATGTAAAATTCACAAAAACATCCCAAGGCACAATTCTTTTTCTCTTCCTGCAAGGCTGTAGTAGAGTTGACTTCTCCCTCATAGCAGTGATATATAAAGGCATTTCTGTGACTAGAGGATGGAGCTTGTAGAATTCAAGACATTCATCTCTTTTCTGTTCTTTTGACATCTGTCAAAATTGTAAATATACCAGAGCAGTAATATAAGGATTCTCAGTCCTCAGACTCCTCATTTGTGACCAAAAGGCTGCTGTTTAATTTCAGCAGAAGTCAGGATCTTTGTCATGAACTGTAGAATAGACAATGGAACACAGAAGACATCAAATGGCCCAGGAGAGTGCAGGAAATGATAGCTAGACTGTATTATATTGAGTCCTTTACTTCATCATGAGAATTTTGTATTAGGAAAAGACTTGAAAATAAGGGTTGGAATTCAGGAGAGATTTCTGTACATACATAGACTGTCTCACTGTATGCCTATGGGAGATGTATAAAGTAGCTTTTATCCTGCTGGATAGCACCTTGATAAAATCTAAATATGGTACTGTATGTTTGGCCTCCAGAGTAATTTATTCCTGCTTCTAAGATGCCTTTGATATTGTGAGTAAACTAATTCAGATTTAGTTTTCCTTTTGCTGTGGAAAAGATCATGGGAGAATTTCTCCAATCTTGACTGGAGATTTATTTCATTAATGCAAAGGCACAACAGTGACCACAGTACTCCACCCTGCTCTGCAGAGCTGCTAACAGAATTGAATAACATGGATTGCATGATTTTTTATACTATAAAAATGGCACTTCAGACTGCAAATACAACTTTAATAGTCATGTTGTTTGAGCTGCCTGGAGCCCTAGAATCCCTCTCTGTGTGTGCACTGAAGAATTTTTTGATCTTGCTGGTATCAGTTACTGCAGTAAGTTGTTTCTGATTTTCATAAATACACTTTAAGTCAGACTCAGGAGTAATAAGCATGAAATGTCACTGAGGGCCAAATGTTCAGCTGCTGTGTAATGACATGGACCCTTCTGAGGGCAGTGAAATAACTGCTGTTTATGCAATTGAAGTGTTGAGCTCTAAACTTCTGTTTACAGCAAAATACACAGTTACTCCCATGCCTGAGTACAAATAAACTCCAGACATCATCTTAACCATTGTTTTAATGGGTAGCCCAGGCTGTTTGTACCTTTAATTTTTTTTGGTTTTCTCTCTTACAGTGTTGGGGCACTCGTGGGCCTGTCCATAGCAGCAGTGGTCCTCTTTGCTTTCATCATCACTGTGTGTGTTCTCTGTTATTTATTTATCAGCACTAAGCCACGCAGCAAACTGGATACTGGTTTGAGCTTACAGATGGCAGGTAAGCCTGGTTGTTATTGATGTGCATTAACACCTGCAGAGGAAAAGCCTTACTCTGTCTGTAAATGAATGTGGAGGAACCCAACAGTGTGTGTTTTCATTCTGATGGGAATGTCAAGATGTAATCAAGCTGTCCTGCTGTTTTGCCTGCTCTGTGAAATCTGTACCAAACTCAGAACATTTAGGACAAGCTCAGTATATTTATTTAGTAGTAGGAAGGATATAAAAGTGTGCAATACTGAGTGAAGGTAAATTAGCCCCTTTATCAGGAAGAGACTTACTGACTTAGTTGCTCTGGATTTCCTGTCAAGGGTACATAAACATATACTAGTGATTCATTCTAGGAATAAGAATCTCAGGAGAGATTTTAAGTGTATTTTCTTGTGACAGAGAGAGATCATTCTTTTTGTTTTTCCTTTCTTCCTGACATAGGATCCAGAGTTTGAAATTTAAAACTCCTTATTTCAGTAGCAGTAGTTCCATGCCTTTATGCTCAGCCTGTGTTGGCAGATGCCTGCAGGGAACAGTGCATGTACTCAGCACTAACCCACTCACATGGGAGAACTGCTGCTGCTGCTGCTCCAGTTCACTACATTTGTGAAATCTGACTGCAAGTCTCCTTGGCAAGATGGGGTGTGATAAGTTTCACCCTTTGTCTTGGAGTTCCTAAATATTTAAATGAACTGCTTCAGCAGTTCCAGTAAAGTTGTAGGAAATAAAAGGAATGTTGTACTTATTTCGGCATTGGAAGTTCAGCAAGTTGAGAAAGGGGAATAATTCTTGGAAACAAGTCCCCTCAGCTCAAATTTTCTCTTTACTTGTTATTTTAAAATGCTTCTATACCTGCATGGCAGTAAATGACCAATGAGTTACTGTAGTTATAGCCTATTATAGAGCAGTAAGTCCCCTCCTGAGTGTCTAGTTAACACAGTCCACTTCAATCAAGCTTCCTATGTCTAATTTTGTTCTCCAGAGAATTTTAAAGTTTAAAAGTGGTTCACAGAACTGCAAGAATTCCAAAGCCCCCCTTTGTAGCTGTATGAGGTGAGCAAGCTGCTGAAGTCATACATTCAGCAAACTGCTACTAATCTGGAAACTGAAAACTTCACACTTGACCTGGAGAGAGAGTGGAATTAAGACCTGCTAGCTAGAACAGCCTAAATAAACTCTTGGGTGGGATGAACAAAATGCTCTCGTGCTTTTCTACAAGATGGTTGTGTTTTAATTATAAACTGGCATTATGTTTTTGAACATGTTGCTGTTTAACTTCTTCCCTCAGGTTTTCCTGCTGTGGCACCAGCTCTTAATCCAGTGCCAGGACAGCAGTGCTGTATTTCTCATGCCTTTTATTTTTGTGCCAGACATGTTTGGCACGTGGGGAGCTGGGAAGGAGGCAGGTGCTACTGCATCACTGCTGCCAAACAATTCCATCTTTCCATATGGACTCAAACCCTGCTGCAAACCCACATCCTGCCTGGGTAGCAAAGGTCGTTCCTCTTCCTATCATGAGGTGAACCTTGTTCCACTGATGACCCAGCATTCATGTAGCATTCCAGGTCACAATTGCAAACCTTTCAAGGTCGGGAAGCTGAGGGATCTTTGCTTTTTCCCAGCCATTCCCAGTGTGGTTTGGAGCTTTGCTTGGAAAAGTTCCTTTGTATTTAAACGTGATTTTGACTGCTTTCATCCAGTGTTTTTTGCTTTATTATTCTGCTTCTTTGGCTGCTTCAAATGACAATCATTTCACACCCAAATTCACATAGCTTTGTCTGATGGTGAGGTGGGTTGCTGGAAATTGAAAGCCAGTTGCTTTGCCAAGGTTGAGAGATCTTTGGAAATGCTTTAAGATTTCACTGGCAAGCCTGAATGCTTGCCTTCGTCATACTTGGGTTTCTTTTGCATGGAAGTCATGCAAGGGCTGACTTGATGGCTGGTTAGCTATTTGCAACCCTGGGGAAAATAAAACAGCCTCTCTCCTCATCTTTCAGTTCTTCTGAGAGTGCAGGATAACCATACATAAGCAATAAAAACAAATTTAAAAATTCAAACAGTTTTTAGATCCTTCAGAAAACTGCAGGCTGAGGACTGTGAGTTTTAGGTATGAACTCAGTTCAACACAGCTTTTTCTCAACTAGCATAATTTTGCCTTTAGATGAAGGCTGTGTCACACTTTAGTTGTTGTGCAATATCTGCATCCCTGGAGCACTCAGCACTTGTTTTTCAAAGCAGTATTTTTATTATATTCAATTTCACCCATAATACATCAGCTGAGTTGGAGTATCATATCTCATTAAACATATAATTGGTTGTTTTATGCCTTTCCTACCTCACATAATAGCAAAAGTTGGTCATTGTTCTGCAAGCTTATCCAGGATCTCCTAAATACAGAAGTGGAGTGGTTGAATTTTTACAGAAATAATCTCAAGATCGATGATAAATCTAACAATAAACTGAACATGAAGCCCTTTATTAGAGTTCCTGATGCTACAAAAGGCATATCAGCTGGAATTTGCCTCTGTTTAGCCTTAAACAAATGGTCTTCCATAGCATCAGCACTGAGTATTACAGATTGGGTTCTTGAGTTAGCTAAGGATGTTTTAGCTCTAGGAAAAATTTACATTTTAATCTGAGCATTGAATTTCAGGCAAAATGAGCTCAGCCACTGATATAGACCAAGAAGAACTACTTAAGTGTTACTGGAGTTAGGCATTTCTATTTGTAGTGTGCAGAGTTGATCCATAATATGCAAGAGAGTATGTGCAGGCAAACACATACAAATGAAGATCCTGCATTTCAGTTCCTCGTTAAGCTCTCTCCAAGAGAAAGTATTTTTCACTGAACTCATTGTAGATGTTTTTGTTTCTCCCATTTGAAGGCTGGAGACCTGTAACAATGGTAAAAAAAGCCCTCAAAGAAATCCAAGCCCTGAATATGCAAACACGATATATTTATTCAAGTTGAAAGGGAATTTGGTTGTGTGCTTTGTTCTTCTTCTAACAAAAAACTTCTCTTTGTGCAACAGGTTTATCCCCTTCAAAATGTGGGGAGCCAGGAAGTCACAGGATTTAAGTGTTTTGTTAAGGCTGAGTGAAAAATGCTGGAACATCCCTACAGTGCAAGAGTAAATATTATTACATAGTTGTCAGGATAGGAGTGGTAAACAGGCAGAAAAGAGGAAATCCAGGGGCACATCTTGGCTCTGGGAAAGGTGCACATACACTTGCTTGGACCAGGCAGCTGATGGGAGAGGAGTGATTGTCTCTGCTGGCCCCTGAGAATGGGCTTTGCCATCAGAGATATAAAAGGTGGAGAGAGTCTCTCCACCTTGGTGACCCAAACAGTTTTTAAACACATTTTCTGAGTTGCCCTGGTGTTTCTGCCAGGTCTGGAAAGACCTTTGAGATGAAGTGTTTCATACCACTGCAAAGCATGAATAGCAAATTACATTTGATGATGGTAACTAATATTTTACCTTAAAACTTAGCACTGGAAGACCTCTGTAATGTGTTCAGAGTCAGACAGAAGGGACCTTTGGGTTGGAGTGTGAAAGAATTGTGGCCTTGTAAATTAATCATAAGTGCTGGGGAAAAGGTGCTTTAATAGAAGTTATTAATTCCTTGTTCTTGCAAAGCAGTGACATCATAATAGGCAAAATTGTTTCATTTCATAATAAGGAAAAGCACAGCTTGAAAAATAGCCAGCTGACTTTCCTGTCCCTATTTCTCTCCTTAATTAAAGATTCCTCATAGGGAGTGATTCAAATATATGAAATATTCAGGTATTTTGATGAAAAAGCATGGAAGTCTCACACATTGTCCTTCTTAGATGAGTACAATTATCTGACTATTGGTTGTGAAAGCAGATAGGTGCTTTGAATTCAGATGCACTGCTTGGCTTTTGGAGTGTACATTCATAATTTTGCCTTCTAGGTTTAGGAGTAATTTCAGCTGTATAGTGTTCTTGTAGCTGGCTTTAAATTGTCCCCAGTTCGACTACTTTCATCTTTGCCAGTCATCTACCTCAGGTTGCTGTATGGGGAAAAATCAACCAAATGGGCTTAATTGTTTTAAAAAAGATGGGAATTCAAATTTAGTGGAAGAGTACATCACTAGAAAAGATGAAATTTTGAAATGTCTTTATTGGACTCCTTAGCTTTTAAATTTCCCAGACTTTCTTGTAGCAGTGAGATTTTTGTAGCTCATTATGAGTCAGGTTTTTTACTACAAATATACTCATAGCTGCTGTAGGCTTCAAAAATAAAGTGCCTTCCTCTGTAACTGATAAGAATTATTTTTTCTTCTTTTTGGGTTTGTTTTTTTCCCCAGCTGAAATAACTTAGTTATTTTCAACTAAGATCCTAGCTTAAATACTATTGTACAGATTTTATTAAATGCTAAACTATCAAATCCCATTTTTGCATTTTTGAAACCAAACTGCAGTTTTTTCAATTCAAATAAAATAAAATGCAGCTCAATAACAAATAATTCCCCTTTCCCTATCTACTTTATTAATCTACTTATTAAATTAAAATATTAGCATCCTCAACTTTTCATCCCTTTTTGGATATAGGGAACCTGTTTTTCAATCCCTTCCGCACACACTGGCTTGGAGAGAAGTACCCTGCCCAGTTAAGTTTATCTTTTCTGTCTCTTTGTGTTGTCCCACACTTGGGAAAGTGGAAAATGATGTCAAAGAGTGTTGAACTAAAGGGTAATGGGAAATACAGGGAGGCCTGGGAGGAAGATTGATGAGCTCCATAAGGAGAATCAGATGACAGGATAAAGCAGGGAGAGGCTTTGGAGCTGGCAGATAAAGGAGAAAACTGCAAGGGGCTGAATGCTCCTGGGAGCTTTTGGAAGAGGGATGGGACTGATGGAATTGAGAGCAGCAGAGCAGGGAGGCAGCAATGCCAGAGGGGATGGAGAAAGTCCTGGGGGCCAGGAAGTGGAGCAGGGGCTGTGGGTGAGCTGGGGAGCAGGAGCCTGGTGCCTGGGGAGAGAGATGGAGCCTGGCAGAGGGGGAATCATCTACAGGGTTGAGATCTAGGGCAGAGAAAAGGGAGGAGAGACTCCAAATCTGACTTGGGACTCATGGGTATGGGGACTATCATGGGAAGCATAGTAGCAGAAAATAAGGAAACGGAATGAGGAAAGTGGGAAGAGAATGAAAGAACGAATATCAGGTAAGAAAGAAACTAAGTTAAGTTGAAAGTGCATTTAGGACAGTCTTCTTCTAGAGCTTTGTTTTCTCAGCTGTCAGCAGGGATCATTGGAAAAGGGCAGAGTATCTCTCTCTTCCCTTCATGCAGTGACCCAGTGCAGGCTGCCTTTTCTTTAGTTACTCTGATCAGTTGGGCAAACTCAGTTATCTGCACTGAGTCGAAAGATTCCTGGCCTTCTGCTCCAAGCAGGTGTCTATATCAGTTAGCTGGTGGAATTTTATCTATTACTTACATTTACCTATGAAGTTGTGCTCTGAAAAACAATGTTCAAATGCTACTAAGCTCCAAAACCAAACACTTAAAAGATGGGAGATGCCAGAAGTAAAGATTTTGTGGGAAACTGGTAAAATGCTTAACTAGAAATAGTTTTATGTGCTCCTATCTTTCTATAAAACATGGGTAACACTTGCAAATAAATTCTGTGAGCCTCCCCCCACACACACTCAGAGCTTTGGGCTCACTAGCTGAAGGTGCACCGAAAGCAACAGTGACTGATTATGTTTGGAGAGGGATGAAAGATTGAGATTTCTGGTCTTTTTTTCTTGAATGTGGGAAATTTTTAATGTGATTTCTTTCAGGAGACTTTCTGATTTCCTGCTACAAGCCCATCTTATACCACAGTGCTGTTACCTTAAACTGCTCTTCACTTTGATGTTTATTCCTTTTTAGCACAAGTAAGTTAATAATTGCAGACTCCCCGGGGCCCAGGAATGCAAAGTGGAATGGATTTGATCTGTCTCATCCTCTAAAAATTGTAGAAGATTCCAAGAACTGTGCAGTGGGCATATCTGTGTATTACTACTTGCAAGTGATGGAAGAACAATGCTATTAATTCTTCTAAAAATGCCTTTGTTTTACAGACAGTGAGGCCAGAGGGAGTTCAATATGTTGAAGACAGAGGCACTGAATGGATTCTACCAAGGTTGTGAAGAAAAGAGGTACCATGAGAACATTTACTTTCATCTTATTCTGTTGTATTTGTATACTCTCTACTCTGTTTTACATGGATTTCATAAAATGGTTCCTTATGTGGGTTTTTGACTTTTTGAAAGGCACTAGCAAACTGTCTCTGACTGATTTATTTATACACTGTCCTGATGCTGTCCTTGCACAGGGATGTATCTGCAGAGACTTGGACAGAGTCCTTCCCCAGACAAATCTCTTCTAGATATATTGGCACATGAATACTCCATCATGGTTATGTGCCAGACCAGATTATATTCCCCTTATGCTGTTACTGTCCTTTCCCTGAGCTGTCCTGGGTGCACCAGAGCTTACTAAGGAGTCAGACACTGTAACTTATCAAAACAATTTCTTTAGTGATGAATTGCCAGAAGGGCTCCTGTGTGACAAAGGGTGAAAGCAGTGAAGTTTCTGGTGGGCAGTTTAGTCTTCCATTGCTTCCTGGGGGTGCAGGAATGAGTGCCAGGCAAATCCTGCTACAGAACTGGAGAGGGTTATCTTGTAAGAAAGTTGATTTTTATGATGAAATCATGTGTAAAGGTCGAACTGCCTATGGCACAGACAGTGCAGAACAGTGTTTAAAATGTATCCCAGTACATATGAGTGGTACTTCAGACTTCAGAGGACTGTATGAATAATGCAGAGGACTTCAGATGGCAGGAAACATGCATTTTACTTTCTGCAGGGGGTGAAAGCTCATGGCTGAACGGCCACAGAATGTGAGAATAGCTGCAGATCAGCAATGTCTGTCACAAGAAAAATAACTGGTCCTGTTTGCTCAGCAGTTGTTGTCAGATGAGCAGGAAAGTAAATGAGTCAAGAGTTCCCTGTTTCATGTATTTTCTCTTGTACCCTTAAAAAAAGCATACTGTGCATCCCAAGTGCAAATGCATCTTTCTCAGAGCTCTTTATCGGCATAACAAGTTGATTTTGGTTCCCTGTCCTTATAAAAATACTGAAGTGTAACAAAACTCATTTCAAAACTCCTAACCACCTCCACACATTTTTTTTTTCCCCCTCTGTTGCAAATGAAATGGCTTGTGGGAGAAAAATGCCATGGGAAGACTAAAATGGATCCTGCAGTCAGAAAGCCGTCTGTAGTGAGAAAACACAAAAATATCCGAGGCAGGCACCAAGTACTGAGATGAGCTGAGCTCTGTGCATGTGGCATTGCTTTCTGGAGGCCATGAGCCTCTCGTTTCCTCCTGCTTCTCTTTGCCTGCTGTTCTGTCCTGGTAGAGAGGCTGATGTTTATAGGGTGCCTGCTAACCCACTGTTGCTTACAGGGAGAGAAGCAGCTGCAAAGGACTCGGGTAGGGTTTGAATGCATGCATTATATAAAGACCAAAAAATCTGGAAGCTTTTTTGGTGGATGAATTACCCAACTTTTTTTTTTTTGTTGTTGCCAAAATGAGGTTGGCATTGTAGTGAAGACTCAAAATACTTGAGACCTCATTTGGAGCTAAATCCCAGAAAATTGCATCCTTAGCCTGTGAGCCTTTTTGCTTCCTGATTCACAATGGAAAAGGAGGCAAGGATATTTTCTGAACTTCCACACATTATATGGCTAAGTGTTGGTAGAAATTCCAGGTCTCTCACTGGCTTTAGTCCCCTGCTTTTCACATGTGCCTGTTGCAGATTTCATACCCACACCTGTCATGGGGAGCCATTTCACAGTGCAGCATTAAGCCAGAGAGTCCATCAGTGGCTACAAATTTCTACTGCTGGGAGAAAGCTACAGGTGCCAATTAGATTTCCTTTAGCAGGCACATTTCCTCTGCCAAGTTCACTGAGTTTTAATTAGGAACAGGACCCCTTGTGCCTGGTGTAGTTCAGCATACAATTCAAGCTTGTTTGCCTGCTCTTTCCCAGCAAAAGGGCAAACACAGCTCTGAGCTTTACAAAGGGAAAGGAGAGGAACCAGGCAGATGAAGGCATTGCTTCTAACTTAGAGTGATAATACATTAAATTATTAAATAGTTGAGCTATGCACAAGAAAAATCTGACAGATTTTGTGAAGACAGATCATGAAACCAATCTAATTTCTCTCTTTGTCAAGGTAATTTTGCCTATCAGGTAAGTGGGAACAAGTGGCTGTGATTACAGATCGTTGTGAAAATGCAGTCAAAGAGAAATTTTCAGTGACTCATTCTCAAGCACATTTTTGGAGGGAAGAAGGATGTCTTGGGAAGTGTCCAGTACATTATCCCAGATAAGTAGTAAGAGCTTGGCTGAAGGAGTAAAGAGCACATGAATAAAATTTCTGAATGACACTACCCTGAGAGGGGTTGCAAGACTCTGGGGCTAAAACTACCTTTCAGAATTATCTCAGTGCCCTCGAGAAATGTTCTGAAATT
>VYXD01007607.1:736421-769318 GCA_013397195.1 Hylia prasina
AAATACAATAAAAATCAAAGTACTGTAGTTAAAAAGGAGGAACTAAATCCTCAAGTGTAGCTAAAGAAGCTGACTAAATAGTAAAGAAATGCTTCCTAATGTCCAGTCTAAACCTCCCTGGTGCAGCTTTGTACCATCTCCATGAATCCTTTCACTGGATACCAGGGAGAAGAGATCAGAGAATCTCAGCATGGTTTGGGTTGGAAGGGACCTTCAGTATCATCTAGTTGCAATCCTGCTGTCATGGGAAGGGACACCTTCCAGTAGACCAGGTTGCTCAGAGCTCCATCCTGCCTGTCCTTGAACACTTCCAGGGATGGGGCATCCACAGCTTCTCTGGGCAGCCTGTGCCAGGGCCACCATTCTGTCCACATTCCCCTCCTCAGGAAGCTGGACAGAGAAGTGAGGTCACCCCTCAGCCTCCTTGTCCCTGAACTAGACAAGCCCAAAGTCCTTAGGCACTGCTCATGAGACACTCCTTCCACCTGCCCTTCCAGCCCTTTCTCCAGCTTTGTTGTTCTCTTCTGGATGCTTTCAAGTCCCTTAACATCCTCCTTAAATTGTGGAACGCAGAACCACACTCTGCATTCACAGTGAGGCTGCACCAAGGTTCAATACAGCAGGATAATCCTTTCTTCTGGGCAGCTGGTTATTTATTGGTGTTTGACACACCTCAGTGTGGGGTTTGCCTCCTCAGCTGCCAGGGCACACTGCTCTCAGCCAGATGGCAGTGCTGGGGAAGGGTACAAATCTCAGTTCACGTGTATGTCTCAGGTTTTCCTTTAAGTTCCTCAGGAATGTGTAACCATCCTCAGAGTCTGCAGCAGAAAATAATCTAGAATCTACAAGTATCACTGATAATTCATGAGCATCATTCCTCTCAGTGAACCAGTGCTGAAGTGATGTTCTTTGCTGGTTAGGATGCTCTTGCTGCTAGTTGCCATCTGCCTCGAGTCCAAGACTTCATGCTTCAGAACTTGTTGGTAGCTGAGTTTGCTGAAATTGTCCAGCCAGACTTCAGTGCATGTCTACTTTTTTGCATATCCAGATAAGCATTTGCTTTTAAACCCATCTGTACCAACATCTGTTGTGTTTTACTTCAGAATCAATCCTGCTTTAATGAGCAGTAAAGCAATTGATTTGTATAGAAATTCCTCAAGCGTAGTTTGGAATATATTCTGGTGTCTTTCAGGGTTAAAGGCACACGTAGGAGTATGTCTGTCATTAAAAAGAAATTAAATGCATGGTTTGATGCAGATATTAGTGGTGCATTTTTCCAAAGGGCACTGCATAGGAATGTTAGATGATTGACTGTCTTTGTCTACAAAACCGTTTTGGTTTTGTTTCAGCACCACTGTGTGTGGGCCTTTATCACATGCAGGGGGAAATCCTCACTTGCCCAGTAGAGGAGCAGCAGAGCTACCCATCCACAAACACCCCCAGAGGAGGCACTTGGTGTGTCACAGCTGTAGAAATACCCTTTAGAGGTGCATGATAGAGGCTCAGAATATGATGAGATGCTTGGAAAGAAGTAATGCCAGTGAAATGGATTGAGCTGTGTGGTTTCTTCTGGATTTTTTTGTAGGGGAAAAAAAATCTTCCCCTGTTCAGTCTAACTTGTAACTGTTATTGGTATTTTGCAGATACAGAGCTGCATCCTCCACAAAGGCCCCACCAAAACAAGCTGTTTACAGAGCCAAGTGGCTTCAAGAGATTTCCTAAGCCACAAGGATGGACTGTGACTGTAAGCCACGAGAACCAGACTCACTCTTCCAGAGGTGTTTCCTGGCTCTTACAAGCACTGTCAATAACCAGAGGCCAATCTGAAGCTATGCCAGGATGTGTTTGTGTCTGGTTGCTGTACTGAGAAGTTGTGTGTTTTGATTTGCACGTCAGCTACTGCTGTCAGTCATTTTCATGCAAGTTGTCTCTATCCTGTGCAATTCCTGTAAGATATCACAGTTGTCAAGCAGAGCAGAATTTGGCACACCATGTTGACCAAGATTTATTTCCTTTCCCTGTGTGCCATCTCAGTGTGGTGTCTTCATGTCATGACCATGGTTGTCTTTAGCCAAATGTGACTGTTCAGTGCACAAACCAATGTGAATGCAGTACCTCAATAAAATCTGGCATTTGTGTTGTATTTTTCTTAATTTATCATTTACTCCCACCTTTGTTTCCTCAGAAGATTCTTGTGAATCTTGAAATTATTTTGATGGGAGAATTTTCTAACAAAAGGGAAAGTTAATAAAGAATGAATTTTTGTAGGGAAGTTTAGATTTTAACAGCTGTTTCCACTGGGATTGGTATACACTGAAATGAAATAAACATCCACAATTGTTTTGCAGATTCTTCATCAAAACATGTTGGAATATTTCTTGGGAAGCAAACTAAAATTTTCCAGTAGTATTTCAGTTTGGAGCATTAATTTGTGAAGTTTTGAACTTCCTTCAGGTAATCAAAGAGCTGTAATTGCACATTTTATTTCCCCAAAAGTCTTAGGAACAAGCAACACAATCTTAACTGTCATATTTGAGTTGTCAGTTCTTTCAAGCTTTCAGTCATGAAATCATGAACATTAATGATAATGATTTCTTTTCATCTTGTGAGGGTTCTTTAAGGTGAGTGATCAAAAGAATTTCAAAACTGTTTAACCATGCTGTTGATATTAAAGCAGTAGACAGATTATACCTTCCATTTGCAGATGAGGCCTAAAACATTTACCTACCAAGTCAGTTTTGTCTGTGGTTATGCTTCAACATGTTAAAGACAAAATTCTTGTCTACTCTTTGGGACTGACATCTTTTCGTGTGACAGTACTTGAAATTTAAACTCTGTAGCTGTCTGGTACTGTGCATCAAAACCCCAAAGTGCTTCTGATCTCATCTGCTCTTGTGTGAAATAATACACTGGTGCCTCCCACTGACTGTGGTGTATGTTCTTCCAGTAGCTGTCTGTGTATAATATCTCATTAAAGTGCTATTTGCCACTATGGACTTGGAGAAAATTGAAACCACATCGGATGCATAAAGAAAATGTTTTTATAACCACAGGACATAAACCTGATCTTCTGGCCTCATAACTTTCTTGATTGGGATTGTCAAAGAGCAGAAGGGAAAGGATTTATGAGTTTTGCCATCTGGTTTCCTTCGAGGATGCATGCCTTGAGATAAATGTTCAAAATGAAGCATGCTTCATTTTGAACCACCAATAAAAGATTTATGGAAGATGAAAAAGATTTAGGTTATTTTAACTTCATACAAATTTGAGTCAGTACTTCTTTAATTTTTAAATTCTAAAGATACTTAAAAGTAACAAGACGTACTCAATATTTTGAATATTGCAAGATCAAAATATCTTTGATTTCTGTCTCTTGAGCAATTTCAAAATCTTTGATTCCTCAAATAACAAGGTTATTTTCCCCTCAAATACTGGGCTATTTATTCATTTTGAGTCTCCTAAGACGCCAAAGCAACAGAATTAAAAGTAAAAAACAGAATGCAAATAGAATGGTTCCAGTTCTTTGCCTATGTCCAATGTCTGTTTTTGTTTTCTGTCACTGTGTTTAGGAAAACCCATTTCTTTGCCCTTTTAGCTAGTTGTTTTGTAATTGAGGGTTTCTAAATGTCACCAAAAAGTACCTCCCACACAAGTTTGATTAGGGAATCAGCACACTGCCCAGAACAGCTTTCAAATGTAATGTGCAGTCACAACAAGGGTGACTCCCTGTGCTTAATAGGCATAATAAGCCTTAATGTACTTGTTAGACATAGCCCTAATTTTTGCCCTGGAAACATTTTAAGCTTAAATTGCTTAAATTACCACATGAAGCAAATTCAGGGCTGTTGTGCCATCAGCAGTACAGAAGCTACTAAAACTCACAGGAGCTGCTATGAGCATTTCTTACTGTTTTTCAAGGTTGAGGAGTTTTTCTAACTACAGGCTCAAAATGAGAGTTGTATGAAATAGGCCATTGAGGGTGTGGGATGTAGAAAGTGTGTTTGTGTCTGTGCACACACAGATACCTGCAGAAAAGCATGAGCAGCAGCCCTTGATGGATTTCAGTGGGACCACTGGCAGTTCTGGGCCTGGCTGCTTCTTCCTTTGGAGTCACACTGGCAGGGTTGGCAGCTCGCTGGAAAATGATCTGCTTTTGTCATCCCTCCCATTCTCTAGATACTGCAATAGAAATAACTGCCTGTTCACTTGTGTTACTTAATCTGACTTTGGGTCGAAGTAGAAAATACAGTCAGTCAAGTATGTAATGATTTTCATAATTAATCACTTTTAAGTGTAATTTCTGAAGGCTTTATATTTCACAATTTTTAAATTAGGGAGGAAAGACCAAGGAAAAGTCACAGTTTTACCGAATGAAAGTAAGGCCTGTTTTAATTATTTTCCTAACCTGACAAATGCTAGAGATCTTCACAACTGTTACATCCTTCAAATTTTGGAAAACTTGAGGCAGGAAAAACATAAAGATTCAGCTACTTCCTAGGAATGAAAATGAGAAGCTTTAAAGTTCTGTTCTGTTAGCCTGAGACTCACAGGAATCTGTCTTTTAATGTGAGGTGAGGAATTTAAAAATTTGTCCAATAGATTTTGAAGTGCTCTTGTTCTTTTCATAGTCATTTTTTTGGAAGTTTAGGAATTTAAGAGAAGAGTACATATTTTAACAGAAGCTGAATAGTGGGGTAGACACCCACCAATGCTGTATTAAAAGCAGAGGATGTGCAAATGCTACAGCAGACTGGCTTTTGGAGAATCTGCTCTGAAGGTATGTCTGGTTCAAAAAGAGAAATGTCTGCTGCAGAAAGAGATTGAAAAAGTTGAAAACTTCATCTGAAAAACCACCATCAGGATCTCTCTGAGTTCCCAACACCATTTATTTCTGGATCTTTGGAACAGATGCTGGTTTGTAGTGCTCAGTGAGATTATTGCACTCAGCATCCCTTTCCAATCATTCTGTAGCTCCTGAGTGTGGCACACAGGTAGAGATAAGTGATTCAGATATGATACCTTAGGTATCATAAAAGGTATAAGATACCTTTTATGAGAAGAACCTCCCCAGGCATCTCTGAAATCCCTGAGTCTGTGACCAGTATACTGAAATTTAGATTTCACATGTATTATAAACCAGCTACTTGAAAACATCTTTTTAGTCCTGTCCATTATTCCTATGCTTTTTCCAACCCACATCCTTTAGAAAAACTGTTGAAGAGCCTTGCTTTATATACTGAGAGTACATTTTGATGGCAGCAGCAAAACAGAGTGGTGAAATTGATTAGTGGGAAGAGTGTAAGTTCAAAGAGATGCATATAAGCACATTTTTGCATCTGATGTTTCAGGACACTAAAGCTGGAGAGTATCTTATGAAACCACAGCTTCCCTTTCCCCCAGGTTAAAATGAAGCTGGTGGCAAGAAGGTATTAAGGATCATGATTATTTTCTTTCCTCCATCAGCAGTGCTGAGCATTTTGCCAGCTGGGCCATGCAGTGTTACCCAGAGGTTTTGAGGGAAAATGGGTTGTTCAGGTTTGGTGGGCTGTGGATGAACTTCTGCAGAGGGACATGGACTTGATGGGGCAGCATCTTGAGCCTCCTGAGCCCTTGTCCAGGCAGAATCTGTATCTGTTCCAAAAGGATGGGCAGAAGCAAGAGCCAGGGTTTGTCCCCAGAAATAGAGGAGCGTGAGCAGCTGGCTTATGAACATTTTATCTTGTCAGTTCTCATGTTTACTATGATAATCTGGAGTTCACAGATAGCACCTTGCATTGACCTGGTCCTTTGCCATTATTGCTGCCTCTGTTCTCCCTCTTCTCTCACACAGCGTGTAGCAGGTGTAATGCAGGGCCAAGAGAGTACTGAGGTGGCTCTGCAATGGCTTTCATGGGACTGTACTCCAAAACAGAAGAGCCTTATGGAAACCAAGCCTCAGGTCAGATCCATCCCTGCCCAAAGTTGTGACTTACTCTGGGGAGGGTGAGATGTTCCTCTTGTTCCTGGTGAATGCTGCTTGTTTCTGCAAACAAATGTAAGGTTACGTATGCTTCCCTTAATGAATGTACTGAGAAATTGAATGGGTTTTTTTGAATCAACCACAGAAATTTCAGTAAATTGGATCTGCTTTTTTTACAGTGCTGAATCAAAATGTCAAACCAGCACAACTCAATTATAGGAGAGAAAATAAAACAACATGCTGAATATCAGCAAGTTATTTCAAATTGCCAATGCCATAACTACCTGTGGGAAATGAGAACAAACAAGGCAAAGATTCAGCTGTGGGAAAATTGGCTCAGAGTAACTCGTTTGCAAAGTTTCAAAACTCAATTTTTCACCCCATCTGAGCTTTATAGACTGGCTGCACCTTTCAGTTACTGGTTTTGTGAAAGAGATGTTTTAGCTGCAAAGAAGTGAGGCAAAGTAACAGAAGAACCAGTATTTATTTGGTATTTGGTTTTTTAAAAGGCAAAGGAAATTCTTCTCTCAGTCCAATGTTGGTTTTCATTTTGTCCTTTTTAAAAAAGATCCAAAATGCTTTCTCCAGAGGAGAAAATAATGCGGTTGGGAAACTTTTCTTTGCATTTTTAGGCAGAGATGATTCCTTACTTTAATGAAGTTGAGAGACATGGTGCAGTGACTTTAATGTCACTTAAGATTGTGTCTGAGTGTTTCTTACAGCACAAAAAGCCAGAAATTGCAAGTTAAATATATGAATTTATTCATGATGAAGACAACAAATTCAGACTCTTTCCACAATTAACAGGTAACTACAAGAAATAGATTATTATTATTATATTTCATGCAATACCTGTGTTTTTAAAAAGTAATAACAGTTTGAGCTATAGTTGGGAAAGCAAGTGCTGAAGTTTTTGGCTCTAATGACTAAATGTGCAGATCACCTCTGAGTAATATGTTTCTTCTAAGGTACAAGTTATTAGGTCCTGTAATTCATGAACATATTGTGGTTTTTATTTTCTCCATTGCCATGGGAAGGCAGGAACTGGGAAAGCAAAGGTCATGAGAACTGGTTAAATCTTTTGGGTAAAAAGATGGTGAAATGATGACTTGTCCTGCAGGTCCTCACCTCTTCCCCAAGGATGAACATACTGAGCCTGAGCAGGAGCTGCTGGTACAGCTGGCACAACACCACTGTGGTAAAACTGTGGTTTCCTTCAACCTTGGATGAGTTTTTGGGTTTGTGGTTTTGGTTCTGCCTCTTCCCTTTGCTGCTGCTTAGTATGTTAATGGGCGGCAGTTGGCGTCAAGATCCCTCTAATACATCACAACTAGAGAGCTTGTTCTACTTGAGGAAAATAAAATTGCTTGCAGGTTATCAACAGGAAATGTTTCATATTTATCAGCTTGGCAACAGCAGGTAGTGTGAGGAGCCTGAAGAGTCCTCAGTGGTAGCATGCAATAAAGTCAAATAAAGTAATTTTCTAGGTTATTCAGAATATCACAATATTTTAAATAATAATTTTTAAAAAATAGGTTGTAAAGCACTGAGCAGTCTACTCTGTAGTGTTAGACAAGGGATGTGGAATAATACTTTAACTCACCAGCTAACACTTAATTATGAGCCAGCCAAAAATAAAACCATCACAAAACATGATGTCCTGTGCAGCTGCTTTTGGGAATAGCGTAAGGAAGCATAAGATATCCCAGGACAGAGAAAAATGAAAGTGCAGAATTCTGTTTCAGTAATATAATGGGACTAAATTAAATCTGTGAGTTACTCTTGGGGAATTCAAACACCCACAGAAGGAATTCACTGGCAGATCACTGGGCTGTATCTGAGCAGCATCAGCATGCATTGCTAATCCCACGTGGTAACATGCAGGGAAAGGGAAATAGGAGCAACAAGCATGAACAGTAAAAAGAGTTTATTCCAAAAGACAGAGTTAGAAAGGACTCTGAGAACAGAAAGCCTGTGGAAGGCATTGTTGTGTCTGGTCATTTACACCACAGACAAAATGTTTAAAATTGTGTGGATATATCCTGTCAAGGACACTGGCCAATAGATAGCCATGTCCAGCTTCATTATAACCTGCAAAAAATTCTGTGGCTTAGGTTGGTTTGGGCAAAACTGTCAGATGCAATGCCAGGGATAGACCATCTGTCTCCTTGTGCTGTTTGAAAAGCACACAAAGAAAGAGGAAAGGAGGGACCAGGGAAGACAAAGCCATTCTCCACCCAGGGCTCCATCCAGAGTAGATGCAGGTGTGCTGCTGTAGCAAAGAATTCAGTGAGGCTGTTTCCATGTTTCCTTCTGCTGCTGCCAGATCTCAGGTTGCCCTGCTCAGCAGTCACCCTGTGGAGTGGCAGGTCACCCAGGAGTGTGGCACTGTCAGCTGCTCACATCCAGGTCTTCACACACTCCTGTACTTTCTCTAGTGTCTAACGTGGCAGCAGAGATGTAAGAGAAAGGGTTTTGGGAGAGCTCTTTTTCAGCCTTCCAGATGTCAAATTCTTCCTGCCTCAGGAGAAAATGGTGTTTATGTAGGTTTCAAGTCTCACAGAATAAGATGATTCAGGAAAAAGTATTTGAAGTTTTGGATTCTGCATCATACCTCCCCTAACATTTACACTTTTCCAATTTGTTCTTCTCTTTCAAACACCACGTTCAGTTCCGTGGGGTTTGGCTGGAAAACATTAGATTAATCCCTGGCAACTTTCAGAATTTAAGATCATCTGAATTTTTATAAGGTATGCCTTGAAACAGGTTTGGAATATGAATATTTTAACAAAAGATTGTGTAACACAGGCTTTCCAGTCTAATGACTAGGAAGAGTAGGACCCCCCAGTATTAAAGGCACGCAGCAGCCTTTTAAAGAATAAATATTTAGGAGACAGGAGTGCTGCACATGCTTAAGAAGGAATGGAAGGAAACACCCAGAAGCCCACATTTCTCTGGCAGTTAAGGAGCAGACTTCACGTGTCATTAAGCATAAATTGAGCCTGACAATTAGATCCATGGTTACCCATTATTTTGTGTTAATGAGAAGCGTAAGTTAAAAAAAAATAGTGTTTCTTAAAGCAAAAATATCACCACAATCTTTGCTGCTTATTTTAGCATAAGGAAATACAGTAGTTTCATGGTGCACTTACATTATTAGAAACAATTTAAATGTCATTTTAGTTCTCTAGAGAACATAATTAACACATGTCTAATATACCAAGTCTGTTGTTGGATCTTGTGCTAACTCAGGCAAATTTAGACTTTTGTGACACTATTCACAGGAGCTGCTTTGAGGCGAGGCAGTTGCTCTTCAGCTGCCAAGGCCCTGTAGCTGCTGTTCCACTTTTCCTCTGACTCCCTTTCTGCTGCATTCCTGCAGATGATGTCTGTAAAGCTGGATCTCCCAGCAGTGATCAATAAGCAGATCACCAGTGCCAGAGATTAGGCAGGGTGGTGTGGCAAGAGAGAGCTGCCCTTCCTCACACAGCAGCACCAATCTCCAGCCAGCCAGAGATTTGCTGTCAGGGTGACAAGCAGAGAACTAAACCCTCAATAAATTTGTTCAGACGTTTTTATTTTCTGTGTACTGAGGCTGAACAAAATACTTAAGGACTTCCAGGCAAGCATTGCATGCCCCAGCCAAAGTAATTTCCTCCGTTTTCCATAGCATTTTCAGCAGCAAAAAGTAATGAGAAATACGTGGCTAACTGTGATTTTCAACTACATCTATTCAGTCTTCCAGAACTGAATGGTGGAATATCAGAGTAAAATTCTCTTCATCCATTAGTGTTCTGAGTGAGACCAGCTGCACTGGGCTTCTGCTTCCATTGGGAGCTCCTGTAATATCCATCAAACATTTTTCAAGATTGTGTTTAAACTCCTAGGAAGGTACACAATTGTGTCACTCCTGGACAATGCTGTGTGAGTCAGGACTGCTTTTATCAGGTCAGAACTAAAAGCAGAATGTGCCTGTTGCTGCCTTAGATGCACTACTTAAATTGAGTCTTTGAGAGCCCGTGGTGTGAATGGCTCCAACCAATATCAGAATTAGGACTTGAGTCTTAACTACATATTGTGATCCTTCTAAAATGGAGTTACTTGAAATACTTCTATGAAAAGGAATAGTTGAAGACCCAAGGTCCCATAATTCACAAGGAATGTAGAATTACAGTAATTTTTTCATTATTTCATTGTGTCATATTTTCATTCAAAACTTCCTATTTATCCAAGGACATCCTGAGTACCTACTTAAAACTGTAAAGCACCTAAGTGATACAAGTGAACACACAGAAGAGGTCCATTGTGATATCCACTGTACATAGTGTTTCACTGCAGTTGACTTGGGTGACATTAGCACTGAGATGCCTTGAGACACCCTTAGGTGCTCACCTGTGTGCTTCCTGTCTCAAGCACTTCTTCAAAAACTCATCTGTACGGATGATGGGATGGTGGGAAATCAGGGGAAGACGAAGTTCCTCTAGTAGCTTGAAAAATGGAATGCAAACGCTCCTTTTAAAAGGTGCTTCGGTTGTTTTTCTGTGGCCAGACTCCCGCATTTCAAGCAGGACTGAGCGGCTGTAGATGTGCTGCGATGGTCAAGTACTGTCTGTTGCAAATTGCTTTGCTCCTGAACCCAGTTACGGTTGCTAAGTGACAAAAACCTAATTGTCTCGTACGACTTTGACTGAGCCAAGCATTTAAAAGCAAGAGAGTGAAGTGCTAATGATGATGCA
Source organism: Hylia prasina (assembly GCA_013397195.1). Taxonomy (NCBI): domain Eukaryota; kingdom Metazoa; phylum Chordata; class Aves; order Passeriformes; family Sylviidae; genus Hylia; species Hylia prasina. The sequence goes on from VYXD01007607.1 coordinate 747,117, forward strand.
GCTCTCCTGCTGTCCTTATAACAAGGCAAGTTTGGTACTAATCTGTTTTGCAGAGCAGACAAAGGTGTTTGTTTGCTGTTCTTCTCCACTAACTTTATTATTCCCGATGGTATTATAGAGAATTACATTAATTGCTATGGTAATCGTAACAGGAAGCAATAACTTTCAGCAAACAGCAATTACTTCACCTTCCCAAATTTGTTTATGGCCACACCTGCCCATAATCCCAGACATATAACAATAATTTTTTTCTGGAAATTAAAAAAGGAAAGATACTGCATGCTCTTTGGTGGGGAGGGTGTGCAAGTCTACATGTTAGGAATCTTACCCATGGCCAAACCCCAAGGACAAAACCAGATCCTTAAAAATCTCATTACTTTTGTAAGCATCTCATGTAAGCATCTTGTCAGGGATAGTTTAGGACTGCTTTTAGTTGTGATTGGTAATGGGTGTAGACAAAAATAAAAATACTTGGGATAAGGAAGTAAAGCTGGGACCATCTTGGTTTCACTTAAAATAATTCATGATGTTGTTCTTACTTTCCTGTCTGAGGACTTTTAAGAAGGCACTTATGTGAATATAGATTTAGAAGATATTAGAATAAAAAAACATTACAGGGTAGGTGTTTGCTGTGTTAACATATGATTGTTACTGGGTAAACTGATGAAATACTGTGGCACTAACAGTACTAAAGTGTTATTGCATGCCTCACAAAGGCATTAAATTATATCTAAAGATCAAATTCCATAACCTAATAATGTGTATAATAGCTTTCCCCTGTGTTTCTTTGGTTTTTAGGCAATGTCACTTACCCAGTAATACTTCATAAATTGTTTTGGCTTTTTTTAATCCTCTGTGCCTGACCTAGGTTGAAAACTTTTGTTCATAAGCAGCTCCAGTGGTGTTTACTATTCAAAGCAGCATTGCCCAACATCACTAATATTCATTAAACTCTTCAGAATGAGAACCCTCCCAAACTACTAAGTAACAAGGCGCTGTGCTTGCTCACATAAGTAAACTGAGAAACGTTTAGTCCTGTTTTTTTACTTGGAAAGATTGATGTAATTTTCTGCTCTGTCCTCTCCAGTGCAAGGCCAGCCCTGGAAAATACCCAGGGGCACATTAGCAGGGGATTTTGTCTAGCCAGGATAAAGGTGGAGGTGGAAGATCAATAAGAATTGATGCCCTGTCTCCCAACTATCTGCCACATTTAAAAGGGTTCTCCAGGGACTCCAGAGCAATACAATCCAGAGCTGGGGCCTGGAGTCAGCACAATGGGCTAAGGAAAAATGAAAGGAAGCTGGCACTAAGTTGGCTCACTAAAATTTTCTGTATTCACATTGTCCCCCTGGTTTGGTTTGCCATGGCAAAAGTACACCCCAAACCCATAAGTTGTATTTCATCCTTATAGCAACTCTATTTTCTCTGGAGAAACAATTCTACAATGTTAAATAATGTTGATGTTTTCCAGTGCTCCTTATTTCTGGTGTAATGATTGATGGTCCTGGGCCTGATAGGCAGGATAAGTACAATCCCTGGGGGTTTTCTGGATGGGAACATTTGCCAAGCCCTGAGCAGCACAACTCATAATGGCACGTTAAGGCCATATTTGCTTTTAATCTCTGCTTCACTTCATGTGCCAGCAGTTTTGAGGAATAACTGACATTACCTTGGATCCAATGGTCTGCCTACACTTTTTTAATGAGCAGACATGATCTCACTCTGCTTGCTGGGAAAATACCATCTCCAAACAATGGGTTAGCAAAGCCCTGAGTCTGGGCTGATATCTGCATTTGCTCAGCTTCAGGACTGTATGGCTCACAGCCAGCCTGAACCACAGGGAGGGAGAGCTCAGGAGAGAGCAGGAGAAGAGAAAAGAAAGGTGGACTGGTCTTAAGGAAGTTGAAGTGAGGTTTATAAATCAGACTGTAGCCTACTTCTCCATCAGACCGTGTGAATTAAGCACTTGCTGCATCTCCCGATACCTGGATGTAATTAAAAATCTTGCTTGAATTAATGTGATTGGAGTCAGAATTCTTCTTGCTAGCTGCTTTCTTTAAATGAAATATAATCTAATTATGCATACCAATTATCAAGGAAAGTGTATCATAACTCCCTCAGCAAAATTCCAGAATATAACCCAATGGCTTAGTGTTTGGGATAGTACAGTGCTGCAAGTTTGAATACTATGTGATTTTTAAATGATGCAAAAAATATGTGAACTGCCATTGTACACATCTTGGCTTCCAATACCCAGCTTTAAAATAGCAGTTCAGTTTTCCAGCTTTATGTGGCTTAGAAGAGCAAAGGACTGAACTAAAACAGCTTTTGAAAAAAAACCATTTTATTAAAACCTGACAGTCAGCCGCTAAAGAATTCCTCAGTGGCCAAATGAAAACTGAAGAGTGTTGAGGGATATTAATGTCATGCTAAGCCATATCTGGCTTTTCCTTCCAAATTAGAATCAACCAGAATTAGCTGAGAAAAAAAAATTGCTCCAGTCAAATCAAATTTTAAAAGATACAAAATTATTAGAGATAAATTCACAGGGAATATGAAGGGCAGCTGGAAATATGAATTAATTAGCAATACGGATATGGAGCTCATGAAACCCAACTTGTTCAACAAAAATGTAGCAATGTTGTTTTATTCTTCTTCCTAGACAATTAACAAATTGGATTGTCTCTCTAGTTTACCGCTAATTAAAAAGCTGAAAGACCTATTCTGATGTGCCAGAGGATTACAAGAGAAGGCATCCAAGTGTACAGCCTGGGCACTGCCACTGCCTTATGCACTCACCACAGACAGCTGCTCTCCTCAATACACCAGGCCACTGGCTTTTGGTACCTAAATTCTCCATGTTTGCTTGGATTTTTGATGAAAATTCATCACCAGGGTGAAATAAAGAACTTGAAGCACAAATAATGGGTAAGCTACTGTATCTGGTATTTCAGTGAGACGGACACTAGGCTACTTTATTCCTGAATTTAGAAAAGCAGCTCTAATTAACAGGATGCTAGTGGATCTGCCAGATTTTGTACAGACCACGTGCAGTCCTCCTATGGAACTGGCCCAGCACCCTCCAAAGAGAAAGAGAGAGCTGTTGCAAGTTATGCTAAAAATCTGACCATATTTAATGTTGGGCATAAAATTCTTCTCAAGAGGCACAAGAAAGCTTGTGACAGTGGATAACTACATCCACTGAAATAAAGATCTAACTCTGATCCTTTTAGATAATCTAGAATCTTACTGGAAGAAGAAAGCAGATTGTTTCAGTAGCCAAACAGTATAAATTATAATAAATTATCCTTTGAACAAGTAACTGATCCTCAATGTGTATATGTACATTTTGGGAATATGGGTATTTTAAAAATGCTTCCTAAGTGTATGTCAAGACTCCACCAAAGTGCTTTCATCCTCATTTTATGCAATGCAAATTTACTTCTCTTTTGCTACTCATATTCCCAGCTTAAGTGAATAAAAAAGCAATTTAGAGTTTTAAAAATGATAGTATTAGCATGAAGAGCAACAGACATCTTTCTTTTGGCACCATGGGAAAGCTGCAACAACAATTTCTTTAAAGAAAAGCCATAAATGCCATAAATGATCTAAATGACCAGGGAGCAGATGCAGAGGCCAGCTCTGCAGACAAATCATTTGCTGTTATAAAATAAAGCATCCTTTTATGCAAATGAGCATCAGTGATACTGGGATAGGTAAGGACACATTAAGAAGTGTAGGAGTCAAGTTCACTATTCCAGTTTCTTTAGCATGATTTCTGTGACTTTTATGCCTTTTAGTTATTCCATCTTGTCCATGTGGTAGCTTCATTATACACTCCTGCTCCCTTCCAAGTCCCCTTGTCTTCCCACCTTCTTTTGGCATTAGGCTTGCAGCAGCCATGGTACTTCAGCATCTCCTCCCTCCCATCACAGCCCATGGGCTTCTAGCACCTTCTGTGCTCCTGTAAGGTGGAATCATACACTGCTCAAGGTTTTTTAAAAAATTAAATATGAACTAAGGTAGATTTAAGTTTACATCAGCCATAACTCCCCACCCAATCCATTCCTCCAAACCCAAACCCTGCTGTACAAGCAAAATAGGAACAGCACAGCAAATACGTATTAAAGGCAGTGTCTCTCCCAGCATAAGGTGGGGACTGTAACACATGGCTTTCCATTCTGGATTCCTCTGAGAGTCCTGCAAGGCAACTACTGTTAACAACTGCTGCTACAATTAGTCTCTCATTTTTAAAAGGGTTTTTCTCCATCTTTGCTGTTTGGTAGCAATGGTGTTAATTGATAGAGACCCCTTGCAGGCTGTGGTTCTAGTTAAGGATTGCTATGGATTGTCACAGGAGCAGAGCACTGGGTAGGACTAGGGCTCTGCATATGTTTCTCTTGTTAAAAGCAAAAGCCAGTCAAGGGAAATAACAGCCCAACGAGAGTTTTGTACTGCAGTGTAGACAAGTCAAGAAGGAGATGTTCTTTCAAACTAGTAATTGAGGAAGGGCAAGGATAAATGTGAACTTCTTGGCAGCGTGCCTGTGCATGGTTCAGTATTCACTTCTAACATCAGGACTGCTGAATTCAGTATTGCTGAATTTCCATCCTGAACCCATTCAAAGGTTTGGTTCAATCCAGCAGCTACCTCAGCATGCCCACTGCCAGGTGCTTTGCAGGAAGGAGCCTAAACAAAACAGTAGTAGAGGGCTAGGGAAGAATACCAATGTGCCAATGGGGGAAGGAAGTTCCTTTAATCTTCCCGGATTTTTCCTGAGAGCAGAAATTCTCGCTTATGTCTTGTAAAACCAAGCAAAACTTTTAAAAGCAAAGCCAAACAGATACAGCTGCAAAGGGCATATTTGTCTCACCCTCCTTTTAACATTCCAAAAATTAGCTGGTTTCAGCTATTTGTCCACACTTCTCCTGTAGCCAATGGAAATAATAGACAGTAACCAGCACTTAGCTATTCCTCCTGGCCCTGGAGAGAGATTCCACCCTGCAGCAACTTGTGTTCCTGCTATTTGCTGTTGGAGGGGACCCAGGTGGCTGTCTTGGAGTAGAGATCAGCCTTTCAGATATTTATAAGAGAGAGGGATCCTAAATAGCAAGACTGTATGAAAAACAGAGAGATCCTTAAACAGTTTTGTCCATCTCTCACGGTTCCCACAAATGTTTATGGAAAATATCAATTGCAGATCAACTCATACTTTGATTAATAAACTACCTCAGCAGATAACAGAGAAACAAATATCCATTGGTACTGAGATGAGTAAGCAAGGATCCAAAACTGCCCATCATGAAAGTTGCTGGTAGCTTTTCCTCAGGATGCTCTCTGCTCCTACAGTTCTCCAACAAAGCCTCTAACATTTGCAGAGTACCAGGAGAGAGGTGACTCTGGTATGTGGGTGCATCTCTAGCTGAGAGTGGAGCAGGGTGGAGACATTTAATATTTAGTTATAAATAGGGTGTGACATCCTACATGGCACCCCTGCAGAGAATCAAAGAGTCATTTAGGTTGGAAAAGACCTTTATGGTCATCAAATCCAACCATTAACCCAACGCTGCCAAGTCCACCCCTAAACCCTGTCCCTAAGTGCAACATCCGCACATCTCTCATGAAAATCTATTGGTAAGGAGTTGGTTCAGACATTACATTGATTAGAGTAGTCTGAATAGAAGAAATGCACTATTTACTGATTTCTGAAACATGTGCTAAAGGAAAAAAAACCCCAAACAAATAAGAAAACTAGTTAATTTACTCAGAACATGAAACGTAAAGACAAACTTTAGCTGTGAAATGTCTCTCTTCTTACCTGGAAATGGTTTGAACATGTCAGGAGTTTAGGGTGCTTTAAGGACCGGTTAGGAAATGCAAAGAATGTGTAAAAAGCAGTGTAATGGTCTGCTTGAACAAAGAATCTTTAGTTTTCTGACAGGCACATTCTGCTCTGATTTTGATGGGAGCAAAACTGTCCTGCTTCACTGAGTTTCTTTTACTAGCTCTTATCCATGGTAAATGGACATTTCAATTTATAGCTGCATATTACACTTATTTTTACACACCATTTGCAGTTTTCAATTCTTCTCATTGGTGATTATTCCTCTTGAAAGGAAAAGATCAAGCAAATTACTGGACAGCATTCATGATGAACTCTTCCTCCTTTTCCTTTAGGATATTCCTGCCGTGCAAATGCTGAGAACATGAAATGGTTCAATACTTTTAAAATAGCAGTCTGTGTCAGGGTTTATTAGATTCCATCAGGTAGCCAGATAGTCCTAGAGAGAAAATCTTTGAGGTTATCTCTGCAAAACCTTATTTCTGTGAAGGGCATGGCCACCTCAGCTCTGCAGGCCAGCATGGCCTGAGATGGCCACAAGGAGTCCTGAGATGGACAGATGGTGAGTCCTGATCGTGTTGGGACTAATCCAAATTCCTGCCTCAAAAACCTGTGGAAATGGGGATTGGCTACTATAGTAGTTGCAAAGGTGGAGCCAGTTCCCTGTGAGTTGTGCTTTGGAAAACACACATATAGGAAGAAGCACAGGAAATAAATGAGATCTTGAAAGAACCACTGAGGAGGTTTCCAGGTTTTAGAATGCAAAACCTACTTGCTGCTTCAGTTGGATTCCTGTTTAAGACTCAGCCTCTGTGGGAGTACGTGCAGCATATTTAATTTGAAAGTATTCCCAGAATTTCTTTGCTGCAGACAGAACTTGCTCAAATGAGTAAAGAAATAGATTTAATTCTTTAAATCTCAGAGGGTTGTTTTGTTTGCCACAGATGTCACCCACAGCAAACATTTTTAATCAATGGTTCTCTTGAAGTCATGTTACCTTTCTCACTTGCCTGACTTTGAGGACAGCTAATTTCTGTGTTTATCTGTTCCACTTGGCATGTACATGATGTGCTAATGAAGAGAGAGAGAACAATAATGATGCTCAGCACTTATGCAGCATTTATTCCATTTTACTGCATAAATATTAATTGTGAATCTTCACAAAAGCCCCAAGGAATAGATTAATACTATTATCTTTCTATTTAAGGAAATAGAAGCAGAGGTGAAAGACTATGAAAAGGAAACAGAAGTGCACAGATGTACTTTTCAAAGCTTTTTATAGCTCATGAAAGAGGTCTGTAGATGTTGTTTATAAATCTGATTACAGTTTATATTTAGGTGTTATGGAAATAGTAAATCTTATCTTCCTCTCTTTTTCCTGGGAACATGACAAATGAGGAGCAGAAACATCCTTAGAATTTAACCAAAAGATGAGAAAGTTACACCATCAGGGAGGACTTTTCTTCCAAAGGCTTTGTTTCAACAGTCATTACAGATAGTAGAGACTTGGAAACAGAACATATAAAAGTCACTTATCTCAGTAAGGCACTGCTTCCCTGCTGGGCTGCTGTCTCCAGCAGAAATCACCCATGCTCCTGCATGCCCTGCCCTGCTGCAGTGCTGTCTGTGCTGCTTTAGTGTCACTGCAGGTCCCCACAGCACCGTCCTTGCACCTGGCTCTTGAACCTGAAATGGACAAAAAATGGGCATCTTGTTTTGGACAGATAAGCACTGGCTGTGCTATCATCCAGCTTATGGAAAACTCTTCGGGACTTTAGTAACATTGAATGTATTTAGTTCCAAAGAGCAGAAATTAATCACTTCAACAATTAAGGCACTTGATTCTATGATAGCATTACTATCCTTGAAGAAACACAATACATAAATGGTTTTTATTGCTTGTATTCCTTGAAAGATGCATTTGCCTGTTCAAAACAGAGACATGATGTTCTCAAAATCCATTTCCAGTTGAAAAGCCTCCCACTGCCTACATGCAGGTGTGGATGTTTTCTGATTACTGCTAATCAAAGTTCAGGGTTGCTGCATTTCCCGTGCAAGGCAGAGCAGGATAAACACGTGTTAATGAAAGAGAGGAAGCAATATTAGTCTCAGAGATTGAACCAGATGTGTTTACTCTGACTTCCATTGAATTTGCGGAGAGGGACCAAACATTTATTTTAGGTAGAACATGTTCAATTAGATGCAATGTTTTTATGTACAGAGTATATAATAAAAAATGTGTTTCTATCCTGCAGGATGTCCAGTCTGCAAGTTGAGGTACGAATGTCCCCACATCAGTTTGTCTCCTCTTTGTGTGAAGGGTGGTGCTGCAGCATTTTGTGGCTTAGCACTTGGGGCCAAACCTGCAGCACAGAATGGCCAGGACAGGAGGCAGGAGAAACTGGGTGAGTCCTGGCTTTGCACAACAAGGCAGCCCCCAGCTCGCAGCTCTCCAGGTGCTTTGTCAGCACACCCATGTTGGGGTGAGCCTGCCATGGTTTGTCAAAGCACAGGCTTAAACATTTCAGTGGTTTATCAGAACCAGAGCTAAAGACACACTAAAGAAAACAAAGGACATACTTTTTTGTTAATTATGCCTGGTTTCAACAAGTTTTTCAGGATTTTCTTCTAAAGTACCATGACCTATAAGGTAACTTATAACTTCCAAAGCTGAAAGTGGTGCTGAGGACCCTGCCCTCTGCTTTGAGCATCAATCTGTGTTTGCACTTCAGGTTTGTTGGAGTAACCTCCTGAGTTACAGAAGATTTTCCTCCCCACACTGTTTTCTCTGAGATACCAGAAAATGTAAAAATAGTACTTTGATGTCATAGTTGAAGATGACTTCTTCAACTCTTCCTTGTGTTTCTTAGTTAACACATTTCTACTTTTCCCTCCAGGACTGCCACAGGTACTTCACAGACTGTGTACTGTGAGAAGCAGTGTAGCAGCACCTTCGTAGAGCTGTGGCTTCCAGCTCATTGGGAACTTGGCAGTGAATCTCTGCTGGTGGTTTTGCTGCCTGTATTAGGTAATTTTGCTGCCTTTTCTCAGTTCATGTTCCTCACTCCACCTGACTGTCTGGTACTCCTGCTGCCACAGACATTTAAGGTACATAATGCAGTCTGTGACCAGAGCCACTTGGAAAGTTCCTTGATTTCAGTAATAAGATATACCAGTGTCTCATGTAGCTGTTGCAGCAAATGTTGCAGTCAATTTCTTTTAGTGGATTTTACCACTCTGTGATGAGCAGGTGTTTGGGGCAGACTGCAGCTGTGCAAATGTGCACACACTGGCCTAGTGAAGCCAGGGCAGTGTGTGACTCTTGTCATGCCTGCTGCCTCCTTTGACAGAATTTTTGCTCTGACCAGCTTAGTTCTTTCCACTTTTTGTTTCCCGAAAGAAAGCAGTGAAATTACTTGAAGTGGCGTCCCAGTAAAAGTTCATTTCAGTAAATTAAACCACAAGTGATTACAAGACAGAGAGGCTGCTAGTGACTCAGACTGTTTCTTTTGATTTCTTTTCAATTATTATTTTATTTTAACAAAGACACTTGCACAAAGCACTGCACTTAAAGTTGTTCATTTGACCCAAACAGCCCCCATTCAATCTCCTGGCAATCAGAGGAGCCACAAACCCCCTCAATGCAATTTTGTTTTATTGAGTGAGCAAATGCAAAGTGTACTGTGTCAGTATGGGCAAATTGAACCTCACTGCATCTTCTGGTTACTCTGAGCCATTCAAAGGCAAAAACCTTTCTCTTCTTTGCAGACCTTCACATACTTCTGGGAAAAGTGCCCTCCCACCAGGGCCTGAGTTTCCAGGAGTCAGTAAAAACAGGTGGATTGGGCTGATCTCTTGTATGACCCCATCAGTTTTTGACAGAGAGGCTTAAATGTTAAAAAACCATGGGATCCTAGCAAGTATGAAGAACATTGTTGTCTCATCCCTTTGCTTTTTAATGGAGATTGCTCCCTCTAATATATATGAACATATTGATTTCTCTTCTGAGTCAATGGTAAAATGTGTTTCTGCAGCTTTGCTTTTCATTAGGCTGTGTTTGTAACGGGTACCAATAAATCATGATCTTGAGCTAAATGGGAACAGTGCTCTGTTATCCCTGCTGTTCCCACTGGGGCTATTGGTCTCTTACATCCACAGGGATCAGCCCATGGCCAGAGATGCTCCCTAAAAGCCCTGCTGTACTTGGGAGGCCTGTGCCAGGGGGTTTAGGAGCTACAGAGATCCTGGCAATCCTTCCTAGTGTTTGCTGGAACTACCAAGCCAGCACTTGGAATTTTAAATTATAAGTTCCAAGACTTGAGGGATGCAGTGAATAGTAATTCTGTTATACACAGGACTGAAGCCTTTCTGGGGAAGGTGATAAGGCAGCCCTGACCTGATAAGGGCAGCTCAGAGTTTTAATGCAAAAAAGGAAATGACAGACTGTGCAAATGGGTTCTAGTGTTTTATTCCATGGAAATCTAAGAGAATTGTTCAGTGAATGTGTTTTGAGGCCTTCTGCTAAATGAAAGAAAATGAGCTGGCTCATTGGGTCACACCAGCAGCCTTTTACTGGGCTGCCTGGGTGGGTGAGTTCTGTTTTTACATGGTCTTCACTCAGTTTCCTCTGATTTCCTTTGTCTGAAATGGAAACTTTTGGCTGAAATAATGATCTGTGGACCAACCTTTGCAAAGGACTATGTATGTTTCTATATTGCATCTCATCAAAGAAACCTTCAGAGACAAAATTACCAGATTAGGACTGGAAAACCATGTCAGGCTGCTTATTCAGATCAACAAGTTTGGGTTTTAGCTTTGCTTCTCAGGGTGGTGACAGAGACAAGGCTGTCTGTGCCAGCAATGGACAGGTTGTCTTGGAACCTCTTTTCTGGGGAACTGGACCACAGCCATTGGAGAGCTTTCATTTTTCAGTAAAAGTATTTTAAATAAAATCAGGATTTACTGCACATTATAGCACCTTTATTAGGACAGAAACTGGGAGCAGCAGGTTTCCACTGTTTGCTTTCCTCTAATTCCAGGTACTATTCAGCTGGCTGGGACTTCTGATACAATCTTAGTACTGGTGTGAAAATAGCAGCATATCACATGATGGGTAAATCTCTTTTCTTATCAATAAATAAAGCAATTCATTTCTAGCATATTATTGCAGTGACAGCACTAACAAAAAAACCTGAAGAGCAGTTACACTTTGACACAGTTGAAAGATAAATCTGGGATAATCCTTATCACTAGCACCAGAAGCTATTCTCATTTTTTCTGCCTCTCTCCCTCACTGCAATGAACTGCATTTTTACACTGACCCCTTGCTAAGTTATCTTCTCTGGTGCTGAAGAATCATGCCTTTTGTACCTCCCAGAGTGCTGAAAGGACTCTTGTTCTTCACCTGGTTGTAAACAACACCCTGCTGCAGTCAACTTGAACTAAATAAGTACTTGAGGGCCTAAAGAGGCCTTAGAGTACTTGGGCTCCTGCTTCTGTGCTGCTGGGTTGTTCTTGCATGCTTCCATATTGTTCTTTTATGACATTGTATTTGTTGTGGTTGAGGAAATCATGCGTTCTCTGCTGGGGAGTTTAGTAAACACAGGAAAAAATTGCATGCAGTGACTGAAGCCTGTGGTAGAGGTTAATCAGACAGCTCTCAGGCGTAATAAATACAGATAATTCTGGCTTGAGACAGAGAAACAGACTGGAGAACTGCAAGGGCCCTTATAGCTCAATTTCAATTCAGGTCACACAGGCTCAGCAAAGTAGCCTGCTAATCACCTTCCCTCTGTTCCTGAGCTAGGCAGGAACACTGCAAATTCCTGTACAACAACTAACCCTGAGTGCAGCTCCTGCACCAATGCTTCCTGTGTTCCTCCTCCACAAGTTGCCTTCTCTGTCCTCTCAGCCCTTCTGGTGGGCAAAGCCAGCAGTCCTGCTTACAAAGATGGGATTGATCTACCTGTGCACCAGGCATGTCCCTGAATTCTCAGATTTGGTCATATCTGTATCTGGTATGGCCACTACAGAAAACATGGGGGGAAATAATAAAAGCAATAGAGCCTTTCTATATTTGTGACTCTTCCTCTTTTTCTCCCAATCCCAAATTAATGGTGCTGTTATCACTTTTGTGTTGTAAGTCACTTCAAGTCCTCACCAGGTTCCCAGCCACCTAGTGTGTACAACTCTTCATCCACTCACATTTATTGCCTCATTTGCTCAACTTCTGTCTGAGGTACAATTGTTTCCATTCATCTGGTGGACCTGTGTTCTTGCTTCCCTCTTCTGCCCCTTTCATCACATTGGTCTCCAGTTTCCACAGAAACTGCAAGCCTCACCTTGCCCTTGGAATCATGGTCCTTTTGTTGCATTTCATGACTGCAGAAGAACATTGGTTTGCTCCAAGCATTTAAATAGAGAAAAAGATGTATTTGATTCCCTCCACAGAAGTGTAATTTAAATGAGAGCAGCCTCAGACCATGGAGGGGCTACAGAGAGCAGGTTATTGTGCAAAGGTCACTGTGTGGAGGCTTTAATGAAACAGAGTTTCATGGAGTATATAATGACAAATGAAGGCAGGACCTTAAGATCTCAAGAGGAGACGAGACTATTCTAATTCCTCTAATGCAGAAGCAACAATGTCCTTAATATAGACAGCCAGCAAGATTAAGAGCCACAGCTTACAGCTCCCAGGCTTTAGCTGTGCCTGCAGTGACCTGCCCTCCTGTTGGCATGAGCCTGGCTGTGCACGTTGTGCCTCCTGAGGCACTGCTGCTGTGTGTGGCTAAAAGAAAATACCTGTGGCAGCTGAAGGTGGCCTGTGCTGTCTCCTGTGCAGGAGGGCAGAGAGACAAGCCCCAGAACTCACCTCCTATTAGCACTTCTCTGACAAGGCAGTGGCTAGCAGGAATACAGAGGTCAGCTGGAGCAGCACCTGGAAGGGAAGAGTGCAACACGGCAAAATCACCTAACTTGGCCCAGTGGTATCATCTGGAGCTGTTGCCTACCAGAAACCTGTCTAGTTGTGTTCCCACTGCTCCTGCAGAAGTGAAAAAAACCAGAACAGTGTTTTCATCCTTTGCCCAAATGCCAACTGTTAGAGGCCAGCACTGGTAGCCAAGGGAACAGTCCTCCCACAGGAAAATAAGAAAAGCACAGCTGAGCAGCATGTAGAGAGGACAGAGCACAAAAGGCTCGTCCAATCCTGAGAACATTTGGGTTTTGCTGTGGGGTTAGAGTTGTTTCTTTTTTTTTTTTTTAATAGAGATGTCTACTTCTAGTCTTTATTATCCGTTCAGACCACTCAGTCTGCTTGCAATCCAAAGTGCAGGGGTACTCTTCAGCCTTTAATGGGTTCTCAAAAATCTTCAAACAGCTGTTGCAGTCCCATCAAGCAAATGCACAGATGGGTCTGAGCTCAAAACCATCATCAGTTTCCAAAACTCAGACACGTGTGTGTGCGTGTGTGTGTACGTGTGAGCACCTACCCACTGGTTCAGCCCTGGCTACAGATGGGAAGTGAAGAAGCCCCTGAGGAAAGGCTACATTTCTGTCCCAGCCCTCCCCTCCTGTGCCCCACAGGGGGTTTAAGCCTGGCCCTTATTTAATAAATGCTCATCAACACCCACTCCATGCCATGGAGTTATATTCCTGCCTGGAGTCTCATTCCATATGGATTGCAGGGTTAATTAATAGGGGAGAGCTTGGATTGTGAAAGGTTTCTGTTTCAGGTTGTCCAGACATCTTGCAGATACCTGAGCACTAATTTGATCTGATTTGGGATTCTATTCCAGAAAATACCTTATCTGAATATGCCATGATGTGGATCTGGTTCTTTCATTAAATTATGATTGAGATGATTTCCTTTAGGAACACGCATAGCTGGAAAAAATGATCATCTGTTTATCTCCAGAGCTAAACAAGGTAGTCCAGCATCTCTAAGGAGTCCTCCCAGGCTCCCTGTTGCACACAGTATAACTGTAGCTTTTGCTGCACTCTGGAGACATCAGGGGAAAAACAGTTTGATATGACCCTTTCCTGGCATCAAGAAATGCTTCAATGGCCAAATTAAATTACTTGTCCTCTTGGTTTACCACCTGAGCAATGAGAAAAAAATAGAATTCGCTTTGAATTAATTAATCATATGATCTCATTTTGTATAAGGACAAGTAGGTTCTAGCTAGAAATAGTTCCCCTCCTATGCAATTTATGATTGTTTCTGTTGTGAAGCTGCCCTTCCTTTTAGACTCTACTATTTTAAAAGATCCTGTTTGTCTTCAACAACTCTGCTATGAGCTGTCCTCTTGGAGTGATTGGGCCGAGCCAAGTTACACTTCTGCAAGCCCCTCAAAGCAATCCCAGGTGGGGGAAGCTGATGCTGGATGTGCTGCAGGAAGTGTTCAGAGTCCCTTTGGTTTTAACTGTATATTCATAAGCTGAGCAGGATTGCACATAGCAGGTTCTAACAAGAAACAGCATTTATGTTTGTCACTTATTAGTTCAAACCTCCAAGCACAGACAGTACTCAATCAGTTTGTCTCCACACATTCATCTGATCCATTTGCAGTGGCAGGACAAAAGCAGAGAAATAGCCCATAATCCCAGATTGCACAAGGACCTCCCTGAAAGAAAATTTTCAAGCATTAATCTTCAATGTAATTACTTTTCAAGGCTGCATCTGTTTCCCAGCCTCACAATATCTCTGGTTCAGCCTAGTGAACAGGAACTGAATCAAAAAGCTTTGTTCTTTCATACTTTACATATCAAAAGATGTTACCAACTTTCTGTCACCCTCTGCTTGTCCCCAACAACAGTAATGTGTCTGGAGAACACCAAGCAAGGTGTGAGTAGCCAGGACTTGCAGCCCCTCAGCACTGTGAGCAGCAGGCTCCTGAGCACCAGGTGTCCTGGCTTGCCTCTGGATGCCATTTTCCCAAGTTCTGTGCATGATGCTGGAATTGCACCTGGCTAAATGACCTTGCCTCTGGCTCTCCAGAGGGCAACATTTTGACTGGAGCTTCAAAGATTCAAAACTTTCCACAGTTTGGCTCAAACCTCTCATTGATTGTTGTAATGTATGTGCCTGTATTGGCTGATAGTACTGAAAAATGCAGGGGGAAAATAGGCACTGAAATCAAGTGGAGGTTACTTATTTATTCAAATCATAGAACAAAACCCCTTCTTGAAATTGTTCCCCAAAGATTATAATGGGGAAAATAGGATATATATATTTCCAGGGCTCTGGTGTATAAATATGGTCTTAGGTTGCAATTTGTAACTACCATATCTAAAGCAAAATCATCCTTCATTTGAAAGGACTGAAAGCTTTAAATTCTGACCTAAAGGGTCCAGGTACTGCATAAGAAAATACTCTCTGACCATAAGCTTTTGTTTGACACACCCTCAGGATGGCATTAGATTAGGACAGAAACGTCATAGAGAATTAAGAGCCAGTCACTACAGATCACCTATCTCCTGTCACTGATAGAACTATATTAATTGGCTGTTGATTTGTTTAAACCATCAGTGGATCAACATTGTCACTATGGTGTGATAGTGTGATCTGGAAATGTCCACACCCTGCTGTGAGAGCAATGAAGAGAACAGTCAGCAAACATCACACTCGGGCATTTCATGCTGCAGTACACAAAAACCAGAAATTATCAAGCCAGGTACACTGCAGAGATGTTTTGGTTAAGTGTTAAAGGGTGTGGGAAGTTTCTACTGTTTGCTGTAGCAAAACCTTTGTGCTGCTCTTGCAGACACCTTCACTTGTATTGAATTTGTTCACATATTCTGTGGCTTTTGTAACCACGTCAGTCCCTAGCATCTTCTGATATCAACCCCTGAGTTCTGAGGAACATATAAAACTCACAAAACCCAGCAGAAAAGAATTTAGAATAAGCTCAGGATTTAAAAAAATATCTAAGGGTAGTTTTTTACCTCAAAGTATACATAATCTCTCTGAGGGCCACTGTCTGTTTATGAATACCACAGTGTGTGAGCTCTGAGGCAAGTTTGGGTCCCTGTGGCTGATGTCACTCTATCAGCCTCCCTGATAAGTAAGATATTTTATATTGCCTTTGTGTCAGCTGCAGAACAAATAAGTAAAACAATGCTGTGGAGAAAACACTTCACTTAAAAAGGCCCAGAAAATAATTTTTCTGAAGGGCTGCTTGGAGCGTCGACAATGTCACAGCTTCCTATTTTCTCTTCAGCCCTTATTGATAACACTTGTGCTGAGGTGGCTATTACATCTGTCAGGAATAATACTCCATTAATATTATCAGAATAGCATTTAAAGGCCAGTTTCCCATCTTAGTGTTTCTTGGCTTGTAAAGAATTGACAAGTCCTCGCCTTGCTAAATATCATCTGGAGAATAATCAGTTTGGGCCCCTACTGACATCATGTGTCCTGCAATGAGTCAGTAGCTGCTCAGTGGCTTGTCCTCCTGTCCTGAACAGACACAATCCAGGTTTCCTTCTCAGGAGTTTGCAGAAAAGGTTGTTGCAAAGCAACAAGGGTTTCCTGGGCAGGAAGCTCTGTAGGAACATGGCGTGCTTCCAGTGGCAGGAGAGCTGGAAGGAAACCAGCCTGATTCTTTTCAGTGTTTTTGGTGAAAATGAAATATTCACACCAGGCTATCATGTCAAAAGAGACTGTCAGAATAAGGAACTTCTAACATAAATTCAGGTTAGCCTGATCTTCAAGCTATGAAATCACATCACAGCCAAACAATTAACATTTTTCCTTAATGGCTTTCTTGTCCCACCTCTGTATGGAATGGTTCTCTGTGAGCTGGAAAGGATTTGGTGAGGTGCACTAGAATGCTGTGGGTGACAACTGCTGTATAAACATGTAGGGTTTTCATCTTCTTTCTTTCTTCTTTTTTAGTAGTTGCTAAGAAAAACTCTCCAGGGTACGTTTAAAGCACAGTACTTCAGTTTTGCATAGACAGAATGAGAACTTACAGAGAACTCCCACCACACTCGTGAATTTGAGCACATGAATGCATTGCAATTATGCTGTTCACAAATCTCCATCTGAAATCACCACTCCTAAGTGGCCTGAATTTTATAATTCCAGAGCACACAAATGTCTGACTGGTTGATTAGGGTAAAAAGATTACAAAATATATATTTTTTTAAATATTCCAAATCCATAGTATGGTATTACAAACAAGACTGCAAAAAACAATGTGTCTGTAAGAAGTATAAAACATTTGGAAAAAAATAGTAATCATAATTTATAACTAATGTTAAGAGTAGAAAGCAATAACAACAAATAAGAAATATGTGACATAGTCTAAAATTAGTGTAATTACTGGTTATTGTGCTTGCTTCAAGTATAGAGAGTGAAAAACTGAAAGCACTGGGAGGCTACAGATCTGGGAAATGAAATCAGACATCAAAAATTTGGCACAGAATTGATCCTTATAGTTTTAGGATTCCTGGGGAGATCTGTTTTGTGTGGATTCTGGGCTGTATTGTTGATACAGTGTCTGTAAAATTAGAGCAGGGTACCAGTGTTTAGTACTGAAATATGTGCTAGGGACTTTGGACAATCCTGACTCTCACACCGTGGATCTCTGGATCAGGGGTGTCATTATGGGTGCACACAAATGGTCTAATGTCAGGACCTGAACTGAACCACTGGGTGTTACAGATTACTGCAACAATGATACAACCAGACTTATTGCTTATTTTCTGATCTATTTCTTGCTGTGCCATGACTCCTTTTCCTTCCTCTCTCTTCTTGCTTCACCCCCCACAAAAGAGCCAACCCTGAGCAGAACTGTGTTGCTCTGAGGTTTAGTAGAGGAGATGCTGGGAAGCATAAGGGAAGGAGGAATTCTTCCTTCTCCACCTACCAAAGGAGAAGAAGAGCTACTTGAGAGTTTTACCGTCTCACATGATGAAGTGAAAAATTGCCAACAGAATGAATTTCTTTCTGTACTGAACAAAATGTTTGTGCTATAACAAGGAACACCACTATTTTTGTTTCTTGGTGTGATGATGACACATAATCTCCCAGACCATCCCTCTGGGTGGGTGTGAACAGCCACAAGAAATCCCTTTGCACACACATTACAGAGAGGAGTTGTTACTGATGGCTGAACAAAAGGTCAGCAAGCTGCAAAACTGCTTTTATTACAATATAGCACATAAACAGAACCACTAGAACAAGTCTCTTCTTCTACAAAATCATGTGGCTTCTTTACCCGACAGCATCTTTTGTCCAGGATTAATCCAAATGACACTTAATGACACATGATGTTGGTGCCAGTGTTCAATTTCAGTTCAAAACCAGCCCTCTGGTGATCTTTTCACAGCTGCAGGAAGCATGCTGCTTTAATCATTTACAGCAATGTATTCACTTGTCTATTTAATTAATTAGGGTTGGTTCCTTCTGAAGTATACTGCCGCTTTATTAACGGAGGTTGGCTGTACACTTAGATCAATGCAAACAAATGAAAGGGAAAGTAAGCAGTGGTTTAGGAGCTGTGAACCTGAGATAAACTCCTTTATTTCTTAGAAAACCCACTCATCTTGAAGAGATCAAGAGGTTCTTCCCTATTTCCAAGTATCCTGCTATGATCACATATCTATCATTCTTTCTTTATGACCTCAGAGGCTTTGAAGAAAGTTTTCTTCCCAGAGAACATAAAATTTAGCCTTTGTAACATCAGGTAAAAAGGAAGAGCAGGAAGACGTTGGCCTTTTGATAATACCCCCATAATACCACAGCAAAGTGGTTATTAGCCAAGATTTGCAGGAAAATTTTCACTTTAAAGATTTTGATTACGTCTCCTGAACAGAATCTTGAGGTTGAGAATAGACTGCTATTCACAGAGTCTATTCTCTGCCACAGAATGCATTAACCACATATCATTTGTAATGCATAATTTGTCACTGCAATGAGACTGGCTGACCTTTTTTTGGATGTTTTGTCACTTTGGAGGGAAAAGAGTCACACAGGTGAGACCCTTAGCTATCTAAATGCATCTGTTACAGCATCATCAATATCTGGGTAAAAAAGATATAGGTGTACCCAGAGCAGGCAGCAAACTGTTCAGAGACAGCCTGAAAACACAAGAGCCTTCCTTAATTTGGGTTTGCCTTTTCAAACTTGCCATTGGTGCAAAATTGGATGACACTTCATAAATTTATCTTACACACTTCACAGCTTTTATAAAAATGGTTTGCTTTATAGTATTTAAGCTCAGAAAGTCTGTGAGTTCTCAAGTGCCATGAGAAAACCTCCCCACAACATGCACTTCATATGTGGCTTTAATTATCCACAGTGTGTGTCACTCTACTGAGGATGTTCTCTGGTGCCTGTTTGCTGTGTTGATTCGAAGTTCCTGGGAGGATCACTGACAGTCATTAGTCCTGCTGGAAGAAAACTGCTCTGGTGTTTGGGCTGAGGATCTGAACAAGGCACTCTGTGGCAGTGAGCATTACAAGGCTTAAAATATCACCCAATTCTCCAGTGCCTTGACCCACCTGTAACTGCCTACTCCTGAACACATGGATTCCAAACTGTTTTATTACTATTGCTACACTCCACAGAGGTAGCATTTACTTACCTTTCCCAAGTGAAACAAATGCCCAGGATAGTACCTAGCAAAAAAATCAGGCAATGAGTGTTCCTCTAAGAGCTTTACCCTTTTGAACTGCTAAAAAGTAATAACTGTTTATAGAAAAATTATTCTGATTTTGCCACCACTATTTGTTTTTTTTCCAGGCTGCTGAATACCAGAGCCACACCAGTGTGCAGTAATGTTTTCATACACTGCCATCTGTTGTTGCAGGGTGCCTGTTTCACTGCTGTGCTGGGCTGCTCTGGTTTCTGTTCCAGCAGCAAACATCCTTCCCAAGAACCCTGTTAAATTGGAAGAACTATTTTAATTCATACATGCAGTGAGATCCCAACTTTCACTTGTGGCCACAGCCAAAGTAATGGATTTTCAATCCCACTTCACTTATTTCAATAGTGAAATAGTGTATCTTTATTTAGTCCAGAGCCAGAGGATTCAGGTTCTGAGTAGTAAATTTACAGCAAAACATACACGCCGCAAACTTCACATATATTTACACACACCAAAATGACAAAGGAGCCTGTCAGCACATGAATACATTTACAAACACTGCCCTGCTTATTTAAACAGCTGTTTCAGAATCTGTATGTTTAGCTACAGTTTATACATATATAGGTTATGGATTTGAGTCCAAGATCTCATGAATTAGCACCTTGTTCCCAAATCTGTATTAGAAAAAATAAAACATAATGTTCCAGAAGCTGGCAGGAAGGTAAAACGATTTGTGTGTGATCAAATAAGGGGCAGTCAAGTGTGTGGGGAGAGCAGCCTGAAGCACTTGGGTACATATGACAGGGAGATACACAGTCACAAACCAGTTGACAGGGAGTAAGGGAGCTAGGAATTGGCCTAGACCTACGGAAGTACAGATGAATATCTGTGCCTCAGAGCAGCTCACACAAGTGTGCAGCTATCAAAGTTCTGAAAATGCTTGTGAGGGATGGAACAGTTCAGACTGCCCAAGGTGCAATTGCCTGCAGTTGTGATTTCTGTGTGTCTAAGAACAAGCCTGGATATTTAAGTGTTGGACACAAAAGAGATCCTTCATGCTTGAAACCATGGGAACAAAGTCCCAAAAGACTACAAGCTTTTGGCTCCCTTAAAGAGAAGGGATGGATTTAAGCCAAACACACTTAAGAACTTGTGTGTTCAAAAACATAGAAAGGCACAGCAGAGATAGTTGTATCCATAAAAATATAATTTTATTTGCATATCCAAATATAGGATATTTATTTAAATCAAACTGTACGCTCATAATTTAAATAACAAGTTCACTTGACACTTAAAAACCAGAATCTTAATATCTACAACTGCCAGTTTTACTCCCCAAATGTTATAGAACTTGCAGCTTCTTTCTGTTCTTTATGCAACTGTTTTGCCCTGTTTTTCAGATCCTCTGCCTTAGCATCATTCTTCTCAACGCCATCTCCCAGTTTGTACATGCGGCTGGCGTTGGCACAAGCCCACACGTGCCCCAGCTCACAGCCTTTCAGCGAGTACTTCAAGGCACGGCTCATGTCCTTGGGGACCCCAGGAGCTCCCTGCAGGTAGATTGCACTCAGGTTGAAGCAGCTGGGAGCAAAATTGCCATCACAGGCTTTTGTGTAACAATCTCTGGCGACAACAGGGTCAGGCTGATCATTGTTGGCTCTCCCATCCTGGGCCAGCAGCCCAGCGCTGTGACACGCATTTGCTGACTTCTTCCCACCTTTCTCACATGACTTCATGAAAGATTTGTAGGCAGCTTTCAAATCTGGGTTGAGTCCACCTGTTAGCCAAGAACCAAATCATTACTGTGAGGACATGTCAAAACAGCTGGGAGCTTTCTGCTTTGCAGGATGCTTCCAAGGGAAATACAGCATCCATCACTTTACATACTACAGTCAACATTTAGGACTTCAAAGAAATTACTGTTGTCTCAGTGACAAACATTTTGCTAATGTCTTTGAGTACTCCACTCACCAGTAACCAAAAAATAATCCAGACCCACAAAACATTCTTTCCACTACTACACACATGGCAAATATTATTTTGCCAGTATACCTACACCAAGATTGTTACTAGTTTAGAACTACAGTAAAAATATTGTTCCTTACTAGTACTGTCATTTGGAAGATCTCTGACTAATCTAAGTGCTTTTCACTAGTGTGCCAGCAAATCCATTTTGAGCAGACTTGGGGACTACTTAGGTATGCATGTATGCTAGTCTGTGAGTTTCTCTCTTATTTTCTTTCACTGAGAATAGTATGACAAGAAGAAGTGTTATGAACTAAATAAGCAGCTACATTGAACACTAGCTGTACTTACATGTTAAATGGATGTAATTATAAAAAACCTCACATAGTCAACATACAGCTGATTTTACGGAAGGAAGCCGTTCTAGGTTTTCTATCCTCCCCCAGCTTTTACAAGGTGACCATGAAAGGGGCGGGACAGACAGTTGCTCTTTCAAGGTCAGGAGGACGGGCAGATGTGAGGGTGGTCAGGTACCGGAACAAGTTGCCCAAGGAGGTGGTGGAGTCACCTGCGACCCGAGCGCCAGAACTCGAGTCCCTGCCCACCTTTGCCGAGGGTCTGGTAGGCCCCCAGTTTGTAGCAGCTCTCGCTGTGCCCATACACCTCGCAGTTGTCGCTCAGCACCCGCGCCGCCGCCACGAAGTCCTTCTTCACGGCGTCCAGGTAATCGGCGAAGCGCTGGCAGCCTGCAAGGCACGGGACAGGGGCTGAGCCTCCCGCCGGCCCCGCGGCGGCGGCCG
>VYXD01007607.1:774205-906606 GCA_013397195.1 Hylia prasina
GACCTGTGTTTTTTGGTTTGGTTTTTTTTTTTTTTAGGTATTGTTATATAAGCAGGTACATCCCTTTGGCATGATGCTTCCCCAAAGGAACAGGATTTTGTTTTGTTACACTCAGCCAGTTAATCTGGGTTTATAATACTTGGTTTAAGATTCTCTAACTTACTCCCAGCGCTTTAATTTGTCCCTTAAGCTCTTCATGCTTTTTAACTGCACTTCAAAATAATGTGTTGAATATAGTCTAGTGGTATTTAAAGCTGATTCATGGACTTCTCAAAAGAAAATATGGAGGATAATGTCCTTTGGGAGAACCTTTCCAACTGCCCTGGTGTGAGCTGGAAGCTGAACTGGTAACATGGAGTTGAAGCAGGTTTTGCATTTCAGTTCAGCACTGTATTGGATTTCTGTTAGGGGCCAGTAGCCAGGCAGTTCACTCCATCCCCCTGCACACTTTTGGTTTGCCTTGATTCTATTGAGTACTTAAAAAGTTGGGGTTTTTTAAAGAATTAATTTAAATAAGCCTTTAAAAGCCCATCTAAATGCAGTTATTCTGCTTTTTATGCTATTCCATAAGCTAGCCAGATTTTATGTGTGTCACTTTACTCTTATAATATATGTTTTAGTTAATGAAGGCACCCCAGTTTGCATCATGTAATGCATAATTCTGTGATTTGGGGAATTAATTTTTATTTTTGTTTCCTTGTTACTCAGTTAATTTGATATAATGAAAGAAATTGTGAGGTTAATTGAAGTATCAGTTAATTAATATGACTATGAAAAAGTAAAGTAGCATAATGGAAGTTCTACTCAAAAACTGCTGGGTGATATTTATTAAATTTAAAACAAAAATAAAATTTAAATGCTCTGCTATGGTTGACATACATTTATAGTGTCTCATTAGACAGAAAGTGATCTGAAAACAAAGATCTTGAATGTCAGGAGATTTAAAGATTTTGAATGTCAGGTTATCTCCAACCTGACATTCAAAAGCAGAGCTAGAGAAAGGAACCACTTGAATTCTGACCTTGTAAGAGCTTAAATCCAACTTTAACTGGTCAATATTGTCCTGAAGTGTAGAGGAGTGAGACCAGGAATGCCTCCAGCTCACATGGGAGGCTTCCAGACTGCCTTTGAGCTGTTCTGCTTCAGTAGCAGACAGTCTAGGAAATTGTGTTTAGGATGCTTGTCAGAGGACTTTATTAGATACAGATAAAAACATTTTGCCTGTCTGCCCAGGTTACCTCAGGAGCCTTTGTTAGGGGTTTCCTTTTGGCAGCAAGTTGAAGAAATATTACATATGTCCCCTACAATGGGAATGGATTTTAATAAAAACAGGACTGTGTTGTTTGCAAGTGTAATTGATCCCTGCTTGTGGTTGTTGTTCCTTGATTGTGTGGAGATGCCCTGTGTGAACTTCCAG
Organism: Hylia prasina; assembly: GCA_013397195.1. NCBI lineage: Eukaryota > Metazoa > Chordata > Aves > Passeriformes > Sylviidae > Hylia > Hylia prasina. The sequence continues at coordinate 775,623 of VYXD01007607.1, forward strand.
AGAGATTATGTAAAAATGAAACTCACGTTTCCAAAGGACAGATTGGGCACTCAGAGGTACTGGTTGAAAAAATAGTTTTCTGAGTCATATGCCAGTGGCCTATCTACAAGGCTAAAAATTCTCATTGGAGTTTGTTCACTGATACATGAAAATGTTTCAGCTTTTCTGACAGACAGGAAGGAACAGTTCCAGGAGGAATGAAGAGAGCCAGTATTCTGGTTTTGTCATCTTTGAGCATCAAATTAGAAACACAAGATCTGATGGAGATGTGGATGTCTTTGCTTCAGTGGGAATGATTTTCATACACCTTTTAGTAAAGATTCTGATTTTTGTTTGAGTCATCAGCTGTCACAGAAGTCCTGGGTATATATATTGATTTCAAGTTAAAAGGAAATTTTCTCGTCTCATATTAAAAAAAGTACTAATTTAACATAATCAGGCATCACTGCACGCTAGACAGAAACAAAAGGCATTCACAATTCCAAATTCTGTCCTTCATTTTCTTAACATCTTAAGATTGGAGGCAGCCAAAATTGCCATTTTCTGATACGGGAACAAGTTGCATCACAAAGTAACTCTTGTCTTTATAACAATACAATGTAATAATAAAGCTTCAAAAATAATGAAACTTAAGCACGTAGGAAAACTGAGAGAAACGAAAATTGCTTGGCAAAAGCTGCAGAAAGGGCTTGCATTTGAACAATTTGGAGATTTTATTTCCCAAGCCTGTACTTAAGTCTTCAGGAGCTATTAAACTGCAGCCTCTAATTGTTGTCAATACATGATTCACTAAAGATAGACTCCATTTCATCTTTGCCCTAATGTGGTACCTCCCAGTCCTCAAATATGTGCACCTTATTTTAGAAGACTTATCTCTGTAAACTTATTTATATTTCTCTATAACCTTTTACATATTTCAGTATTCTTGCGATCTGCATATTAGGCAAGCAAAGCAACAGAAGTTAAATGAGCTGAGAAAGAAAGGTGAAATTATCCAGAACTTTCTGTACAAAAGGGAAGCTACTATTTTTCCTACAGATGAGATCTGGCACCAGTTGATGCTGTTATTTTCAATATTGTCTGGGGGAGTATGTACCAGTCACTTGGCCTTCTTTTGTGTGGTGCTGGGGATGATTCACAGTGCTGAGAGTCATTCTTTATGTTGATTAATCTGTGTGGCTGAAAACAGTAGGTTATTATTAGACGTGGAATAAAAAAACCTTTTGAGATTTTCATGTATAAGTGTACAATCTCAAACGCTGAGGGAAAAGATCAAGTTTATAGTTGGCCTTGCCCTTTGTACCCAGACTTCTGCTTTAGATGATTTCCAGGTGCAGAGTGCCTGGAAAGAGGAAAAGTATTACTGTAATAGATGTTAGTTTATTGCTGCACAAGATTTGGAATTAAAAGTTCTTTTGGGGTTTCTTTTTTTGATGTGAAGCTCTAGCTGCCCTTTCCAGTATCAAAAATTGCTCCTATATGTGTAATTTATCTGCAGTATCTGCATTTCTTATGTAGGTTGGTATTAGACTTCCAATATGCATTGACTTAAATGAAAGATTAAAAGAAATATTTTAAACCCAGAAGCATAATTTGATTTTTAAATCTTCTTTCAGTCTGTCTTGATTGATTAATTCCCAGTAGACTTCATAAATCAAAATTATTTTTCAGCAATTGACTTTCTTCCTCTGGGAACACAAGTAGGGTTCGAGGCACAGCAGACGTCACTGGATGTGGTTCTGGGGAAGGAGCTGTTCATTGTGTGACCTGGCTTTGTGTGGCTCTGAGGGAGACATCTCCTCTTGTAATGTTTGCCAGATTAACAAAAAAGACATTATAGAGTAATGGAAGGTTCACAGAAAGAATGACTTGACTGAATCTCCTTTGTTTCACTGTGTTTTGCATATGACAGGAGGAAGCTTCTCCATATTCTTTACTTGATATCTGTTTGAATTTCCTGACTGCCAACTTAGAGAAGTTCTGCACAGAAAGGCAAGATGGAACGTTTTGCTTGCAGGAGCCAGGAATGTTCCCTCAAGAGGTGGCTGATCGACTGCTGCAGACAATGGCATTTCATGGTAAAAGCAATCATTTGTGGGTCAGCAGTGAAAATATTTCACTGGAACGTGACACTGCAGTTCTGCTATATTTTCTAGTAGAATCTGCTGCTGCAGCTGTTAAAACTGAGTTCTGTAATCCCTTAATAGAGAATTTTTGTTATTTTTGCTTTACACAGCTTCAGCTGAGCTTTGCATTGCCACGTAGATCTAAATAGAAAGTTCTTAGTCTTGGTTTATGATTTTAATGTTCCTTTATTTGAATACCTTCAATCTTCTTTCAGTCACTTCAGAAAAAAAAAATTCTACTATTTCTAGCAATAATACCTCTTGAAGAGCATTTAATTATTTATTTATTTAATTTTTTTTTTAAACTGTGTGCCCCTGTGATTAAGCTAGAAAATAGCCTTGTAAATCATTAAAACAGTTTCTCATCTCTCTTGACTTTTATTATCATGGAATTATTTGTTTCAAAGCACTCAGTTTTAGAGTGGTATAAACATCTTATGGTATTCTTATATTTTGTGTTCTGGTTCTGTGTCAGCTTAACTCTGAGGAGAGGGCTGCTCTCTTGCTTACTTGCTTTAAGCATGATAAAATTTGTATAATAAAACTTCTCCTGAAAAAGTAAAGCTATAAATTGTGCTGGAGAAGAGATAAGAAACCTGTTCCTTGAGATCCTGGAGACTTTTGTTACAAAATGAGACATGGCACTAGAAAAATTACTGTAAACAGATCAAGCACCCTATCCCGTGGGTGCAGATTTTATTTGGGTCTTATTGGGCAAGTACTGGTGGTGTGGTTTTCTCAAGTTGTTCTGGTCATAAGTAACAGAAGGAATGGTCCTAAAAAAGACAAGCTCAAAAAAAAGGTCATCTTTAATATACACTACTTTCTGATAAGTATTTAGAGTAGTCCCAAGAAATCAGATTCAAGGAAACTAATTTACCAGAAACTTATTACTGGTACTGGCAGTGGTGAAGACATTTCCAGCCACCAAAATGTCAGAAACACAGAGTGCAGGATGGACAGAAGCGTGTGGCAGGTGAACATGATGTGCCTAAGGTAGGCCAGGGAGAGAGCCTTGGGCCTTAAATGAAGAATTTAGTGATACTTTAACCAAACTATAATTATATTTATTGTCTTTACTTCTTCTGCTCCATACCTGTTGTTTCATCACATACTTTTGCTTTCCCCACAGAAGAGGAAAGTAATGGTCAGGAGTGTCTGAACCATTTGCTCCTTAGAAAGGTCTGCAGATCTTTATATTAATTTGCCTTTGTCACAGTGGCCCATGACTTAAATCCAAACTGTAGTGGTAATGATGTTATTATTCAAACATATTGCATTTTTATTTCATTTTCTTTGTTAAGTGAAGATAGGAGATTAGAAACTAGGAGTATTGACATTTATAACCCTGTAGGAGCAAAACCAGGACATGTTCTTCCTACTCCTTTTGTGTGGATGTTTGTACAACTGTACCCTTCATGTGGATCTTTGTAATCCTTCTGTTGATAAGGCACCAAGATTTCGTATTTGTATATTCAAAACATTTTTGATAATTCCCTGCAGGGAACTCAATGTATTGTTTCAGTTAGGATGTTGCCAGTGTCTTGCAAGAAAAGGCTACTTATACATTCTTTCTAGAAAGATACTAAACAAGATTGTTGCTTTTTGGTTTTTTTCATTGCTGTCTTTTTTTCCTTCCCACCTTTTCCTTGCCCTCTTCTTTCTATTCTTTGAATCACTTCTTAGGTTTCTTTCTCACATTCAGCTTGTTTCTGAGCAACACTCCTACCTTCTTCATACAGAACTTAATCAGTTTAATTTAGTATTGATCCTACTTATGAATTCAATCAAATGGTAAATTGTGTGGTTAAATCTTGAGGTTAATGGAACTGTGGCCAGAGGAGAATTACACTCAGAAATTTTGAAATTCTGTTTTTAGCACACTTCTAACCAGTTCAGTGAGAAGATTACAGCAAATGAGGGCAGCAGTCTGATTGTTTTTGAATCACACCCATATTTTATTTATTGTGTGTTCCATTTTCTGAACCAATCAGGTAATAAGCATTTACTGCTTCTTATTTATCTGTCCTATTCTTAAACCTGGAATTTTCCAAACATGACATCATAATCTTCAAAGCGGAATCTCAAATGTAAGATTTTGGGCTCGGTGGCTTAACGATCCAAGGCCAACCACTCTGTAATTAATATCCTCTGCCAACACTTTGCACCCTTTGGGTTCTTAGTGTGGTGTTGTGTAACACTGGAGCCAAGCACTGATGCTGTTTCCCCACAGGGCTTCTGAACGATGGCACCGTGGGCATCTTCCGAGGCAACCAGATGCGCCTGAAGCGCGCCTGCATCCGCAAAGCCAAAATCTCCGCCGTGGCTTTCCGCAAAGCCTTCTGCCACCACAAGCTGGTGGAGCTGGACGCCACGGGGGTGAACGCAGATATAACAATCACAGACATTATCAGTGGGCTGGGCAGCAATAAGTGGATCCAGCAGAATCTGCAGTGCCTGGTGCTGAACTCACTGACTCTTTCTCTGGAAGACCCCTACGAGAGGTGTTTCAGTCAGCTGTCCGGGCTCCGCGCCTTGAGCATCACCAACGTGCTGTTCTACAACGAGGACTTGGCAGATGTTGCTTCACTTCCCAGGTTGGAAAGCCTGGATATATCCAACACCTCCGTCACTGACATAACGGCACTCCTCACCTGCAAAGACAGGCTCAAGTCTTTGACCATGCACCACCTGAAATGCTTGAAAATGACCACAACCCAGATCCTGGATGTTATCAGAGAACTCAAATACCTGAATCACCTTGATATTTCGGATGACAAACAGTTCACGTCGGACATAGCTCTTCGTTTGCTGGAACAGAAGGATATCTTGCCTAACCTTGTGTCTTTGGACATTTCTGGAAGAAAACATGTCACAGACAAAGCTGTGCAGGCATTCATTCTGCAGCGGCCCACAATGCAGTTTGTGGGACTGCTAGCTACCGATGCCGGCTACTCAGAGTTCCTAACAGGAGAAGGAAACCTGAAGGTTGAGTGGGGGAATTAATTTCACTGAAAAAATATAATGTGCAGGGAAAATAGAGCTAATCATTTGTAACAGATGTATGTGTGTGTTTCAGTAGGAGGCTGTAGGTTCGTTTTTTTAAAAGTGTTAATTATAATTGCTGGCTTTAGGTGAAATTCCTACTTAATTTTGACACAAGTTGCTAAATTTACATAATACTGTATATATACATACACTTGTAAGAGGCATCTGTTTTGTGTGCCTTTTCAGTGAACCTTAGATGCTGATTTACCATATCTAAGAGAGCTGAACTTTGGTCTGAAGTCACTTAGTGGGATAATATCCTCTGGATTCCAGACAGTATCTGGCCTAAGTCAGCAATGTGTAAGGGGTGCAGGTAGGATTTGCATAAGCTTTGAGCAGTTCATGATTAACACGGCAGATACAATAAAGCTGAATAACTCAGCTGCTGTTGTGCTCCATCACCATTGCAATTTCCTCTTAGAATATTTCCACCCATCTTAAAAGGTCTTCTGGTGATGATACAACATCTAAGAAGCAATAACTTAGGATGAAAGACTTCCTCTTCTTGAACATATCCTTGGTTACTTAGCCCCTTAGGATGAGATGATGTTTTCTGAAGTGCATTTTACTTATCTTTTAGAGTCAGGCAACAAGACATCATTCCCTGTTTTGTAGAATCTGACTGCAGTTATTGGAGAATGAGCAGGTCAGAATTTATTTTAAAAAAGGTTTTCTACACATTTCAGTGGTATGTCATCTTTGACACTGAGTTTTCTGCTGTGTATTGAGGATGATGGAAGCTGCAGAAGGAATAAGGAAGAGTGTCCATAGAGTGCACAGTCTTCTGTGCAAGTTTAGTTTTCCACTTCAGTTTTAAAATCCAGAATCTTCTTGTAATAGGCAAGTGGAGTAACACAGCTACACACTTTTGTATTTTTTTCCCCTGAAACATTTGACAGCTGTTAAGGGCCAGGTCTCTTGAGTACTTAGTTGTCACAGCTGATAGCCAAGTGTCTGAATGTTGAAATGTGTGGCTGGAGAAAGCAATTTCCCCTATGGTGTGATGATATCCAGCCTCTGGAGGCTGTACCTCATGTTTGGTATAAAATAATATAATGTAATCCTTGCTGTTCAGAATACTTGCTTCATAGAACTGTCTGTGCTGTGGAAAGGCAGGAAGGAAGAAGGTTCTAGTAATGTGAAGGTCACAGTGGACTTGTGGCACTGTGGTTACCAAAATGCAGTTTGTATTCCTTTTTTTTTTTTAAGGCACAGTTGTCAAGAAGAGACTGTGATTGGTTTTATTTCCTTTTTTTTATGACCTAAATTCATTAGTAACTCTACTGAAATATTAAATTGCTTAGTCTAGATATTGCTAAAGAATAAACAAGACAGAACTCATGGAAACAGCAGAGGTAAAAATATTACTGTCTTTACAGCAGCCCTGTGAAATCTGATTATGAACACTAGGCAGATATTATAGTTGAGAACATGAAACCAAGTGGAAATTTTTCATGTAGGACATAATTGGCCGTACCTGTCAGTAAACAGGGTTGCCCTGTTCTAATCAGTAGAGAATATAAAACAAAATCCAAGATGCTATCAGTTCTCTCAAGGCTGTAATATATTCCTGATCTCAGAAGTTTCAGAAAAAAATGTGCCTGTATACAATACAGGATGCACAGAACGTGACACTGTATACATGAACATTTTGCTTTTTTTGTATGTGCCATGTTAAGTAGAACAAGTTCTGCATGCTGCCCTAAGAATTTTAGAAAACAGTGATTGCAGCAATGATTCATTCAATAGTAGGACTGAGGGACAAACCACCTTCAGTTATACAACTTACAGTTATAAACAGAGAAAATACCATTAAATGGAAACTGGAGCAGGCTGGCCACCATTTGCTTACTGAAGGACTTGGCCAAATCACTGCCTTTGAAAGAGCAGCTTTGCATTTTTGGGAAGGAAACTTTGAAAGTGGAACGTTGACGTTTTGAACTAAAGATGATTTCTGTGTTCACAGGTGTCAGGAGAAGCAAATGAAACACAGATTTCGGAAGCACTGAAGCGTTACAGTGAACGGGCCTTCTTTGTGAGAGAAGCACTCTTCCATTTATTCAGCCTGACACATGTCATGGAAAAAACTAAGCCTGAAATTTTAAAGGTAAAATAATAGTTTTGATGGTTCTGATGTGTTCTTCCTGGGCTCATCCCCAAAACCTGGTATAAATTAGTTTATAAGCTTTTTACCTTTTTGGTTGTGTTTTTTTTAAGATTAAAATTGTGATGTTAAATAAAAATAAAGAACTATTTAAACAAGAGTGATGTAGAGGATTCCCTGTAGTGTTTTATGTTAGGTAAAATTGTTCTGTATTAATGTAAATTATCTAAATTTAGTAGCATGTAAATTAATTTTTTCACGTAACTTTGAATATGATATGAAATATTCTTCAGATGCTGAATTCTGTCATTAGATCATATCTGTTGGGGTTCTAATCAAAGCTCTGTCTACTCTTATTCACCAGACATAGCAGTGTCTTCTGCTGATGCTCATAAAACAGTAATAATAAGGAAAGAATTCAGTGACAGTTTCTCTACTGTCACCCTCCAGTATGGTAATGGGTGAATGGATATTGTTGGTGTTCTGTATAGGGCTGTAATAATCTGGAGCCCAGAAGCTTCCTTAGAAATCCATTCTAGGCATTGGCTTTCCATGTCTGGAACACCAGAGGTGGTCTAAGTTTTGTAGGGATCCTAAAAAGAGGTACCAGTAGGACACATTTTTATTTTTCTTATCCTCTTTGATGTTGAACAAGTGGCTTTAAATTTGCTGGTATCAATATCAAAAAGACCTTTCCAGTCAATTATCAGCAAGAAAAATATTAGGTGTTCATTAGGTGAGATCACAATCAACATACATAGCCAAAAAACATTCAGGAAGAAGCTGCAAAAATCTGTCCTGACCAGCTCAGGATGTGATTTGAAGTGGCTCATCACCAAACAACAAGGCACTACATCATTGTCGTAGCACTGCAGAAGTTCTGTCCTGCTTCACCCACCTCTGAAAGGGCCTGGTGATTTTTATCCCAGTCTGGCTCTTTCTAGGAATTTTTTGCAATGTATGCAGCCTCTTCTTTGAGAGGTTGCTACAAGCTGTGCAAAAGGACTTGGAGTGGTAGCAGTTGCCAGCTTTGAATCGCTGAGCAGAAGGAAACGTTACTCCTCGAGAATTAAAATCACACCAGATGCATTTCTCACTCAAGTACAAGGGGGGGGCAGAAATTGGCTGCTGTGAGTCACTGTCGTGGCCTCGAGAGGAGGCAGATTGTCCTTGGGCTCTGTGTGCAAGTGTGTGAGCAGCTAACGTGGGCCAAACTGTTGTGCTGCAGCTGGTGGTGATCGGCATGAGGAACCACCCCCTGAACCTGCCCGTGCAGCTGGCGGCGAGCGCCTGCGTCTTCAACCTCACCAAGCAGGACCTGGCGGCCGGGATGCCCGTGCGCCTCCTGGCAGACGTCACTCACCTGCTGCTCAAGGCCATGGAGCACTTCCCAAACCATCAGCAGGTACAAGGCAAAACTTCCCTGCTTTCTGTGGCCTTCTGTGTCCTGTGGGTCTTAACAAAAGGTGTCTCCACGTCCCAGGAGCTCGTGGAAATACGGTCGTGGCAAGAAAGTATTCTGAAATGTGTGTGTTTCTAATGAAGCAATTATTTTTCGTTTCTCACAGCTGCAAAAGAACTGCCTTCTTTCACTATGCAGTGACAGAATCCTTCAGGATGTCCCATTTAACAGGCAAGTTTTTAGGTGTCAGTTGAAATGAGTTGTGGCATTGCAGAATATTCTTCTTCAGAAGCTTTGTTTCTGGCCCCAGTTTTGCTCAGTTTAAATCATTCCAGTGTGCTGAATTTATCTGGCCTATATTGTTTTAGGCCTCTTGACCCAAATATATACCATTGAGTATAGGTCTGAAAAAATCCTTTGCTATACAGGGTGTTTTTTACTTCACCTGGATGGGTCTATCCTTAATTCCATGTAACATAAGTCAGCATTTCTCTGGGGTTGCTTTTTGCAGACAGTTTTCTGCTCAAATATTTTGTCCAAATACTCTGACGTGATGGTCTGATGTTTCAGGAGATTGTGCCAAATTTTTCTTCCTTCTTTGGGAGCAATTCCTGTGCACTTGGATACATAATTAGCAGTAAGAGACCCTAAGCCAACAGCTTAAAACTGACAGAGGCTCATACAATACCTGCAATTTCACTGTGTCTTTCTATTTTGTGTGGTATGAAGCATACTTCTTCTATTGGTTGTGTACATATTTCTTTTATTAAGACTTAGAAGACCTGTGAAAATTACTTTTATTTTTAACTTCCAGGTTTGAAGCAGCTAAACTTGTTATGCAGTGGCTGTGTAATCACGAAGATCAAAACATGCAAAGGATGGCTGTAGCCATAATTTCCATTCTTGCTGCAAAGGTATGGAATTAAGCTTTGAGATGATAGGATAGCATTTCTAAAGTCTAAAAAAAAATGCTGATCTGCTTTTGTTTGTTTCCAGCTTTCAACAGAGCAAACAGCTCAACTTGGTGCAGAGCTCTTCATTGTTAGGGTAAGTCAGATGCCTTCCTGCCATCCCATCCTCTCCAGCTGTTCACACTAACAGTATTCCTGAAGATACAAAGTAAACATATGGAGATAAAATTCTAAGAACATATTAACATGTGTTCATGTTAAAATTGCTTAGAAGCTAAGCCAAAGTGGAAAAACTTAACACAGTTAATGCAAAGTAAAATAGAAATTCATACCTTGATTTGAAATTCATCATTAAAGGTAAAAGATGCTCAAAATGAGAATATTTGAAGTAAATACAGCTGTAAAAGTTCTGAGTTCTGTGGATGGCTTTGTGCCATCTGCAATAGCCCTACACATGTAATTACTGTGGATACAAAGGAATTCCATTGTTCAGAGGGGAGGTAAAAAGTTTAATAGCTGGTTTATTTTGCATAGTTTGACTCTAAACACGTATATCTTTACTCTGCTTATAAATGACAGCTATACATTGCCCACTTCGTGTAGAAAAAAGCAGAGCAGTTAATACATATATTGATATTTTGATGTGGTTTTTTTTTGTTCCCCAGCAACTTCTACAAATAGTTAAACAGAAAACAAATCAGAATCTTGTAGATACCACCCTCAAGTTCACACTGAGTGCACTTTGGAACCTCACAGATGAATCTCCAACCACGTGTCGGCACTTTATTGAAAACCAAGGGCTAGAACTTTTCATGAGAGTCTTAGAGGTGAGGAAGCAGGGCTTGGTGATGGATTGTCAACGCAGGTTTGTAATTAAAGCTGTTCCAGTAAAAAGTATAAATGTTTACTTGTTTTTTGTTTCCTTTATCCACAGTCTTTTCCATCTGAATCATCCATCCAACAGAAAGTTCTTGGACTTTTGGTGAGATGAAAAAGAAAAAAAGTCTGAAATATATACTTTTAAAATTTTATTTTGAAAGGGTTTTTTTTAACCTATGTTAATCCGAAAAGTTATTTTTTCGTGTCCTAATATTTTTTATGTTCTTTTTTAGTCCTTGTAGTGTGTATTATTCACAACTGACATGTTTTTGGTCTGTTCTGTGTTTCCTCAAAAGTTATATTGAAAATTATGGTTAGAGTAAATAAAGAGCTTTTAAAAAAGGAGAGTGAGGATTCACATTAGTCCAAATGCAAAAAGTAGTTGGAAAGTCAGTGGAATGCAGAATTTTGCACCGCTGAAATTTTTTGTCTCAAGTTGTGCTTGGGAATGTTAAAATCAGCCTTTGACTTAGTGTAATCTACATGTTAATGGCATAAAATCACTTAGGAGAAAACCTCTTTGTTTTGAAGCAAACTTCTGCATTAGACTGGAAAAATTTCCTAAAGCAAAAGTAGTATTTTGGCATGTGATGATCACCTGGATGTACAGAGATCTCATCTGAGTGTTTATCTGTGTCTGCTCACACAATATAGTTGAAGTTTATCACGCCATCTTCTTTTTGTTGACATTTTCTCTTATTTTTTTTTTTTTAATTACTATTTATCTCCCCATTCCAGAATAACATAGCTGAAGTGAAAGAACTCCATTCTGAACTAATGTGGAAGGACTTCATAGACCACATCAGTAAATTGTTGCACAGTGTGGAGGTGGAGGTCAGCTACTTTGCAGCAGGGATTATTGCTCACCTGATATCTCGAGGAGAGCAGGCCTGGACACTGAGTCGCAGCCAGAGGACGTCTCTCCTTGAACAGCTGGTACAGAAATGATGGTGAATTTTATCACAGTCTTTTCTATTTTTTTTCCAGTGTTTGTATTTAACAATCAATGTTCTTGGTTCTGTATTTTACAGCATGCTGCCATTTTGAATTGGCCAACCCCGGATTGTGAGATGGTGGCTTACAGGTAACTGTTGTCTTATCTTGTGATCAAGGGTTTTGGGGTGGGGGAAGCATCCCACATATCTGCTGTATCTGATATTTGCAGGTAGTTTTATTAAATGAGTTCTAGATGCAGCAGATCAGCTTCTTAATGTTTATCAGTGTCTCCTGTAGTTAGTATATGACTGACTGAACAGACATATGACCTCTGAAGTAATAATATCTAGTAATAAAGCAAGTACCTGTTTCACTCCTTGTTTTAAACAGGTCTTTCAATCCATTTTTTCCACTGCTTGGCTGTTTCATGACACCTGGTGTCCAGTTATGGGCAGTGTGGGCCATGCAGCACGTCTGCAGCAAAAATCGTATGTATTGAGAGAATATTACCCTTAAAATTCTTCTTTTTTTGATATGTTATTTACTAGCATGAAGTGGGGGAAAAAAAAAAGAACTTCTGGGCTATTCACTCCTAATTCTCTGGAGAAACTACATTTGGGGCTTGACTAAATGGGGCAGAAAAAGAGAGTAGTAAAAGTTCCTTACATCTCTTCTATTAACTGAAATTTTACAATTAGATGCATAGTATTAATTCCAAAATGTAGATTTGTTAAGATTTAACTACTTTTTTTGCTTGTACGTGTGTTTTTATTCAAATAAAATATGCAAATATTAATGCTGGGGAACAAATTCCTTTTAAATCCAGAGCAATGACCATGGCAGGCAGCAGGGGCTATAGTTAATTCTCATCTCTAATTGCCTTCTTGCAGTAACCTGCTGTGACATCAATGTCACTTTCTTAATCTCTCTCTCCCATCTGCAGAATGAGAAGTAGAGTGATTTGAGAGCATTTAATGTGATGCACAAGTGTTGGAAAAAGGAAATAAATCCTCCAACCATACCTAAATGTAGGAGGGAACAAACCTTCCTGGCTTTTAATACCTTTTTTTTTTGACAGAAATTTTTGGCATGACTATATCTATATAAAGGAGATTTCTTCTGAAGTATTTGAAGTGTTTTCTGTGCCTGTTTTTAATCTCCTTGGTGGCAGCATATCTAGGCTTGTTTATCCCTGTCCCATAAATCACTATTGCTGCAGTGATAAGGCATCTATTCAGGACCAGGCAGTAACATGACATAATACATAACTGCACACAGGTTGCTGCCCTTCATAGAGCTCATAAATATAATGAGCCACTGTTCCCAGGGTACTGTCCAGAAATCTGTGAGGTTTTTCATGTTGAGGTGAGACTGTTCTGACAGAATTGTTTTACTGGTCAGATCTGGATAACAAATTTTAAGTAAGGCCCTGTAATTTATTTTTGTCCCTCAGTCCTGTTAACTTCGTGTTGCCCTATTTGTTCTATTTATTTTTGGTGTTTTGTCTGCCCCTCACCTCTCAGCTTTTAACATACTACTGAGGTTTGTATTGGCCTGCTCCTGATTTGAGACCAAGACAGAATTCCTTTAGTTCTGATGGTAGTTGATGCCAGAAGCTTCTGGACAAAGTTGCAGAGAAACCAAATGTTTGGTAGCAAGTGTAATAACCTGCTCTGGTGGAAAATGTTTTTAATTCTGAAATATGAAGATGTATTTGGGAGGAAAATCTTCAGCTTTTGGTGCTTGGTACCAAGAAAGCTTTCAGTAGTCCTGGAGAGGAGATGCTTTTTATTTTGACCCCCTCTTATAGATGACAGTGTAAAGTAATCTGAAAGTAATTGGTTTAAAATTTTTTGTGTATTTTTTTTCTTTTTCTGCTGTTTGTCTATATCACAGTCACTTCAGTGAGGTAACCTAACTAAAACATTAGTAACACCATAGTAAATGTGATCCCCAGTGAAATGCTCAGCATCAGCATTAAAACAAGTCTGGTGTTGCATCACTGAGATGAATGGTGAAATTGGGCCCATCTGAGGTATGCCCTGTGGATTGCATTACAGTCATCCTGACCTTTCCATAACAACTTCTGGAGCTTGCACATTACATTCACCCTACAGCTCTTTTTATAGCTGTTCCCTGCTCATAGTAATGCTGCAGCTGATGGAGGTGTGATGTCAACTTAGTGAATTCCAGAATGTAAGTGGAAAAAATCCTGGAAAGGCATTTGCAGCAACTTATAACTGATGCGAGGCCACCATCAATGTATTGGGCAAACTATGGGAAGGAACTAGTTTGTATTCACTCTCCAAGCCTGGACAAATGATGTGGCAGATCTGATAGCATTTTCTGGTAACTGTTGTGTACCAAGGTTTTTGGAAAAGGGGCTGTTATTACCTGGATACTCACAGACACTATAGTGCTTTTGATTCCCATTTCTTCTGGTTTGTTTATGTGCACTTTAAATGCCCACAGAGGAGGTGGGGGGAAGAGAGAATATTGTGCATATTACAGGGCACTTTCCGTCAACTGAGAGAGACTGGTAAGAGACCTGATTACAGCTGGAGTCCTGTCCAAATAACTCTGTTGTGTTGTCACTTGTTAAAGTACTCATGCACTTCTGTGGAGACTTTAGGGAGTGTCTTAAATACTGCCTGGAGACAAAAGTGGATTTGAATCGGTGTTTACAGTATCTGCTACCTTTACCCTAGATAACTGTGGTTTTAATTCCCTTCTTATAATCCTGTTACAGCCGCCAGATACTGCAGCATGTTAATTGAAGAAGGGGGTTTGCAGCACTTGTACAACATCAAGGAAAACGTCCACACTGATCCCCATGTCCAAAGGATTGCTGTTGCCATCCTGGATAGTTTAGAAAAACACATTATGCGCCACGGGAGACCACCACCGTGTAGGAAACAGCAACAAACCAAACCAAACTGAAAGCTGCAGGTAGAGGAGTGTAAAGTATTGTCTCTGTAATAATCCTCTCTGATATGTGTGTAGTTGGAGTAACTTATAATATATTGGTCACCATTAAAGTGATTTGCTGGTATCTGTGGTACCCAAACCATGTCTGGTAACCTTGCTGAACGTCACCTTTAATGGCAACCTCGTACACAACTTGGGTCACAGCTTGAGCTGGTCATGCCTGTAGGGTTAGTGCTGGCTACCAGGAGATGGGACTTGTACAGATCAATATGCACAGCTGGAAAGAAGACCTCAAGGAGTATCTTGTTTTGTGACTTCTGGGAGAAAAGGCTATTCCATCCTCGTGACTGCTGTTCATAACCCTGTTCACCAGTTTGGTGTTTGGATAAAACTGTGTGTGGTTGTGAGATCAACTTTTACAGACTAAAACAAAAGTCCATGCATGCAGGTGACAGAGAGACTTGTAACTAAGGCGACCAAAATGTCCACTGCCTCATAACCCTTCTAGACACAAGTGGGGTCTTCAGCTTCCTCTTCCTTTTGCCTGCAAGCCATGTTCTTTTGTTTTCCTTACTGCCTTTTTACAGTTCATTTCTCCAGAGTCCTCCCTGCTCCAGCATCACATTCAGGGAAAGGGGAAACCCATTGAAGAAAAGCAGTAGAAATGGTACTGAGACAGTACTAAAAGGATGTTTGAGAATTTAAATCTTATAACAAGAATGGGGTTTTGTTGTTGTGTGACTACTTTTGGTTGTGTGTGGTATCCTCCTTTTGTTTTTAGAATACTGATGGGGATAGGAGAAGGCTCATTAGAGCAAAATAACTGACATGACTTCATCCCAGAGGGAGTTGCATGTATTCATGGAAGGCTGGGATATTTGGTCACCTTATTTATAAGAGACTAGTGATTGCTCTTATTTTCTGTAAATATTCTGTCAGTATTGAGCAGTGAATTATATTTCCAAGCCATCACAGTGAGTGCAAAATATCACCCAATGTTCTGTGTAAGCCCCTTGTCAATTGCATTGTTTTGTGGAGTGTGAAATTTTACATAAAGATGCTAATTGTAACAACTTATTTCTTTCTTGGTTACCTTTGGGTTTCAAACCATGTGTTGAATGAAACATATTGCACAGTGTACAGATGCCTGATACAATGCAAGTGATGGAAGCAAACTGCATGTCCATTCAAATTCAGATTAATTTCAGGTGTTGTTTTTGTTTATCTGCTTAGTCTCCATATTTCCATGGCAACTGACTGATATTCAGAAACTGCTGTAAATATTGAATAATTGAATTTAAAAAGAAAACTTATGTTTGGTAGCTTCTTCATGATGACCATGTTTTACTATTTTTAAGTCCTTTCCCTCCCAACTCCCATCCTTCACATAAAAACACCACCTCTAATCTTCAATAACCTAATTGATGTGTATTTCAGCAACTTCAAAAGGTACTGATCCAGTAATTTAATCAGTGTTGTGTAATTGTTTTTTGTACAAAAGCATCATTTTGGCTGGCATTTCATCTGTGAATCTGGTTATATAAAGTTTTCTCAATTCCAACAGAAATTCAGCTTTGAATCATGAAGGTGGTTTAAAAATCAAAATCAGCCTACAGGCTTTTACCCACCACCCTTCTCAGATGTCTGCTATGGAATTTCCGTTACATGAAATGGAACACAAAGCTTGTCAAAATTGGTGTCAATATAATGAATATAAATCAATTGCTACAAGACTTTAAAATAAAGATGACAACTCTCCTTACAGTGCTGTCTTTTCCTAGTAACAGGAGAAGTTGCTGAAGCAACTTAACTGAAAAAAACCAATCTGCTCTTCCATGCAGCACAAAATGCAAAGATGATGCTGGCATCAGGCCAGATGTCTGACAGACAAGTCACTTCATGAAGTTCTGCAACCAGCAAGTGCAGGGATGCTAAATGCCCATTTTCTTTTGCTCCCCCACACTTCAGGCAATCAGTGAGCAGAATTCTCTCAAGGTGAAAACTCTGCGTGCCTACAAGGTACAAAGGCACTGTATCTATTTGTATATGCCACTTATAGAAAGGCCTCTTCCCACTCCTGTGCAACTTCAGGAGTTTCTGCCAGGGTAGAATAATTCTGAAAGCAACTTTTAAACTCTGTGTTCCACCTGTAGCATTTGCCATCTTTTGTGAAGGCTGAAAATCCTGACTTGCTTTTCTCTTTGCAGATCTTTGCATAGAAAATTTGCACGTGTATAATTTGGTAAGGTTCCCAAACACTTCTTGCACAAGTGAAACTGTGGTTTCCTTTGATACTCTCATAGCATGAAGTTCCAATGTGGTAAGCCACATCTTATTTTGATAACCTATAAATCATTTCCTAAAACCACATTTGCTGATTAATTCACTTTTGCTTGAAAGCCCCAGTCTGGGGAAGAAAGAAGCTGTAGAGTTAAATTGTGTGGCACGTTTTGGTGCTGGAGAACCTCAAAGCAGAGGGAGAAAATAATCTCAACTTCCAGTCAGCCAACAGAGGAAAACAGGTGCTGGAGAGATATTTATGTGCTTGGGGTGTCTGGCACAGACTGATATGATGGCCTTACGTATCTGTACACATACAGGCCCTGTGTTCTCTCAAGCACTGGTTCCAAAGGGAGGTGAATCTGGGTTCCTAGAGGGGGTCAGTGATGCACTACTCACAGCAGAGGTGGGGTGAAGGGCCACTGCTCTGTGCTAGTACTGCTTGTTCTGCTAAAGCAGTTGGAAGAGTACTGATACATCTTTATAAATTGAATTTCTCTCCAGTGTTTGTTTTTCCTGTTTAGATGCAGTATGTTTTCTGCTTTTTCAAAATATTTATTTGCTTGTGGTGAGCCAAAGCTTCTCCATATTCCTTACTGGACATCTGTGTGAGAGCCATAACCCCTGACTTCAGGTGAACATGCTTTAAAGATCAGGTGTACAAAGTTAAATCTTTATTTGGAGATTCATACAGAAAAAAAATGATCCAGTGGAGTAGTTAGAAATGCAGTCCTAGGCCAGGAGTTAAGTGCACAGAGTGGTGTCATAAAAATAATCCTAAGAAATCAGTGGGTCCTCCTCAGTCCTGCTTTACCTCCAGAAACCCCAGGGGAAGCAGAAAGCCTCATTTGCCAGTGAACCGAGGTGGTCGCTTCTCCCTGAAGGCAGCCATCCCCTCCTGCCGGTCTCTGGTGGGAATATTCTACATGAGAAAAGAAAGAAAAGAAAGAGGTATGTTCTCCATTTACAAGTCTGGTGGGTTCTTAAGTCCTGACTAATGTGGCAGTAGTGGTCTAAGACCACGATTGCATTTCTTTCAATGATACATAAAGTTCCATGTTTTGTAGTTAGGAAAAAAGACACAGGGTTGTAGTGTAACTCACAAACAAAGCACCTAAGGAAAAAAAACCACAGAATTTTCCATAATCTTCATGCTTCATCATCTTAAAATATGCTGAGAGACACATCATATTGTAATATTGTAATACCCTGTATTATTCTATTAGCTGAGAAATGTGCATGCTCTTCAAAACTTGCCACAAAGAGCTACAGGAAGAACTGTTTTGAATTCATTAAACTAAAACCATCTGTAAAGCTCATGCTGTAACTAACAAACAGTTGTTCCTTTCAGGAATGAATGCTGAAGGCAGTTTACCTGGGCATAACACATCCCCTCAATAGCCATCCCTGATGCAATGTCAACCTGGGGAGGAGAGGAAAGGAGTGAGGTTTGTCTGAAGTACAGCCCTCAAAGCTGCTTCATAGCTCTCAAATCAACGACAGCACTCAGTCACTCTCAGTCAGTTACAGTAAGTGATCTTCACTCCAATATTAAAAGCACAGTGTTACTCTTTGTAGAAAAAAGAATCCTGCCATTTTTATTTTGTCTTTAAAGAAATTTTTTAAAACCTCTGAAATGGTTTTAAATGTCTGATGTAAAGAAAATTTTATAACTCATCCATTCTAAACATTTTTACTGTAGTAATTTGTAAGAGCTGCTAATCTTTTCATTCACCTCAGTATTTAAACAAAAATAATCATTACCTCCATTCCTTTGTTTATTGCCAGTTTTCCCATTTTCACAGCAAATGGTGCCTTTATTAAAAACAAAACCAAACCACAAAAAAATTTTAAAATATTTCAATTCACATTAATTCATAATAGATGAATTGTTGTACTATTATCTGAGCTCCAAATGACATTTTAGTCTACAGAAATTTGCAGTGAGTTAATAAGCATTTTAAAAAGAAATCAGATTGGTGTTGTCTGCAGTTCACAGATGAGCACTAGTGAGGTTTCAGTGTGTCCTGCGTGGCTGCAGCTGGAGGGTAAAACTGTCCTGTGGGTTAAGCAGCTGGATGTTAACACTTGTGCCTACAGAAACTGCATCACAAAAAGGAACAGACTTAAAGATCAGGAACCAAGACTTGAGTATTTCAGAGGAGGGAATTTCAGGTGTTTATCTGCTCTCTGCTAAGGGGAGCACAAACGCTGTCTTCCCATGGGTGCCATGAGCAAGGCACTTACCTGGGGCAGGATTTCTTTAGCCAAAGCTAAAGCTCTCTGGTACGCTGCATCTCCCTCGCTGTTCTGTGGCACTGAGTGATTCACCAGCCCCATGGAGGCTGCCTGTTCCCCATCAATCTGTCTGCCAGTGAAAATGAGTTCCTTTGCAAGGCCTATTCCAACACATCTGGGCAGGCGCTGGGTTCCACCTTAGAACAGTGGGGAAAACACCATTTTCCATTTCTGACAAATGCCCAGAAGTCATTTGTCTCCTTATTTCCGTAAGATCAGGAGGCTTAAAAAATAAAGGGAGCATATATTTCTTTAAAACTATTGGCTGAATATGTTAACATTTTGAGAGGTGTCTGATAGGCTTCAATATTTTGCTAAAAAAGAAAAGGTGTAAAGAGACTTTCCTAAATTCAGAGTAAGTCTGAGACAGAACTCTTGATTCACGTATCTTTTCCATGACTTCTAAATTAGAAGTTGCATTAGAAGATGCTACTTCTAATTTACATTCAATACACTTCAAATGTTCAAGAACACACTCTAATGGCAAAATATTTACAATACAGCTGAGAAAGTGAGATTTAATGAATATTAATGAATGTTTAACGAATGTTAAGATTTAATGAAGGTTACCTGCTCCAGGCAGAAGTCCTCGTGTGGTCTCAATAAGGCCCATTTTAGCTGATGAAGCTATTAAAAAAAAGAAATGAAGGGTCAGCCACATTTTGATTTGTGTAACTAAAAATTTTCCAGACTGAACTGATCAATAAAATAAGAAACTCAGTACTGAACTGGAACTCCATTTCTCCAGGTAGCCAGAAAGTCTGAATACTACAGTACTTACTCAATGTCCATCTCAAGTCTGCTTACCCCAGTGTAGCAATTTTAGCTAGAAAAATGAACCTTGGGTCCCTGCTAGATAAAATATAATGGATGGAAGCATGGAAACAGAAGAAATAAGTCTTCCAACCCAAACTGATTTAAGCTGGGAAGGTTAAAATAGACTCATTTTATAACTCATCCATTCTAAAAATGCTTAGAATGGATGAGTTATAAAATTTTTCTTTACATCAGACATTTATAGCCAAACTATATCTGATCCACTATTAAGTTATAATAACTATTCAATCCTACTAATAAATAGTTTTCTAAAGCAGTCCTAATGTTACCTAAGAAGAGACTTTACTTTTAAACATAGGAACTACTTCCCAAGTAGTAACTACATGTCACAATCTCTGTACAACCTTCTGTTAAATTTCTCTGTGGGTTCCACTGTCATGTGTGTAAGTTCTCCTTAAAATGCAGCCACCCATTAGCAGGAGATTGCCCCCCTGAGCACCACAAACCTGCCACACGGAGGTCACAGGCCAGGGCCAGCTCCAATCCACCGCCCAAGGCGTAGCCATCGATGGCAGCGATCGTGGGCACGGGCAGGGCAGCTACAGGAGAGAGCACACATTGCACAGTTGTGTTCCACAAGTTCTCCAGTCACATGGTATCTGGAATTTACATCCCTACGTTCTAAAGCTTTCAGGTCAGAATTGCTCAAGAACTCGTTTTCTTCTGCCGCAGATTCTCGGTTTGGAAACAGTAAAAATTATCTTCTTGCACTTCTCCCTTCTTTGTAAGAGTGCAAAACACACTTCTTCCATGCAAAGAAGCTTGCAAAGACAAAGTACTGCAATGCAAAACAGGATCAGTCCTTTCCTTGCAAATTTATGACATGAATATTCATCTGCTGCAGTTAAACAGCCAAAGAGAAGACACCAGCCCTAGGCCCTGTCACAACAGTTTTTGTGGTGCTTTTGTTAGCCACAACCCCTGAAAACAGGAGCAGTAAACACACTTTAACTAGGTTACCTCACAGTTGAGGAACTTGATGTATCTGGAGATTAGCTGCTTGATAGTTTTTTAAATACTGGGGCAGCTGGATGCAAACTTCAGAGGTGAGCTAGTTCTCTGCTGCACTACCCCTCTGACTGCTCCTGTCATTTTTAAAAATTATTGCAGTTCTGATTGGTATTTTAGATAGATTTGATTTTGGTATTTATTTCTAGTGAGAGCAGAATAATTCATAAATATGGGAAGAAAATTACTTGCAAAAGTTAATGTTCCTTTCACAAAGAAAAAGAAAAGAGAGGTGAGGGAGTTGTAGATACAACCCCCCCTGACATTCCACAAATCCATTTAGCAAATCCATTCAGAGATTTAAATCCATGTTCTTAGGTCTCTGCCATATTTGGAGTGTTTCTGAACAGGTACTGGAAGTGGGACAACCAACACAGCACTTGCCTCCCAAGGATTCCACAGAAGTGTGGAATAAATAAATGCTTTCTCAGAGCAGGTATTTAGTACATTTAGCTTTGTTGTGGATAAGAAATGCATCTTGTCCTTGGAGGGGCAGCAGGATGGTTGGTATTTAATTCTAATTGGATCTCTCTTTCAGACATAAGCTGAAGCCATTTGGAAAGCTACCCCTAGGTGGATAACCTGCTGGTTAACCCCTCCTACAGCATTTCTACATGTTTCACTACAGGTGATCTAGGATAAACTTTCCAAGTGATATAATCCTTTACCTATTTCATCCATAAGATTTCTCAGTTTTCTAACAAACTCTCCGACTTCTGCATCATCCATCTTTGCACGTTCCTTTAAATCTGCTCCTAAATAAAGGAGAACAAGGTTAGAAACGAGAAAAGACATCTGAAATGTTCCCTCCTGTCCCTCTCAGAGCACAGGCCATTTACAAAGTCTTGAGATACAGCATTTTAGTTAAGTAAGTTCCATGGAAGTTGGAGTGTGGATATTTGGGCTGCAGCAGTAATGAAGGTGCTCCTCCACGCCCCTTTGACTGATTTATTTTTATTTCTTTTAGCACTCATTTCCAACTTCTTTTCTGCATGATCTGATGGGCACGTAGCCCTAAGAGCCACCACATCTTTTGAGAATAGTTTGCAGAGCCTTTGCTACTCACCTGCACAAAACACTCCTTTCACCTGGCTCTTGAACACCACCACACGCACCTGCTCATCGAAGCGGAGCTGTTCCAGGGCACTGAACAGCTGTGAGGGAGGGAGTGCAGACAAGAGGAGAAAAAAATTAGGCATATGGATGTGTATATACACTGAAATTATAGCAAGGTCCTAATCTATGATAGAAGTGGTTTGGGTTTTTTTCCCTGCAGGTGCCAGAAAATTCATGGAAATCATGTAAGTGCAACCTGCAGGTTTTTTCAGGACAAATTCAGAATGATACATTTCCACATCTCTTTTTTCCTTCCACTCAGACATGAACCTTATGAACCTTTGCTGTACCTAAAACTTCCCTTCCTGTCCAGGCATGAGCCAGACTTTCTCTAGGATATGTCATCCTAGAACATCCTTGATGACATCCTTGTCATCACCTGCTCAGGTGTGACAATAAGTATGCTTTTGTTGTAATGACACCAGGAAGGACATTAACTTGCATCTGAGTTAACTTCAATAAATTAATTTAAATTTGCTAACTTAAATAAGCCAGATTTCTCTGTCCACATCTGAGGCAGTAACTGTTCCATTCTGTTTTTCTCCAGGTTCACCTGCCTTGCCCCAATGCCATCTTCCACTGCCCTTCATCATGAGGGTTTTGTTTTTTAGATTTCCCACAACTATTCTCACTGCAGTTAGTTATTGATCATGTTTCCAAACATGCTCACAGGCCAGGCCCATACTCACTTCATTTACAAATACTTTTCCCAGTGAATTTCTCGCGTGGGGTCGGTTCATTAGGATTTCAGCAATACCTTAGTAATAGGAGACAATTTCAGTTATACTTCATTTAGTTCTCTGACACAGTAATTCAACTGGGAATAATATCTGCATATGCTGTATCTTCTCCTTCCTGAAAAGCATATAAAGTATATTCTAAAACAATCAGTTATTATACCACTGAAGGTGGCACACCATGTCTACAAAACCCAGTTATGCAGAACAACTGTAAAATTCAGTAGCACTGTAAAAGACAGTGAAAATGAAAATGAACAGGACATTCAAGAACATATATCTTGGAATCACTGCAGAAATGGGAGGGAAAAAAAAACCCCTCAAACAACAAACCAAAACCCAAATGATCCATCTTAGGTTTCTCCTTTGACTATTACTTTATTTTTTATTGTACAGTCTTACTGTGTTCAAATACATTCCCTAATGAAGGAAACGATCCTCTTGGGATTGCTGTTTGCATGAGAACGGCACAGACAGATCACTCTCAGTTCACGTTCCAGAACCATTTTGAAATTGAACTCCATTTAATCCCAACATTATAAGCTCATCAGCAGAAAGGATTCCACTCAAAGTTCCTAAGTCCAAGCAGAAAAATAAAACCACAACACCTGCCTACTTCTCCTTTGCACATGTGACTTGCAAATTATTATCCAATGGCCTCTGTATGCTTTGGAGAGAAAAAACATCTCCTATTTCCTTGTCTGGACTTCTGATCCCTTCCCAGGCCTTAACATTGGAAGATGCTGTCGCTGTGCACAGCCGTACCTCGCACCTGACTTGTTTGGTGTTTCTGCCTGCTGGAAGGTCTCTGTTAATTCCTCTGCCTATGGCAGTGGCCAGCTACTGAACCAGAGATGTGTCACATTGCAACGGAGACACAAGTGAACAGCAAAGGAAATTTACAGCTGGTAACTACTTAATGTCTTTGTAACCAGCAAAATACCAAGAACTGTTTATAAGCTCCTGCAACAGTTACACAGAAAGTAAATTCATGGCAATCAGAACCAAACCCCAAACTGCTTTGTGGCTCTCATGGATAAATGTGCACAGACATGTCAAGGTCCTGTCCCACCTTCATCACTGCACGTTAATGCTGATAGAAAAATCTAAAGTATGCAAACTTCTTGCGTTGAGTTCTCCTGCACACATAACTTTAGGCGGGGAGGGGGAAAGTATCTAGCTGTTCATTCAGCAGCAGCATTCTTGAAAAAAAGTACGAAGGCATAACTGAAGGCAAAACAACAGCGAGCGCCCCGGGCTCTGCAGGGCTGTCACCCCCGCTCGGGCTGCGCCGCGCTGGGAACACACGGCCACGCCGACGCCAGGCCGAGGTGTTTCNAGCATGGCCGCCGCCGGAACCCGCTCCTCCGCCCGCCCCGCCGGGCCGGGCCCCGCCTCCCGGGGAACGGCAAGGGAAACCAGCGGTGCTGGCACAGCCCGCTGCAGGGGAAGGGCTGCTTATGTGAGCAGCCGTGCGGTGCGAAACAAGGTCCATACCACAAAGCAGAAGCGTGGCTGAAGTTGGCACCCGCCTGTGCAGGATGCCGCCAGGAGATCTGTGGAAGGCAGGAGGTGATTTGCGTTCTGCCCGAGGCGTGGAGGTCCTCAAAGATGACAGTGAGGGAAGGAAGGGGAAGTGAGTGGATGAAGGGTCAGATGTTCAGCTCTCACTGTAAATACATCTGTAGGTAACAAGCAGCATTTCAGAAAAAGAGAATGGTCTCATGAAGTATCCGTCCCAAAGACATCTCTGGAGGAAATTAATTACAGAACCACAGGATCAATTGGATTGGAAAAGACCTCTGAGACCATCAAGTGCAGCCTATGGCTGATCACCCCCTTGTCCCCTAGACCATGGCACTGAGTACCACGTCCAGTCTTTCTTTAAACACCTCCAGAGATGGTGACTCCAGCGCCTCTCTGAGCAGCCCATTCCAATATCTATCACCCTTTCTGTGAAGAAATTCTTCCTAATGTCCAACCTAAATCTCCTCTGGTGTGACTTTAGGCCATTTCTCTCATCCTGTCCGTGTTCCCTGGGAGCAGAGCCTGCCTCCCGCCTGGCTGCACCCTCCTGTCAGGGAGCCGTGGAGAGCGGGAAGCAGCTCCCTCAGCTGCTCCTCACAGGAGTGTACTCCAGACCCTTCACCATCTTCCATTCTCTGGAGAACCGGCTTCATTGCACCTCCGCTTCGGAAAAACCCCTGATAACGGCCGGGATGGGGTAATTCAGGGGGATGAGCAGGGATGTTTGTGAGACTGGCCATGGCCGGGCTATGGACAGGGACTCCCGGCCGGTGCCTCAAGGCGGGCGCTGCGCCTTTAAGGGGCGGGTCTATGGTCCCGGCCCCCGGCGCTCGCTCCGCCCCCGTCCCCGGTGTCGCTGAGGGCCCGCGGGACGCGGCGGCAGCGCTGGGGGAGCCGGGCTCGTGCCGCCGCCATCGCCATCATGCAGCGCCGAGTGTTCGTGGTGGGCGTCGGCATGACCAAGGTACCGCCGCCCTCCCCGGCGCCCGTGTGTGCGCGGGGGACACGGCCCGCGCGCGGCCGGCCTCGGCGGCGCCCCCCGGCTGTCCCCTGCCGGTGCTGCNAGCGCACCGGCAGAGCCCGGGCCCGGCCCGGCGGCAGCGGCTCCGCGCAAAGTTCACCCTCGCTCGGGATGTGGGGGAGGCCGGACCCCGGCCAAGGTGAACGTGGCGCTCCGCAGGGCAGGTCGATACAACAGCTCTGCAGCGGGCACAGTGTCCCCGCGACCCCGTGTCCCTGCAGCCGCTGGCCCGGGGCCCGGCCCGGCCCGGGGGCTCAGGGAGGGCACGGCCCTGCAGGGCCTGTCCTGCGGCGTTTCTGTTCCTGGCCCGTGGGTTGTGAGCGCGCAGTTCGCCCTGCTCAGCTCCTCCGGGAGCAGGTGGTAGCCAGGTGGGCGTGGGGCTCTTCTCCCAAGTAACAAATAGCAAGTGATGGGGCAAGAGGAACTGGCCTCAAGTTTCCACAAGGCATGTTTAAGGTTAGAATTAGGATTAAGTGAAATCCTTCACCGAAAGGGTTGTCAAACCCAGGAACAGGTAGCCCAGGGTAGTGGTGGAATCCCCATCCCTGAGGAGACTTCAAACACACGAAGGTGTTCACTTAGGGGCGTGATTTAGTGCTGAATTTGGCGGTGCTGGGGTGACAGCTGGACTTGATCTTAAAGGCCTTTTCCAACCTAAACAAGTTCGTGATTTTTCAAAGAGGAGCAGTAAAAGAACCATTTTTGTCTTGATAAATGAATCTTAAGACAACTTTGATATTTGCCAGAGTAATCAGAAACTCCTCCCCCTTTTAAATAATAATAACTTTTTGTCCAGTTGCTGCATGGGTATTTCTCCAGCATGTGATGTGATAGGGGAGAAATTGAAAGGTTAAAGACAATTCTGTTAATTGTGTTTATTGGACTAGATCACCAAATGTAGTAATAGAAGTTGTTGAGTTTGCTTGTGATGTCCTCATGGAAGGACAAGACAAGTAAAACCTGTCAGACACCATACCGCATCCTAAATATTTTACAGTGCAATCTTTTAGGACTGTATTGCTTCTATTTAATTAACATTAATGATAAATAATGATAATTGCTAAAGCTTGTATGGTATGATAAATTCTTTACAAAGAACAAACGTTTTCTTGTTACAAATAGGAGTATAACAAAAAAAAGTGGAAGGGAAGTATTTATCAAAGCTTCAGTGTCATGTATTATGATGAATTGGTGAAGATTACAGTTATCCTCTGTCCCACCCACAGGCTTTGGACAGGATTATTGTCCATCTTTGACACTGGCCAGAAATGGCCTTCAGCTCCCACAGAGTTGCACTGTTTTGTCTTTTTGTCCATTGCAGGATCTGGCAGCAGCACTTGGGAATTGTAAAGATTTTGTACATGCGCTTTGGGTCAATGAGATTACATTGTTTGCATTATATAAAACTTATTTCTACATTAAATATAAAGCCTTTAAATGCACTAGTTTGAGGAAAATATGAATTAAATCTCACTGTGATTTATTCTCAGCTTGTTTTTCTTCCTTTTCTCTTGCCAGTTTTCAAAACCTAATGAGAAGAGTGCTGATTATCCTGACATGGCTAAGGAAGCAGGTAATTTAGTAATAAAGCATTTTGTTTGATTGCTGATGCTTGTTTTAGATCTTACATCCAATATTTTATTACACACATGAAGGAAAAGCTACTGTTCAATAAACAAGCACATCTGAAAAAAGATTTAAAACTCAGACCACTTTCAACAAATCCATAACTGACCTGTCCAGGTCAGCCCTTCCAGGCTGAAACCAGCAGGATGGCTTAAAATTGGATTGTGCACTTAAATAATTTAATGCTTACCTATATTACTCCAAGCATGCTCTCATTGGAATGAACAACCTTGGTCCATGAACACAGAATTGATTGAATGAAATTTTCTGATAAATAAGCTTGTTCAGAACTCAAAATACCATGAAATTGTCCTTATCAGTATGAAATTGTCCTTATGAGGTACAAGACTATATTTACCATTTGCACCTTAAAATACGGAATTTCTACAACTCTCATTTGTGAATGCAGGACTCATACATACTACTCTAGGTTTGCTTTTTATGGTTGTGAGAGCTGCTTTTTTATTATTTTACCTTCAATTTTAAACTTTTTTTCCAACTTTTAAACTGTTTTTTAGGCCAGGCAGCTTTAGCTGATGCTGGGATTCCTTATTCAGCAGTGAAGCAGGCTTGTGTGGGTTATGTTTATGGTGAGTATGGCTTGATTGGGATGTCACTTCTGAGACAATTGCAGACATCTGTGTGGATACAGTATGAGGAATGCCATCAATAAGCTTTTGATTAAGGGAAAATCTATTTCCATTCCAAAAAGATTTTTCCATTTACTTTCCTTCTGGTTCTCTATTAATGACTGCATTGTGGCAACTGAAGTAGGGTCAGTCTGCTGTGATGCCCAGAGCAGCTCCCAAGCCACATCTCACACCCTTCTGTCCAGGCCAGTTATGTCCCTTTGGTTCACAGCCTGTGAAACAGAAACAGAACAAACTCCTGGGTTTAAAATCTGAGCAGTTTCATCTTGTTTCTGAGGTTCTTTACTGTGGACACCTGAGAGCCACACTCAAGGTGACAACTGAGAAGTTCAATTTTACAGTTTCATTGTTAGCACTGCACATACATGGCAGGATTTCCTTTTGCGAGTTTGTACCTTATTTTAATGTTGTGTTTCTATTTGAAGGTGACTCAACCTGTGGGCAGAGGGCAATCTACCATGGTCTGGGTCTAACTGGCATTCCCATCATCAATGTCAACAACAACTGTGCTACTGGCTCCACTGCTCTGTTCATGGCCAGGCAGCTTGTCGAGGGAGGTGGGTTGTTCTGCTCTCGAAGAGGTTGTCTGGCATGCAGGTGGTGTGTGTGGATGGACACGTCTGTTCCTGGGTCATGAGCTGCATGAACCTGCTCACTTCTGCCAGTTCAGTCATTCTGCAGTTGCTGTCTGGAGGAGTGCACAACAAGGGGCATTACTGTACTGCAGGCACTAGATTCTCCACGGTGAAAAGAAGAATCTGCTAAAAAGCTTAGCTTTTTTCTTTTAACTTGAAGTTAATACAAGTGTTTAACTAACACATTTTTGGAAGGGAGGGTGAGCAGGCTGACAGACCATGCTTTGAACTGGCAGATGAGTATTTCCTCCTGGTTTTGCAGTCCTTTGTGGACTTGGATACTTTCTTGCACTGATGCTGATGTTTCTGTAATGAGAACTATAGTAACACTGTGTATGATTGTTTAGTATTTGTAGCTGAGACATAAATGCTTGGTTGTCTCTGAGAATTGCTGTCAGACAGTTTAAAAAAAACCCAACCAACCCCAATCCTGTAGTGAGCTTTCATTTTTAGGTACCAATATCTTTGTATGAATATCTTGTCTCTTTCAAAAATGAAGGAGGAAGGAAGAGCAGCTGATAGGTGTTTGTGTACATATCTTGTAGTGGAATAGTTGTGAGTACATAGTGTCATTTGTAATCATACTGTTATTTACATAGTCACACGTTTTATTTTAAGGTTTGGCAGACTGTGTTCTGGCACTTGGCTTTGAGAGGATGGCCAAAGGATCTCTTGCTACAGGTGTAAGTGTCTGAAACACTTGATATGCTTTGTGTTTGTACATGAGATACATTTCCTCATTCTCTGAGATGTATTCTCAATAACACCACTTGCTTTACTGTGTTGCTGTAGATGATGACAAAAGAAATCATTAGTTTGGTCTAAATAATCTTTTAGTGAGTTTTGTGCTTCTGATGGCAGCTATGGCATACTATAAAAAAGAAAGTCTAAAACATTCCATGCAAAATTCTTGTGCCATGTTTGTTGTATTTTGCCAAGGTTATGTTAAAGGCTGGGTTAGTGGGGAAAAAGGAAAATACCAGATAAAATACTGAAGCTTTGAGTAACTAAAGTGTCTTTCTCAAACAACACAGCAAATCAAAGAAGGATTCTGGGTCTTCTGGCCTGATGCTTACTCAGTTGACCTGTTAACACACTCTCCCAAAAGCTAAGGGCTTCTTGACTCTTATTTGTTTTTACTGGAGAAGTGTGTGTGGGTTTGTTTGTATTTTGATTTAAGGCAAGCAATATTAGAGCCCATATGTCATTTAACTGCAGAACTGCCAAATTCAATAATATATTCAAGAGGTTTGGGTGAAAAATGTTAAATTTAGCAAATGATAAAAATGAGAAAGAGTTATCTTTTAACATGCTTTATGATATTTTAGCTAAGCTTTGTTGAAAATACTAATAGAGTATTAATTTTATATCTTGAAACTATATTAACTGTAGGATTTTGTGAGGTAAAAAATACCCAGAGTCCCCTGCTGAAAATAGTGACTGTGATAGAAATCATGTAGCAGTGACCCTTGCCATGAATCAGTGCAGGGGATTAATGTTAAGCATTTTTTGCTTATTTGCTCTTTTTTATAGCTGGGAAATTATCAATACTTGTGAACATGTCACTGAAGTGCAGCCTACTGCCCAAAGACCTGTTGAAATATTAGAAAAACCACTCATTTGCTTGAAATCTGTGACAGTTTTGTGGTGATGTTGAAAAGGAAATTATGATTTGCTTTGTATTTCTGTTTTCAGTTTGCAGACAGAACTAATCCTATGGACAAACATTTGGAAATTATGATAAATAAATATGGCCTAGCAAGTGCTCCAGTGGCACCTCAGATGTTTGCAAGTGCTGGCAAAGAACATATGGAGAAATATGGTCTGTGAAAATACTTTTTTTTCATTGTCTTCTGTTTATGAATTGATTTAAAAACAATAGGATTTTGTTTTAAGAAATGGTAGCATTAAGGTTGCATTTTATTCCTGCATTTTATCCCTGTGCCTTAGGGTAGGTAGATGGGCATGGGGATGAACTGTTTGGCAAAAGCTGTTGGGGATTTGATTTAATACCTAGAGCAAGGCTGCTGCCACTGCTGTTTGCCACCCCCTGACCAGACAAGGGAATTGGCTCCAAGCTAACAGCCTGGCCTCTTGTGCATCTTTTATTTGCACTTTCAGACTATTATATGAAAAAAATACACACTTAGACTCTAATACTTCACTGCAGCTGTTTTGCACTGATAGGAAAATGAGCATTTAAGTTGCAGTAATAGAATAATGCATCAAATAAAATGCACTTGTTTTGTGTGTTTTTATGTAAGTGTTAAATATGCAAGTGGGTTGTTCTGTCAGGTAAAGCTCAGCCATATTTAGTAGTCTTTATCTAATTTTGAAACCTCAGCTGAGTTCTAAGGAAAGTCTTCATAACAGTCTCTTGTAAAGATGCTTGTAAAGATCAGATTCTTGTGACACAATATTTAAACTGTTATGTCAGCACAGTTTGGGTAAACAAAGTATTTCAACACAGCTTTCTTTCCCCCTTTCAGGGACAAATCCAGAATACTTTGCAAAAATTGCATGGAAGAACCACAGCCATTCGACCAACAACCCGTGAGTCACGTACTCTGTTCCCTATAGTCAACATCCCTGGTTGTTAAAAAAAATTCATGCACAACAAAGTAGTATTTTTAGAATATGTTGAGAATATTTTCAGCATATGTTCTCTATTATGGAATGAGAAAATAAATAAATTATTCTAGGAATCTATAAAAACTAATTCTCTATCCAGTGCCTTATACTTTGTAAGAAGAGCTCTGTAGTTGCCTGATGGTGTGATATTAGTGTGTGTGTGCTCAGTCTGAGGTGACAGCTGTGTGTTTTCCTTAGGTATTCCCAGTTCCAAAAGGAGTACACATTAGATGAAGTTCTGCATTCTCGCAAAATATTTGATTACCTGACTGTCTTACAGTGTTGGTAAGGAGAGGACTTTGCATTGTGAAATAGATCTTGATGTTAAGACAAATATGGTAGGACATCTGTTTAAATAATATCTCTTTGTGTGTCAATTGTAATTTACAGATTGCTTTAAGTAAAACTTTATATAAATAAAACAAATGTGGAAACTCTGTCATGACCAAACACTAGGTAGTTGCTCTCAGTGTAATACAGTGAGCTGAAATAAGTTTTGTACTTTGGGGTTCTCATGTAATTCTGTTCTTTTCCTAATGTGCATCCATCGCTGTTAAGTGTTAATTCTTCTCTTCAGCCTTTTCTAAGCAGTCTCTGAGGGTGTATATATGTTTTTATATGTTTATAGCCAAGTATAAATTTTGATTTGTCCTAAATTGAAAAGCCTTAATGACACATTTCTATTTCAATGTCATGATTTTCAAACGTCTGTTGTAAATATTACTGAAAAAGTCCAGTAGGCACTGATGGAATTTATAGTTTCAGTGGTATCAGCCACAGAAAGTGGGGTTTTTGTTTGTTGTTTTTTTTTGTTTGTATTAAAAGATAAATCTATGGAAGATCAACAATCTATGAAGATTGACATTACTGATTTAGAACAATAATATTATTTTTCTTTCAATCAGTCCAACATCAAATGGTGCTGCAGCTGCAGTTTTGGCTAATGAGGAGTTTGTGAAAAGGCATAAATTGCAGCCAAAAGCTGTGGAAATTCTAGCCCAGGTGATGGCCACTGATTTTCCAAGCACATTTGAAGAAAACAGTTGTATGAAGATGGTAGGTTTACAATTCTGTATTCCCTGGTACTCATTTGGGTCATTTTTCTGAGGTTTTTTTGTTTATAGTTTTGGGTTGGTGCTTTGTTTGGTTTTGGGGGTTAGGGCTTTTTTTTAGTACCTGCAAGTCCTAGTGATGCTGTAAAGGTTTTAATGTCAATGAGCAAACATATTATGCTTTGTGGTGAATGTAAAATTGATTTCATTTGGACAGATATGGAATAAGCAAGGAGCATGATTGTGGAAGGACAGTAAGTAACTTAGAAACAGGCTATCAGAAACCTAGTTTTTAACAAATTATTTACAGGCTATTTTTTAAACAACTTGAACAGCAAAAGAAAATTCCTTTCATCTTTCTCTTTATAAAAGTAATGAAATTTAAAACCATCAGGTGGATCATAGAATAAAGGTAACAAGACAATTTCAGGATTTGTTTCAAGGCCTGAGTCATGCAAAGGAACAGTTTGGGTTGTGACCAAGGTTGAGGAAGTAGAGGATGTTCCCCAGAAAGGTTCTGCATACCAACAATAAGCCTTAGAATGTGTTATTTCTTTCTAGATGATGTTTTAAGTATGAATATCAAACTCTGACATGTGATGCATTAAAATAAATCAGAATACCATCTCCTTCTTTGACTTTCACAGGATCTATAGAAGCAGAGTTAAAATTAGTATAAAAATTAAACTGTGAGCTATATTTCTGTAGTGATATTTTAACCTAGAATTCTTCCTTTTTTCAGGTTGGCTACGATATGACTAAAAAAGCTGCACAAAAATGTTTTGAAAAAGCAGGGCTGAAACCTACAGATGTGGATGTGATTGAACTTCATGACTGCTTCTCAGTTAATGAGTTAATCACCTATGAGGCTCTGGGACTGTGTCCAGAAGGTAATAGCAGCAGTGGAGATAATTGTGTTATTAAAATGGAAAGCACCAAAAATACCCAAATTAAGAACTCCTGTGATCTCAGTCTTACGCCCCTTTTTTTGGAGTTGGATTCTATCATAATCTTACCTCAAGATTTCCCTCCATCTCTGTATTTCCTTTTAAGAAGATAAAAATAGGAAGAATTGCCTCTTGGGGGGGCTTAGCAAGTCACTGATCTTTGAAACATCTTTGCCTCAGAGTTGTTGGCAAATTGTCAACGTGCATCTAAAGTCAAGTGTGGAACAATGCTCAGTCTGCCCAGATTACTTTAATGTCAGTGAATTTGCTGGATTTACAACAGATCCAATGGCAGTGGAATTTAGCTCTGTGCATGTAAAGTCATTAAAATTTCCTGCTGAAGAGGGTATTTTATGATTTCAAATAAATAATGCATTGAACGGCTATTTCAGTTCATGATATATTTAAATTCTACACATATTCTTGCTTTGCATAGATTATCATCTGATGTAATCTTTCTCTAATTTGTCTTTAACTAATTGTGAGAAAATACCACAATCTGGCACTAGGTGGTATGTTAAGTCTGAGCTCTGTTACTGAAACAGACATTTATGGAACTACAGGAAGAGTTATTGTGTTTGCCTTTGAATGTTTGCTTTCTACTGTCACTTTTGCTGTGTTTTTATGGTATCTGCAGCAAAAATGGTAAATGTTTGACATATTTAAACAGGTGCATTAAGATCTTTAGGTTCATTCCTTTAATTGATGCAGAATAATCCTGGTGGTATTTGTCTATTTGACTAATTAGTTTTGTGCATGGTTATTTAATAGTGCTGTTCTCACCACCCTTAGTCAGTCTGGCCTTAACAGTATATGAAACTTATCTTGCTATGGTAGACTAATTAGGCATAACAATTAATGAAATGGCATAAACCACTGTGGATTTAGGTGGGCAAATCTAACCTGGTATTCTCATTTAATGGCACCATGGAACCATGACAGATCTTTTTTAGACTTCATGTTAATAATAGGCTGAAGAAGCTGGTACAAGAATGAATGAGTAAGAGACTGGTTAAAAGGGAGAATTGTCTGTATTCTGCAAAGCAAAGTAATTCCAAGCATTAGTCTTCTGAGTGCTTTTATTTACTATTTTAATGTCTAATACAGCCCAAGGTACCATTAGCTGTGGCAAGGGCTTGTGTTCAACTTGGTGTTGACCCTCCAAGTCTTGGGGGTCACAAATTACAACTAACCAAAACCATAGTTGTCACTGCAGTTTCATGAACAAAATATAAATATCTTCATTATACTGATTATATCATAATGCTGATATACCAACAAAACAATTCAACTGCAAATTAAAAACAACTTTTGTACCAAATGCTTCTCTTCTATGTTATGCTTTCTCCAATGGTATGAGCAAGTCTCATTAGTGTAATTTGGCTAATTTTAGCTCTTTGTGAAAAATGAGCTGTAGCATTTCCTAGGGTTTGACTGACATGCAGCATCTCTGGTAAGTTACAGCAGAACTGAAAAATCACTTACAAATAAAAAAAGAACATTTTTCTTACATAAATACTGTTTTATAGGAAGAGCGTGTGACCTGATCGACAGAGGAGACAATACTTATGGAGGAAAATGGGTTATTAATCCCAGTGGTGGCTTGATTTCCAAGGGACATCCTCTTGGTGCCACAGGTATGCAAAAGCACTTCATTTAATCATACCCATTAGATAAGAGATCTAATTAACCTCCTCTTGAGCAGGCAGGTGCTTCCCACCTGTGCTTGAAATGTGAGGGCCTCAAAGCTTCTTCCCAGTTCTTCTTTCCAAATAATCCAAGTGTTGGGGCAGGTTAACACAGCCTAACACCTTTCCTAAATCATTGCTCAATAGTACAACTTCTGAATAGTATTTGAATAACTATTCTATTATGATGTCGTCCTTTAAAATTATGGGTTTGGAGAATTTACTGCCTCTGAATGGCCTGTACCATTGTTAGCTGTACTAGAAGCCAATTTTGTTAAGTCTTGGATGTCAAAATATTTATCTGATGTTTACAACAGAAGCTCACTTGGTCACCATCTCCCACCAACATAGATTTTCCCTTTGTTTGTTTGTTTGTGTTTTTTTTTTTCTCTCTCTTTAAACTGGTGTGCTTCTTTCTAAATGAATTGGCTCTTGGACAAAATGTATTTGGATTTGTGAAGATAATTTACCCTCCTTGTTTGGAAATGAGACGTTGTCAGAAAACTGGAGCAGATGAAACCTTGTAAAACACCAAATCTTAATCTAAACAGTTGTAACAGTGAGATACAATATGCAGTTAAGTGTGGGGGCCAGGGGAAGTGTTAGGAAACTTTGGGAAAAGTGGTTCCAGATAAATGAGGCTGTGAGCATCTGTAACAGGATGAGAGTCCTTGGAAACAGTCTTGAGGCCAGTTATATGCTAAACAAAGGGTCATGTAAATCCTCCTAAATATCCAAATCATCCCAGAGCAGGCTGCACCACAGCACACACCCTCTCCTTGAGGCTGAGAGAATGTGAATGAAACCTGTTTGTTCTCATCTATGACCAGAATTTTAAAACTCCTTAACTCATCTTCTTCATAATGTTCCAGTTGTCAAGGTGTAAAATTCTGTGCATGAAATGCAGGTTCCTTGTCTGCCTGGTCCAAAGACCTGTGCAGTTGTCCAGGGGAAGGGAGAGGAAGGGATGGGGGAAAGGAGAAACGTGTCAGGAATGTCCGGAGGAGGGCTGTGGAGCTGGGGGGAAGGTCTGAAGCACAAATCCTGTGAGGAATAGCTGGGGGGGCTCAGCCTGGAAAAAAGGAGGCTCAGGGGGAACTTCTCACTCTCTCCAGCTCCCTGAAAGAAGAGTTGTAACCCAGACAACTAGAGACAGGATGAAAGGATATAGCTTCAAGCTGTGCTAGGGGAGGGTTAGGCTGGACGTCAAGAGGAATTTTCACCCAGAAAGAATGGTTAAACATTGGAATGGGCTGCCCTGGGAGGTGGTGGAGTGTCGAAGGAAAGACTGGCCATGGCACTCAGTGCCACGGTCTAGCTGACACGCTCGGTGCTTGGTCATAGGTTGGACTCGCTGATCTTGGAGCTCTTTTCCAACCCAAGTAACTCTGTAATTGTGTGCGTGCGGCGGGACTGGGCCCTGACTGCAGAGAGAGCTGATGGAATAGCGGGGCAGGCTGAGGGTGAACGTAACCAGAGTGTCAGGGTTGCGATGCCAAGGGGCTCCCCTTCCTTTGGCTTTCCCAAGGACATCCATCCCGTTCCCTCCTGGCAGCTCGGATCGCTGGCAGTTGCTCAGGTCCCGTTCCCGCGTCCCTCGCCGTGCGGCGCGGAGGCCGCCGGCTGACGGCTGCTCTGCGCTCGATGTTTCAGGGCTGGCGCAGTGCGCGGAGCTCTGCTGGCAGCTGCGCGGGCTGGCGGGGCGGCGGCAGGTGCCGGGGGCGAAGGTCGCGCTGCAGCACAACCTGGGGCTCGGCGGGGCCGTGGTGGTGACGCTCTTCAGGATGGGCTTCCCCCGGGAGAGCAGGTGAGCCGGGGCTGGCACACGCCGGGGGCTCGCCCGGCACGGGGGGAACCGCGGGCTGCACCGCCGGGCCTTCCGGAGCGCTCGGCTGGGGCTGGACGCGGCGCGCCGACGGAGCGCTGCCGTGCCCGGCCGGGCTGTCCTTCCTGTGCCAGACTTGGTTGTTTTAGAGTTATCGCCGCTGCACAAGGAGGACATTGCTCTGTAAACTGAAACACCCAGCGCGTGTAACTCTTTGTGTACCTGCAGCATTGCAGGTCCGTGCTCAGGTTATAGCTCACACACTCTCGTGTCACATTATTCACTGAGAGTTATTGAAGAGCTCAAACTGGCTTGTAGAAATGGCTCATGTGATTGTTCGGAGGAAAAAAGCCGCCAAACAAATAAAAACTATTCCAAGAATAAAACATACCACATTAAAATTAATTAATTGAAACTAGAGATGTGCTGAAACCAGCAATACATCCATGGGAACAGAGAAACCGCTGCTTTCACTGCTAAAATTGTTATTGGTTGAGCTCTATGGAGGATTGCTTTCAGCCCTGTTTCACGTGATACTGTAATTCCTTAGAGTTCAGGTGTGTTACTGGCTACAGAATTTGCACTTGCAGTTGTAGCCTATTTCAGAGTGAAAGAACACTGCTAGGAAGCTGTCTCCACTCTGCTGTAGCTCAGTGCTCCAATGGACAGGAATTGAGAGAAAACACTTAAAATTTGTATTATTCTGGTATTTCAGGGGAGACTTACAATACAGTTCCATTTATGTTTTCACTTACAGCTGGAAACAGTTAGATTGACCTGCTTATTGTGGGCATTATGGCTTTTAAAGCTCAATCCTAGTGCTTTGTTTTCTCTGAAAACCTGTGAACAGCAGAATTAATCATACACAGGCCTTTCAGAAAGAAACATATCCCTCCCTCCCAGTTCATATTTCTAACGTGTTTCAGCTAAACCTGTGTAATTCCTGGGAGGTGACAATATAACCTGTGGAAGAGATGATGACAGAAGCCACTGAATGTTGAAGGGCTGCAGCAGTGACTTTTTGTAGTGTCAGGAGTAATAATTCTGTTTCTTTTTTAATCTGTAAGAGGTTGTACCATGTAAGGAAAAAAATAGAGGAATAATATGTCTCCTCATGGATTCTCCTCAGACATACTCACAGAACTTGTCAGTGGGTGTTGGTACAGTTTTAAACCTGAGGAGAAAAGACTGTTACAGGGAGTACACCTTTTTCCTTTGCTTTGAGCTTTGTCTTTAAAAATACTGTCACTTTGTGGAAAAAAAGTTGCTATTTTTATATCATCAGCCTTGAAGTGCTGCTAGAAGTAGTCCCTCCTGTCAGGGAGAGCTTTTAATGTATAGATAATATTTTTCCTGAAGAAACTTAAGTCTAATTTACTATGGCTCATTTCACCTTTACTGGTGTTCAGAATTTTTAAAATACTTTCTTAAGTACAACTCAGAGAAATCTTAGCAATACTCATTTCATCTTAAACTAGAGAAGCTTAAAACCCTTTAGTTCTCCCAAAGGCTTTGTGTGGGAGATCCCTGACCCAGGGAGTTGCACCAATGTGTGTCAGACTTTGGAATGGAACAGTGTGACTGATGTGCTCAGACACCCCTTATGTAACTGAGTTATGATGTGCATTGTGTAATTAAGGGAAAGGTGCTGAAGATCCTTAACACCAGTTTCCTCCAGCAGTGGGTGTACAGTTCATCACTGGTTCCAGATCAAGCCTGTGGCTTTAGTAATAGCTGGTAAGAATGTGCATCAAGGCAGCACAATTTCATCTATTTTGCATTTTTTTTTGGAAACAGTTCTGCTTTTTGTTTGGTGGCTTTTTCTGAACCTTACAGTTTCCATCGTGTTAGTACAGCCTTGGTTTATTAGCAAAATGGATGTGTCTCCTTCAGACAAGACAGTGCCCACTGTGTCACACATCTGCAGGGCAGTGGCACTACCACCCCAGCAAGCTCCAGCAACATTTCCTGTGCAGTTCTGTCACTTCAGCAGTATCAAACCTGACCACAGTTTTGGACTCTGCTGCCAGGAGATGTACCAGTGGTGAACTTGTTCCTCCTGCTGCTTGCACTGCCATTCTTTGGACATTTCTCTGTGCTTTGGCTCTGTGTGCCCCTGCAGAAATCAAGAATTGGGTTCCATGTTGCTATCAGGCCATGCAGGCTGATTTCTCCAGAGTATCAGGAATAGGGTTAATGATTCACTTTCATTATAAAACTAATCTTCAGTTCATACACACAGAACACCCAGATATCTGGAGTGATTGTAATTCGAGCGTTTAAGAGAGCAAGCTTCACTTTGATACCAGAGTTGCTCTGTACTGCTAAGATGTTTCTTGCTGTTGTTAGGCCTATTTGTGATCATTTGAAGATGTTGAAAATGTGATTTAAAGTGTTTCAATTAATGGGGTTTTTGTTTCAGCAAGGGCCGTATTGCGGCTGTGCCTCTCAGTGCAGCTGTTGATGGATTTAAGGCACACCTGGTCTTCAAAGAGATTGAAAAGAGGCTCCAAGAGGTATGTGACTACTTCTTTTACCTACAACAGGATTTTCATTGCTAGCAGAATGTGTTGGGAGTGTATTAGCATCCATCACTTCTTCAGGACTGCTCACTGAAACAAATGTTACAGATTTGGATTTTGCCAGAAACCTTTTACACTGTGCCTTGATTTTAAATTACTTTTTTCCAGATAGCTCCTACCTGCATAAGGATATTTCAGTGCATAAGTTCCTACCTGCATAAGGATATTTTCAGATATTTCATACATAGATTGTATGTGAGGAGCTTGCTGACTAACCAGAGAAACTTTGTGTTTGGTGTTAGGTGTTTGTTTTGTGTGATCAGAAGAAGAAATTGCATTTTGTCAAACTTATGTCAGGACAAGGCTGTTAGGACTATTCTTCTTAGTTTAATAGATTTCAATATAGATAATAATAGTTTGAGGTTTTGGTTTGTTTAGATTTTTTTTATGGTTGTTTAAATGATGCTTAATGGGGGAATAGATATTTTTATATTAGTAGAAATGGTGAAGGTTTTTTAATTACTTCTGATAAATTAAGAGTAACTGAAAGTTATGTTGAAATAAATTACTTTCTCATTCCATGGTCCTTACAGGAAGGAGAGCAATTTGTCAAGAAAATTGGTGGAATCTTTGCCTTCAAAGTAAAAGATGGTCCTGGTGGGAAAGAAGCAACTTGGGTAGTAGATGTGAAAAATGGCAAAGGCTCTGTGGCAGTTAATTCAGGTCAGTGCTCTTTTATTATGTCATTGCAGAACTCACATGAAACTAATGAATATAGACTCATATTCTGTTCAGGCTATAGTGACCTTGAGGAAAAATTATGTAGAGCTACGTTAATTTTAAACTTTTCTTATTACTGGCATTTCTAATGGTGTTTCAGACCAAGAACTAAACATCATCTACTCTGAATCTGTCTAGAGATAATAGTGCATTTTCTGAGGGTACAGGCAGATCTGTCATATGATTTCACAGGAATCAGAATGGGAAAAAAAAAGTGAAAATCAAACCTTGGGGATTTTGTTACTCTCACCTCTTAAGAAAAATTGTAATTGTAATTGTAGTTTGTAGCTGTTTCTTCAGTTGCTTTGTTGGAGACACTGCTAAGCAGTAAACTGGTCTGCCTTGTCCAGTTACTTCTCCTCTGCAGGTAGTTAAGCAACACAACTTGATTGGTTTCAGTGCTGCACCAGCTGACATAAACTTCAAGTTCCATTTTCAAAAAGGCAGAAATGAGAAACAGACTGGGTGGTGTTGGGGAACCCCATAAAATATTGAAAACACAGGATTTGTACCCTAGTAATGAAAATGAAAAAAAAAAAAACCAAAGACAAGAGCCAGTCCTCAAAATCTGATATATCCCATGAACCTGCATCACAAATTATAACTACAAATATGACAGGGGATTTGATTTGTAAATTCATTGTTATGTTATTACAAAAAGAAGTCCAGTCTTCTGTTGTATGGACAATAATTTATCAAAGATTTCAATGTAATAATAAGATGAGTGTAGGAAAAGATATATGCAGGATTTAGCCCTTTGATTTACACAGCACTA
Source organism: Hylia prasina (assembly GCA_013397195.1). Taxonomy (NCBI): domain Eukaryota; kingdom Metazoa; phylum Chordata; class Aves; order Passeriformes; family Sylviidae; genus Hylia; species Hylia prasina. The sequence continues at coordinate 815,912 of VYXD01007607.1, forward strand.
TTTATATCAGAGCTTATTAAAATAATTTACCAGCTTACTTCTAGTAAGAAGATCCTAGAAACTTCTGTTCTTCAGTTAATTCAAATGAGTGCTTTCAGAATGCACATGTTGTTCCCATGGAAGGAGAGGGCAGGAAATGCCTGAAATATCAGTAATGAGTATTTTCAGAGAGTGTCACAGGGGAAAACTCATCTATTCCAAGCTGATCTTCAAACAAGCAAATATAAGCTTGATAAAACTGAAAGGTGATTATCAGTGCTTGCAATGAACATTCTGTCTGGACACAAGTAGATTATTTTTTATTTTCAAGGAATGAATTTGCTTAGCTTTTCAGGAAGGCCCATTTTTCTTCAGTGTTGTGGTGGTCTGTGCTACAAGGTGGCCCAGCTGCCTGTTGGCTTTGGGTGGCCTCTTGCTGATATTTTTTAATGGCTCTTCCTTGTGCCTTCTTCAGGTACCATTTGCTGACCTGTGGTCTGAAGGGAGGCTCCACGTGGTTGTAGCTCCTATAACTGTTCCATTTCTCAGTTTGAATCTTCATTCAACTCCTGTCTTGCAGATAAGAAGGCAGATTGTACAATCACAATGGCTGACACTGATCTGCTGGCACTCATGACTGGCAAAATGAACCCTCAGACAGTAAGTACAGCACAGATAACCTGGTCAGGGAGCTGGTTGGTTTGTTTTGAATGTGTTGAAGTTGAAATCATTTGAATGTTTTCGTCCCAAACTGCCACGGCTGATCTGAAAAATGACAATTCTTGGTGTGCTCTGACAAATCAGCCGAAGTGAGATTCATCAAGAAGGACAGGGATGTGTGCCAGACAACCTGCAGGGACGTGTCCTGTGTTGTAGCCCAGAAGGAGATATAGTAGTGCTTGGTTTGCAGAGAAGAGGGACAGTCCAGTTTTTGCAGCATGCCATGAGAAAGAAGGAATGTGGGCCTCTCTTTGGAGGGCTTTACCCCATAGCTGACATTAGTGTAAGGAGTCATCTTGATGCTGAAAAGTCAAAATTGAGGTGAGCATCAACTGCCTGTGATTATTTATTGTTGTTGGGTGGGGAGTTTGAGGGTTTTTCTTTGGTTGGGTTCATTTTTTTTTTATTCCTCTGTATGCCAAAACCAGTCATAGTGTACAAGTAAACCAGATGTTTAAGTTAATTTTAAGTTGCTGTGCTTCCAAATTTGAAGCGCTCTGGGTAACTGTTTCAAGATCTTGGTCTGGTAATCATGGGGTAAATTTTGCAAACTGAAATGTTTCTAGGAGAAGTTTTAAGATAAAACACAGTATAGAAATGTTGTAATATACGTGTAGAAAATTCAGAAGTAACTCCAGCTTCACATCTACAGTTTGGATATTTTTGGTGCATGCAGTTTATCTCCTTACAAGGTCTGGAGGAAAAAATCCAAATTTTCTGCATGTCTGCTTCACAAGCAGGATTTGTAAAATTGAATTGATCAGGAACAAAGCCAATTAAGGCTGAGGAAGATTTGAGCTAAGAAATCAATTGTGGCACCTCCTGTCACTGTGGCTTTATGGTTTGCAGTTGAAATAATCAGCTTGTCTGCTATCAACAGTCACCACCAAACATGGGGTGTTCTGCCTGCTCCAGGTACAGACCCATGGCTGTGATAATCTGAGAAGCAAGCAAGTTTATTCTCTTTAGGTATCACAAATATAATACGAATACAACTTCCTCAGTTCTCCAGTCAGACAATGCATTTGTTGCTGGATGTGAGGTGTGTGCCAGAAGTGCTGGAATTACCAAACTGCTCATCCAAAATAACCCCTAACTGTCTGGAGGGGTGCATTTGGGATAACATGTTGTACTGCATTTCACAGAATCTTTCTTTCTTTCCAGGCATTCTTTCAAGGCAAATTGAAGATTTCTGGGAACATGGGCATGGCAATGAAACTTCAGAATCTACAGCTTCAGCCAGGCAAAGCTAAACTTTGAGCTCAGTAAAGTAAATAGTCAGTACTTGATATTCTTGACAAAAAAGTAGAATGAAACTAGACATTATCAATAATATGGCACAGGCTGGGTTTTATTTGGCCTCTGTCACCTAAATTCTGTGGTTAGAGACCTTAATTCTCTTTAACAATTTCCATTGGTTTCTCTATGGCTAAGCTTGAGGCACTAACACTTAAAAATGGTACATGGTGGGGTTTGTGACAGCTTTTGTTCTAATCAATATGGACAATTTTGTAAAAATTAGAGCTGAATTAGCTGCTTACTGTTGTTGAGTTGGGAAGGAAGAGAGGAAAGTTATAAATAGTTTGGCTTGTCAATGGAATGAGTTGCAATTTTTAAAGGCTGTAATAGCAGGACATACAAATGCTTTCAGACTTCCATTCTAACAAATTTGCTGCTGCTTACATTAAAATGGTCTTGTAAAGGGGATCTCTAACAACATTTTTTTAGAATAGGTTTTAGGAATTTGCTATAAAATACTTTTCTTATTACTACTTTGGAATTAAAAAATAAATAAAATATCCAGAAGTAAGCAGGAACTGGAATGCTGCTTTGAGGTGTACAGGATTTGATAATACTTCACCTTGAAAAAAGATTATATTTGCCAGGAGAGCAGAGAGGGAATATAATCAATATGTTACCTGTTTTCTCTTGGTAAAATCTGGTGTTGATCATGATGAAATTCTTGTCAGTTATGTAAAAGCTTTTAAGTTCTGTTTTGGGAAAATGTATTCTGGTTGGAAGTTTAATAGAAAATTAAATATACTTTTCCTGTTCTTCTGTGCGTCTGTTTCTCAGATTTATAAACACAGATTTCATGTTAATGTACTGAACCGAGTGTTTTATTCAGGTTGGCACCTGCAGGCATCCACTTTTTCCTCCTCAGGCACATCATCCATAAACTTCACCTCAGTGCAGAAAACACATCTCACATCCTCACATACTTGGGAACTTACACTGAAGCTTTTCCTTCCCTGGCTTAACTAAAATAATAATAAAAAAGAGCAAATTCAAGCCAATCATTCTGCCTCCTATTGGGAATGGTGATAGATTGCTGCAGTAACAAGGGCTCTACTGCATCAGACCAAAAATCCTTCTGGCCCACTGGATTTTCTCCCTGTTGGTACCTTGGAAGGAAGATGAAGATGGCCCAATCATCTCTTTACTCAGAGTACTTCCCTAATTGCCACTGATTGTCATTTTTTTTTTTTTTCCCAGCTCACAGATTTGATCCAGAAGTGGTTACGTCTGGATTGTCTTTCATGAGTTTGTCCAGTCCCTTTTGGAATCCTTGGACAGCTTTTTTAGCATGGATCATGAGTTTTTGTACCTACACTTCATATAGAACTAAACTTTCTCCTTTCTATCCTGCACACTGCAGTTTTATACCTCAAGTGCTTTTTGGGGGGCCTTGCATTTTACTGGAAGAACAGTGAACAGCTTCAGAGCACTCCTGGTGTTTATATTCTTGCTCTGTCTCCTTCAGGCTTCACAGCTTACAGAGAGGTCATTCCACTTGCCTGTGTCACAGACCCTTGTAACCTTCTGTCCATCCAGCTGTCCTTCCTGTATGCTGCATTCCAATTGTCCTGCTAAAAAGTTTTCAAGATAGAGAAGAGTATTTTCTGCCTATATTTTTTTTTCCCAGTTGCTTTTCTGACCACTCCTTGTTTTGAGGTGAAGTTTTCTTAGATCTCTAAAAACTGAGGGCTCATTCCTTTCATACTAACTCAGTGCTCATTTCTGCACTGTGAAACTGAAATATTTTAAATTATTGCTCTGTATGCATCAGTTCATTTGTACTGAATTTCAGCTGTCTTTTACTGCCCAGGAACTCAGTCTTCAGGCCTGGTCTTTAATATCTGGATGAATCAACATTTGTGACCCCACTGTTCATCATCTTTTCCAAGGCATTCATTTTCTGTTAATTAGGACAAATATGGCATTGCTCCACTGTAAACTTTCAAGAGTACAATCTGGTCATACGAACAGTTTCCTCCTGGGCCTTGTTTATTGACTTATCTAAAGGATTGGAATAGATAGGAGTCGTATCTCTCAAATGAAAGCAGTGTTTAACTCTGTAAAATAACACTTGCTATTGTAGTCACTGCTTTTTCCTTAGATCTTGCCATTTGGCTTTTGGGTTGAAACAAGGGGGAATTACAGGATTGCAGCAGTAATTCTGTACAGAAAACAATTTGTTCCTCCTTTTGAATTACTGACACTACCAGAAGAACTCTGAGGAGATGTCTTGTTATGCGAGCTACGAACGTGCTTTTTTCAAGAACTTGAGCACAGACACAACACACTGTTTAATTAAAGCAGAAAATGAATTTTGAAATGTAAATGAGATAACATAGGTAATAGTGGTCCATCCCAATAATAGTTCAAGTAAAATGTGCTGAGCTGCTCAACTGCAGAATTAAGTTCTTTTAGGGGAAATGTTGCACAGAAATATGAAGGAAAGAAAAATTGCAAAAATAACTTTGGAGTTTGTTTGCTACCAAGAGGAATAATATCCAAGGCTAAGGCCTTGATTTCTCCCTGGGTTTGCACAGGCCTGGGGCTTTCAGGCTTGAGCATCTGCAGCTATGGTGTCATTAAAACAGAAAAATCCCAGATTAAACCTTCCATTCCCATCAGCAGTAGGTAGAGGGAGTAGTGCAAAGGTTAGCACAGCCTGCAGCTGGGAGAACTGGTCAGGCTGCTGTTTCTCCTGCAGGGTTTAAGGAGATGGTGTAAAGGACAAAGTCATGTATTTACCCCATTTACCTGCTAATGTCTTATTTTGACATCTGTCCTGTGTTCCTTCTTCACTTTCAGCACCTTCTTTGTGTTACAACTTGCTGAGTAATTTTTTTATATAATACTTCTGATTTTTCTGGGACTGAGGGGAAAGGCATCTTTTTCTAGAAATCCCAAATCCTCCATGAACATTCTTCAGTCTTAGAATATGACAACTTTGAATAAATAAATGCTACTTTCACAAGGGAAGGCTCTGTGGTACAAAGCAGTTTTTGACATTATGAAGTTCTGTTACTCATTTTTTGCAAAACTCAAAGCATTACCTAAGTCTGTACCATTTTAGAAATCTTGCTACAAAGGTTTTCTTTCTCACTCCCTAATGCTCTGCTGACCAAGCAGCATAAAGTTCCTCTACTCCAGCTAAATCCCCTGCAGCTTTAGATCAGCCTTTTAAATGAAGTTTATGTTACTGCAATTGTGTTATGTTAACTGGATTCCTTGGGGGCTGAATTAGAAAGGAAGCTAGAGGAACCAAATATGGCCAGTCACTGAACATAGCAGGGCTTTAATTTTGGTTTTGAAGGCCTTGTGTAAAGGAAAAAAAACCAAATTGTAATCTTCTAGGCAGAGAGTTTGGTGTTCTCAGACTCCCTGGGCAATCTCAGCTTTACACATTAAAATACTTGGGAGGGTTGTTCTTCCTTCATGGACTCTGGTGAGTACCCCTTGCCAGCTCTTGGTTTGGGGATTTTTCCCAGCTGTAAATAAATGTGACACCCAGAGATGTTGTCAGGTTGGCAGGTACATCTTACCTTTATTTTCTTTTGCAAAATGCATGTAATCCTAGCATATTGGAATTTTCACTATAATGAAAAAAGCAAGAGAAGCAAATGATTTGTCAGAGTTGGAGCCACTGAGCAGAGTTGATACACCTGACTCAGCAGATCTGGCTTGCAAGAATTTGAGTAAATGCTTTGGTTTTGGAGCACAGATTTTATTTTTAAACTTTTACTTGGGTTTTGTGTTTTCAGCCCTGCTGCTTTGCCTAGTCAGAAATAGGTTCAGTGCAGGACAATGCACTTACTTTTGAAAATGCATGTGTGTGACACAGTCTGGCAGTGGCATTGTGGAGCCTTTGCCTGTACAGCACATCCTGGTACAGTGTGGGACCCCTCTGGGAAGCAGCAGAGGGAGGAGGCTGTGAACAGCTGGGCACAGTTCGTGGCAGCTGGGTTGAAGAGCTGGAATTTTGGGCAATAGATCATTCCAGGATGCATGAGCATGGGATAAAGGGCCTTGACTACATCTTCCCTCTTAGGACAGAAAAAACTGCAGATAGTCACAAGGCTGGTTTTGTCCATTTGCCATATGTCCAATTCATCTGAGGTCAGCTTCAACTCTTACCTCCTTGGAACAGGAAATCCATGGCTTCCTGCTCTGCAGAGCACCGAGAGCACTGCCTGTCAGCTCTCGTTAAGCAGAAAAGGGTAAGAATGCAATTAGCCTGGTGCATAAAAGGCAGGGAAAAGTCTCTTAACTGTGAAAAATCAACACTTGAGGAAGCAAACCACATGTGGAGAATAAATGCTGGAAAAAGCCCCAACTGTTTGGAACAAATGCTTTTATTACTTAAATAAACAGCAGCGTAATTTGTTGGAGTGACAGTGTGAGCTGTTCTGTACCCTGTATCTGTAAGGAGAAATAGTTGCTAACTTGAAAGCAGATGGCTTTGTATGGCCCTGGGTGGATTTTCTGGGAAATGTTAGTTATATGCTGTGATACAGGAACAGAAACATCCTAATAATGCTGCACCAGGCTGAAAGGAACATGGATAGTATAAAACAAGTACAAAATATGCTGTGTCTGTATCCCATATTTCAGGTAGATTAAAAGCAGTCATGGATTTTTAACTTTTTTTTTTAAACAGTACATGTCCTCTGGGAGAACAGACATCTCAGAGTTCATTCAGATCAAGACACAGATGCCAATAGGCTCCTGGCCAGGAATTCTTAGGTTTGAAAAATACTTCCCTTCCTGCTTTAGAGACAAACCCCCCTTTTATTCCTTGTGTTTTGATTATTCATTTTTTGAAGCAAAATGACTGCAAGTTACTTAGAAGAATTCTAATGATTTTTTTCTCTCCTTTTATATAAAGGCACAATACCAGCACACAGCAGTGAGCACTTCAGGAATGTCAGTATTTCCCTAGAGTCTAACTCAAATAAATAAAGGTGAGAGTAAAGGACATTTTGTTACCTTTTAAGATACAACTAAAACCTCCAGAATGCCTGTGCCTCACTCAATGCAGATCACAAGTGAGCTGATGCCTGGAGAACCACTGTTCTTGGAGCTTGTGCTTCAGTAGATCTGCTTATACCTTTTGTTCTCTGCCATACTGCTGTTTGATTGGTGTGTCTGTAATGTGAGTTTATCATATCACAACTAAATTCAGCCTGTTTAGGACAGTGACAGCAGTTGCAGAGCTGAGCAGGTCTCGTGGAATGTACTGCATGGTGCAGCTTGGCCCTGGACATGGCCTCATGCTGAGGTTTGCAAGAGTTTCATTGAAATTTCAGAGCTCAAGGTAGCCAAGCCTGTCCTTGACCACCACAGGGGCTTTTTACTGCTGGGCAGTGCAGAAGGTTGTGTCCTGCACAGGGTGCTCTGTGCCAGGCCCATGGCACAGCACTGTTGTGGCACACACTGTCTGTCACAGCTGTCCCAGCAGCTGTTTGCCCAGGGACCTGGTTCTCTGCCATCTGTGGGATCTGAAGAAATAACCATACCACAGTTTAAACTGAGTCTTCAGTTTTTAAACCTGGAAATGTTTCTCCATGCAGGCTGCAGCCACCACTCCGGCCTGGCAGCAGGGAACATGCAAGAGTATGAAGATTCTGACTGGAAATGTCTCCCTCAGCTTATTCTGTGCTGTGAGTGTTGCAGTGGAAATTCTTTGCTCTGAAAGCTCCAGAAAGCTGCAATGAACAGAAACAGTGGCTGCTGAGTCCATGTACCATGGCAGGCCATAGCCTTTGGCTTAGTGATGTGTCAGAACAGTTTTAGATAGATTTGACTCCAGCTCTGCTTTTCTGAGAATTTGTGTGGGTGATGGAAATGCAGCACTGGGCCTGGAGAAGGGAGATTGTGAGTCTGGGATATGTTGATGTAGCAGAGTAAGATGTGGAAGAAGTGAAAGCTTGGAGAAAAAAAAGCCTGTACAAGTAATTTGTAGCACAGTGTGAGGGTGTGTTACCTGTGCATGTGGGATATCTGGTGTCTGACCCTTGTGTGCCTCTGTTTCCCCACTAAAGGAGGCACAATGCCCCTCTTTTTATAATGCCCTGTGCTTCCTCTAGATACTACCCAACAACAAATTGCTATACTTCTACAGCTAAAACACAGATAAAAATGCACTTTGGGGGAAGGGTGAATACTGGTCACTTCCTCTCCCCTGTGGGCTGCTCTGGCATCCATGGTGAGTGAAGTAATCCCCCTACTCCTCCTCCCCGAAAAAACTGTGCACATTTTGTTGTATCAACTCAGGGTACTGTAATACAGAAGGGTAGCAGGCAAATGTGTCCTGGACCTCTGAGTCACCAGGAAAAAGCAGCCAGCTTTGTTTTGTTTTTATTTTGGTTTCAGTAAAAACACACTTCCCACTCTAACTTTTGAAACTTCCACGTGGCACACAGGGGGATCAGTTCCAGTTGATATAAGCCTGGATGAAGAGAGGGAGGAAATAACTTAATTGCTTTAGACTTTAGTTCAGCTGGAGTGGAGAGGAAAGAATCAGTGTCCCTTCTTTGGAATTCAGCAGGAAGGTCGTGTTGGTGAGGACAGATCTTCTGCAGGTTTTGTGGAGGTACTGTATGGAGCACTGTGGGGCACACACAAAACAGGTGGCTTTATAATTAATATAGTAACTGCTGTCAGGGACAAAAAGCTGTGTTGCTTTCTTGGGAGTATTGCTGCACTTGGAGCATACTGTTATCACCTGTGTTCCTGCTTTTTCATCAAGAATGGGGAAATAAGAAATGTGAGGCTTCTGGGCTGAATGTCTGTGTCTGTGTGTGTATGTGGTGGAAAGTTCTGATGTTAGTGATGTAATGCAGGGCATAGAAGATAAAGGAGAGATTGAGTGGATGGGGAGTCACAGCAAATTTGGGGACTTTGCCTGTAAGACATTTGTACTTTCAGCCTATTGATCCCTGGTCCCTGAAGATCAGTTGCTGTGTTGAAAAGGAGGGAGCGTTAAAGGGGAAGGAGATACAATGCAGGAAAAGCTGCTGATCTATCTGTTCCTAGCTAATCTGAACCAGACCCACAGAGAATGGGAGGACATTCCCACCTGGAATTCAGATTTGGGTTGAATGCAGCTAAACACAAAGAAGTAGTAAGGGTGCAGCTCCAGTGTCCTGCAGTGAAAGGCAGAAGCACATACACTGTCTCTGCTTCTCTTCTGCCAATTCCTGCATGCTGGCTTTTGGCTTCACTCACAGATCCTGTAAACTGTGTTGACAAAAGTAATGGGAGATTGTTTATTTCCCAAGTCTTTATATTCAGGCCATAGCTGCTTCCTCTTTCCTACTCACATTTTCCCATATGGTGACTTTGGAAAATTCCTCTCTGATTTCGTTGGGAAGTGCAGGAAGCTCTCACTGGTAGAGGGTTGCCTGTTACTCTCTCCAGTTCTGCTGCTCACATCTGGAAAGGATCTGACTTGGAAAGGGGAGACTCGCTCTGAGCACAGTGCATGTTACTGACATGGCATGAGCTGAGAGAGCCTGTGGGGGCAAGAGAAATGTTCTTCTCCATTCATCTGATTTCTGACAGCAAAGGTGAGTTCTTCTATTATTTTTAAAGCTGGCTTTTCAGACAACCTGCAGCAGCAGCCTGTCTTTCAGCTGCAGCTCTTAGCAAGGATATTCAGTGTAACAAATTCAGTTAACCTGTTGATTTTGAAGGAGAATCCTCTCCTTCAGTGGATGTTTTTCCATCTGTCTGTGTGTCCTGTAAAAATGTGTGTGGAGAATAATAGGTAACAGAGATATTTTAAGTGATTCTGTGGTTTATTGGGGGCACTGTAATCACTGAGAAGCATTCAGTAACTCCTGAAACCTCAGTTTACCTCCTGAGACTGCCTTTTGTACCACTCTCGTGCTGTGAGGCACCAAAGTACAGGTATCAGTTGTGTCTGGGCTCAGACAGATGCAGCCACAGAAACCCCTGAGCTGGTTTCAGTGTCAGTCCACTTTGGGTGGTGGGACCTGCTCCAAAGCCCACCTACAGCAAGAGAAGAGGACTGACTCTTTCTAGTGGGTTTTGAGCTTATCCTTTAGAAGCTTTCCTTAACAAGGCTTTGAATCAGGCCCATGGGAATGAGTTGAAGTGGAATGAGTTACCTCAGCCTTTCTTTGAAGTAAAAGAAAATCACCATCATGCCTGGTTTCACTGCCTGTGCTCCAGATGTACACAGATGTCCCTCTGTCCAGTGTCTCACTGTGCTAGAGCAGCATTCCCTCCAAAGGCATTGTAGCAGAGACTTGCATATTGATAAGGGGGTGAGATTGCCTCATAACCTTAGAGTGCAATCGATAGAATATTTCATGTTAATTTTCTAACATCTTGCAGCAACAGATGTTGCTGAAAAACCAGCATGTTGCAAATCTAGGGAGCCCAAGCCTGCCACGATGTAACTGGGCTATGGGAACAGTGTTGATACTGTTACAGCAGAGCAGATTGTGACCTGTATATGCAAAGTTGTCTGTCTATAGTTTCTTTGGCAAGTATCTGTAAGGGTGAGCTGTTATATAGGAAAAATACTTTCTTAGAGATCTGAAATACTTTCTGAGATGATTTTCTCTAAGATTTCTGAAATATTTTCTGAGATTAGGTCACCAAATACTAAGGATTTTACTAATCCATTGTTGGCATACTCATATGGCCAATTTTGGTCTCAGTGTTAATATCTGCCATAAAAGGAAAGATCTACAAAAGAGATGAATTTCATTATATTCAGCTATTACTGAATATAATACTGAATATATATAGTACTGAATATAATATATACTGATATGGGAGCTGTAAAATAGTGGAACAGTGGAAAGAGGGATCAAGCAAACAATGATAAATGCTTAAAATCATCCACCCAGCATGTTTGTAGCAAAGGCAGGACTAAGCAAAACCAGCATCCATGTTTGGGGATGCTCTGCCCTGTAATCCCACTTGCTCCCATTTCTCCAAGTACAAGTCAGTGTTTAAAAAACATTACTTAAGACTTTCATGACTGTGACTGAGAGCAGCATGTCTCCAATGCTTCCCAAGCACCCAAGCTCTCTGTGAGAGCTCCTGGTGCAAAGCTGCAGGTTTGTGAATGGAGCCACGCAGTTCTGACCGCGGCCAGTCTGGCTCAGTGAGGTTCTTGTTTCTGATGCAAAGAAGGAATCTGGGCTAGCAGAGGTGAAGAGAGTTTATTTCATAAGGTCCATTGTGTCTTTTCACCTTAAAAGATCAGCCTAAGTCTTTCTCATTGCTGTCAAATCCTTCTGTGAGGAATAGCTAAGAGGATAAATGACAAGCCATAACCAGCCCTGACTGCAAACCTTTATGTATGAAATCTGAGAAGGGCAGCAAGTGGGACCGAGGGGGCTGGGTTAGGGCCAGCTGGCTGCTCCAGCACATACTCAACTTCTGTTTGGATTATTTTAACCTGCTGCCAGAGAGATAAAAGCTGAACATTAGCCAAGTGTCTTAGGTTCAGATCAGCACTGCTCAAAATCCATAGGAAGCCCGTTCTGTTTTCAGTAGCTGCAAGGTTTTGTTATTGCTCGATGCACGTGTAGCAGCCCCTCGGAGAGGGAGCCCCTCTTGACCGTGTTTAAATAACGAGATGTTCTTCCTATGCAAAACTGTGAGGAAGGGTACGACAGACAACCGCACTGAAGTAACATTGCATAACCTCTTCCCTACACATCTGCGGGATCATCTGGCGTTTCTCAAAATGAAAAAAGCAATAAATTAACTGGGGGACTCGGGGCCGGTTCGGGGGAAGCTGTGACCGGGACCCGCTGTTTGGGCAGCGCAGTGCCCAGAGTGCCTGGAGGGGACGGGAAAGCGCCCCGGGGGAGCGGGCAGGCGGCGGTGGGGCCGGCCCCGGCNGCGGCGGCATCGACCTCAAGGAGTTCCCGCTGCTGCTGCCCGAGCTGACCAACCACCTCTCCCTGCAGGTAAGGGAGCGATCCATCGCCCCCTCGTGCCCTCATGCCGCCCCTGAACCCCGGCGCCTTCCCTCGGCCCCTGCTCGGCTCCCGGCCGCAGCAGCACGGCCAGCGGGCCCGGCTCCTGAGCTCGGCGAATGCGCCTGGTTATCGGCATCCTCCACCCTCACATCCAGGGAGGGCAGAAAAGAGCTCCACCTTCTCTCACAGCTCCACGAGAAGAATTTTTATCCAAACCAACAATTTCTTGTTTCTCCATTGGCCAGTCCAAATTTCTGGTGGAGCCCTTCCATTTTGAGGTGTCTTTGAAGAGGATGGGCTAAATGACAGAACTCTCTGGGCAGCGTGGTGGCTTAGTTCAGACACAGTGAGCCGGTCCAGAGGCAGGGCCAGCCCATGTCCCCCGCTGTCCCACCTCTCCCTGCAGGAGAAAAACCAGGATGTCCGAGACTGTCAGCAGGGTTCTATGCTCTGCTCTTAGTTAATTGATCCCTGTGACCAGCATTTGGGCAGGTGAACTTTCCCTGCCAGTGCTCTGACACTGAAGGGTCAGAGCATGGCAGCCCTGTGCCTGTGCCTCCTCACAGCTGTGGCTGTAGTTCAGGTTTTCAGTGCCTGGCCCTTCACCAACTGCTTTTGGTTTATTGCTCCCATCTGTCAATTCTGTCCAATGGATGAAATACAGATTTTGTTTAGAGCTTTTCAGTTAGAAATAACTGCAATGGAAGCTGGCACCTTCCTCAGCAGATCTGTCCTAGGCGTGTGCTAGTCATGGCTCTTGCCTCTGCTACCAAAAGTAAAGAAGATTTTTGGAGCTGCTGTCACTTTTTGTGTACTGGCCTGGCTGCCAGCACAGTGGGTCCTTGACTGGTCCCGTGGCTGCTAAAACTAGAACCACTCATTAATGTTAGTCAGCATGTTAGTGAAAATCTGATGGCAGTCACAGCACAACCAGTGCAAGTGAGCCTGGTTTGACACTCCCTGCCTGTGACCAGTGGCTTTTAAAACAACCCATGAATAACAGAAGCCATAAGCTTGGAAATCCACCATGCCAACCTTGTAACAAATGCTTTGCTGCAGCTGCAAGGTTTGGCTGGGGTAGCTGGACTGTGGGCCTTGCCAGGCCTAGTCACATTCTTTGTGTGCTACTGGTGCATAAGCCGGATATTCCTGGAGATGAGCTGAAGTCAGGCTTTCAAATGGGTTTGGATGTTTTGGGTTTGAGATCTGAGTTTGGCTCATTATGAGAGAAGTCTTGACAAGGACTTGACATGGTGGGTTCACTTCCAGATTTTATTGAAGTTCACAGTCTGGGTTTACTGGGATCCTTCTTGGATTACTTTGTTGATGATTAATACTCTCCATTTTCTTAGAATAACCAAATAGAAGAAATCTTTCCAGAAGAGCTTGCTCGTCTTTATAGACTGGAAACTCTCAATTTGCAAAACAACAGGCTGACTTCAAAAGGTGAGCCACGGGGTGGACAGGGCCTGTCCATGGGGTGGACAGAACACCAGCTTATGCAATGAGGCCAGTGACTGCTGATAAGGAAAGCCAGGTTGATGGATTGCCTTGGTTGCAGCAGATTGCTGTGAGCCTCCCTCCTCTGGCCATCACACAGAGCATGGAGACACTTTATACACTTTATCATCCGAAACACAATACTCAGTGTGGAAGAATGCAGCCTGCTGAAGCAGTGGAGGAGACCTGGCAGCAGCTCGTGTGCTGTGGCGTGAGATCTCCTCATCCAGGAAACTCCCTCTGGTCCCACAGGCACTTCATGCAATGCACTTGAGAACCAGAAATGTCCACATGCTGAATGATTTCCTCCTGAATGACCTTGTTTAGTTCAGTCTAGTCAGTCAGGGAGTTTGGTCCAGTTTTGTCCTTGTCAAATTTGGTGTGAATTTACATACATATTGCAAATAAGGACATTTCTACCCTTCTCAAACCATTTTGATTTTTGTAGACGGGTTTTGCTTGCTCAGTCTTATGCTTATTAGAGAAACTTAACAAGGGGTTAGTGAGGAAAGCAAAAGAAAGAGAGGAATTGGAGTAAACAGTAAGAGAGAAAGATATGGGAAACAAAAGATGTAATTGTTATTAATTTATGTGTCACCCAGTTGATCTGAATGCTCTTTTTATCTTTACTGAAATGATAGAGAACAAATTTTACTGAGAATGTGGGCACATTATACATGGGCCCCAAGGCACAGCAATCTTACACAGCACAGGGAAAGATGTGCTCAATATATCCAGCCTTTGACATTCTTACCTTTGGGCCTTTGTGTCTTCTTTCACAAGCTTCAGTGCAGCCCTGAGTTTCCAACGTGTTTTGACATGGGAAATAGCTCCACCTTTTACTCATGGTTCTCTAAGTGCCAGGTGAGAGTGTTACTTGCAGTCTGTCCATTGTGACAGCATTTGTGCTTGTGTGATCAGCAGGATGTGGAGTGACTCAGCTGAAAATGAATTATTATTGGGGGAGGATAAGCCCTGAGTTGGATCAGCTCTCTGAGCTGGTTACTGCTTGGGTGTCTGTATTGTGGAGGAGCAGAGCAAGAGAAGGGTTGTGACATGCAGGTACCTGGGTTATTTTGGCAATGCAGTCATACATCAGGTTGGTCTGATCATTAAGCAACCTCCAATTATATCCTTGCAAGAAAAGAGACTTGCAGAATCTTATGCAAATTACAGAAGAAGGTTCCCAGATCAGGGGGTTGCTGCAAGCACTGATAATGAGCCATAGAGCAGATCCACACAGCTCTGTACCTGACACCTGCCAGTGGGCTTGGCCACAAGCCTTGTGTGATCAGGATTTTAGATAGTCCTCCATTGCTCTTAACAAGTGTGTATTGTTTGATTTGGTTTGTGGGTTTAGGTTTTTTACAATTAATAGAAAAACAAACAAGAGACATCAATAGGTCTGAATCAGATTGTTTCAGTGGCTATAAAAAGTGTTTCAGTCTCACATGGAAGATACTGAGAGGGGAAGCTGCCCTCTGGTATTTTCACCAAAAGGCAGTAAAGTCCTGATGTCACTGATTAGTTACTCCTGTTTTTAAGGGTTGCCAGAGGAAGCATTTGAGCATCTGGAGAACCTGAATTACCTGTATCTGGCAAACAATAAGGTAAGAGGTTCTGAAGCCTTTCAGAGCTCTTTTCTAATTGGGTTCTGAAAATTAAATGAGCAAGTTGTCAATTCTTTTAAGATATACATACTACATAAGTAAAATTGTGCTAAAGTGATATTCTAACACAGGTTCATTTAAGGTCAAAACAGTATGTGAAAAATTTAGAGGCTACACATACAGGCATATTTTGAATACTTGTTTATTTGTGCACCTGGTGAAAAGTTTCACTTTTGTAGGGAGGTACAGAGAGCCCCTGCATGCATAAATTACCACTGTCTTCAGTAGGCTTTGGATCAGCTGCATGCAGATTTGGTTCCTGCCTGTACGTGGGGTAATTATGTGAAATGCTGCCTTATCAGATGAGGCTGGTTGAAAAAAATGTGAACAAACACATCCTAGTGCCTGTGTTTGAACCATCAAATCTGTTAAAAGCTATCCAGTTTTCCCTGACTCTCATGCTTATTGTGTGGGATACCCCCACAGAGTGAAACTGTGCCAGTCATGAATTTATTCTTTTAGCTGTGGTGGTAGAACCTGAACTTCTTTTGATGGAGAAGATCCCAGGTGCTTTCCTATTGTGACCCAGGTTGGGTGTATTGACAGAAGCACATCTTTCCTGCCAAAGCTAGGAAATTAAATAGCTTCTCATATACCCTTGCATCTGGGTGGTTCCTGTTATGGCTTCCTTCATCCCCTGTGATTGTCCACAAATATTTGCTACAGAAGAAATTGGGATCTACAGAATAATATAAGTTAAAACATCAGGCAGAGCTTCTTCGTCTACAAAAATCTTGCTCTTCCATCCCACTCTCTCTCCCTTTCTCTCTCTGTATGTCTGTGTGTATATATATATTATTATCCTCTTAAAATCTGGGACCATTTGATGTTCTGATTAAAGACATGTGGCCACATTCAGGTTTCAGTCAGGCCAAGACACATCCAGAATCACTCCATACATTTCTGTATGGAGTGATTGAGAATAGAACCCATTGCTTAGTACAGTAACATTGTGTTCTTTTCTCTCTTTCAAGCACCATTTCCATGTAACAAACTTGGCAGTTAATAACTCCATAAAAAGGAACAAGCCAGACTGTGACTAATATTCCAGAACCTTGCACTCTGATTTTCCCTGTGTAACAAAACAAAGTGTTTGGTTTTTCTGGCTTTGCTGCAGAGAGAAAAGAATCCCAAAAGAAATTGCAAACATCAGCGAATGTCACAAGTAGTTACAGTGAGAAGCTGTGGACCCCCAAAAATAACACATTTCTTTATAAATCACCAGCCAGGACAAACCAGATTGGCTTCAAACTGCATCTCCTCTGCAGCAGGAAACACTGTGGATCAAGTTACTGTGGTGTCTGGAGGAGAGCAGGGATTTGCTGGTAGTTTGCTCCTTGTTTTATGGATTATCTTAATGCTGCTTTATCTTCCATTGTGATCCCATCAGATGTAGCTAAATCATCTTTCATTAAACTGGCATAGTTGGTCAGAGAAAAGAAATGTAAGAGACCAAAAGCCTTTTGTGGCCTGTGAGTAACAAGTACTGATGCTGTAGTTTCCTTCTCAGTTTTTCACCCCACTCTCATGTTTTGTATCTCTCAAATAGAATGCACACTAAACCTTTTTAATGCAAGAAATGGGTCCATCAAACGATAGATCAGATCCTGAGCTGTCATTATTATTGACTATAAGCAGGTGCTTTTGGGGACAGAAGGTTTTCATTTCCCCATATCCTCAAAGTGGTATGGGATTCACCCTGATCCAGCACTTCTGTTTTTATCAAAGCTTCATCCAAGCAAGAAAATCCAATCAGTTCAAAACTGGCAATGATTTTTGCATTAACCTTCTGAATTTGTTAGTTAACAGTGGAGAAAAACTCTGCCATATGGAAAGGAAGGTGCAGCAGTAAAGTTGAAATAAAATTGGAGTAGGGGAAATGGCAGATTGTTTCTTGTTAGGTAATAAATTAGACAAAGCTATTCAAGTAAACTTTATTTTTGCTAACACTTAAAACAATCCAGCATGAATCCTTCAAGAAGGTAATCAGTGCAAATCAGTCTCATGACCAAGTGCTGAAATGCCAAAGTCCTGAGCAAGTGAAAACTCTTCTTGGATTAAACTTCTCTTTCCTCTTTCTTGTGGTTCTGATGTCTCTCATTATTTCACATATCTGAGCCATGCCCTTTGCTTTGTACAAAAGTTATGACCTAACTGACTGGACAAAAGCTTTAATGTACCACTGTGTATGAAAATGATTAAGTCTTGTTTCCTGTGTCTGAATTGTCAGTATTACATCATGGCAGAGACTTATTTCTTTCTGAGGCACTGTCAGACATTCTTAGTCAGAGATGAGTGCTTTTATCCAGCTCCCTGCAATCGTATCTCCCAGATCAGGAGGTGACAGATTACCACCAAAGCCAAGAGCAACTGCAGGAATATGCAGAATGGCTCATTCCAGTGCTCACAAATCATCTGGAAATGCTGATAGGAGTGGGAAAGATCTTTTTTGTGTTTGTGACCATTTAATGTTTAAGACAGGCTAAGGATGGAGTGTTTGGGACAGCTGCAAATGCAAAACAGTAATTAATGTATTCATTTTTTTTTTTTAAAGACTGTTTTATGATTCCAGTAAATTTTAAGTTCATGGATGGAGTTCATCAATGCACTCTTGACATACCAGTAGAGAGGGGTGTAGACACCCTTTAGATAAATACATAGTTTAAGGCTTGGGTTAGGCAGTTCTCCAATAAAGTGTCTCTTCTTTCACACAGTGTTCGTATTTTAAATATTTTTGGTTTTACACTATTATTCATAACCCACTGCAGTTTTATGGTAATAAAAGTTTGAAAAATATGGTTTCTCATTATCTGAGTCTTGCTGTGCTTTGTGGGCTGCAAGAACCAGGTTCTGTTTCACATAACAGAGCTGTGAGGAAGATTACAGATTCCATGAATTTCAAGCTAGAAGGCAGATCTCTTCCATTGTCCCAGTTTCCCATCCTGATCTCAAAGAATTCAGTATTTCCCTAGGAAAGAGCCCTTTGGAGTGCACATAAAACATGGAGAGGCCTCATTAATACTGCAGTGAACACCTGTAACCAGGTTGGCTGCACCTGCCCACTGCAATTCAGTGTCTTCTCTACTCAAGGATCATCTCTTACACCATTGTGATAAAAATTTGTTTCCCAAGGACTTTATCTTGATGCATAAAACTTCTGGGTTTATGCTTCCCAGAAAACTGTCCTCCATCCAGCCTGGACTGTAACCTGTATTCTTGGTTTGTAGGTGAATGACTTTGTTATTAACAGCCACTCAGTGAAGCTGGTTATTGTATTACCTGGGTGCTCTCTAAAACTGAGCTGTTTTTGATCATTGCTTTTCACTCCACCAATTCATTCAGATGCAGACATTTCTAGGGTTAGCTTTTAAAACCACTGATAAAAATAGCAACAAGAGCAACACATTCAATCCTATACCTGTTGTCAGCTCTAAAGTTTTGAGGACAGGGCCTTTCTGTATTTCCTGATGCATCACTTGTTTATTGAACAAAGTATTCCTGTACACTTTGCTTTGAAGTGCCATTCAATATTCCATCATTTGGCTCAGAAGTGTCTTTGTTCTGTGGGAGCCTGAATCCCCCTTGCAGAGATCATCATCAAGGGATGCAGGGGAGCAGATTTGTGAAGTGACACCTCCCCTCCACGATACACTTTCCTAAGAGAATAAGCAGTGGGTCACTGTGAGGGGGGTTGGAGTTTTTTTTGGCTCAGCAGACTGAGGAATTAGGAACAATAATAAGCAAAGTGTTTGCTCTCTGAATAACAATTTCTTGATTTCTTCCACCAAAAAGAGACAGGACCCTTCCAACCAAAACAAACATTTTCATATCTTAGAGCAAAAGTCTGTCTCCTTCCTGGAGAGATTAGTGAGTGAGGACAATTTGTTTTTGTTCATGCAATCTACGTTCAGTTTAATTTATCTTTGCCTGTTTAGGGAAGATAAATTTGCAATTTTGTTTTGCTGCTGCTCTAACACTTGGTTAAAACATTTGCTGCATTTCATTGGAACTCCCCTGTATATTTCTTTTACAGCTAACAGTGGCTCCAAAATTCCTACCAAATGCCTTGATCAGTGCAGATTTTGCAGCCAATTATCTCACTAAGATATATGGGCTCACCTTTGGACAGAAACCAAACTTGAGGTAAGGGACTGGGAAGTAAAACAATACTGGTGTTCTGCCACTGCTTGGATGCAGTTGGTGGGTGATAAGAAACTATCTGGCTAAACTGTATTATTGCCTACTTGTGTTTTTAGAAAGAAACTGTTTGTTATTCTCAGCATGAAGTTCAAACTAACACATTCCAAGGGCTTTTTCTAGCTGCCAGACACTTCTGCAAATATAAAATGAAGTTGTCCCCATTTTATTTATGTATTTGAGTTAAAAAGAACAATTTAATTTCTCAAAATGGAGATTAGCTGTTTAGAAATCTCTAGTTTTATTATGGTCTGTTCATTTTTACAAGTAGAATCAGGTGGACAGTACTCAGTGCAATATAATTCAGATCTATTCAAGGTGAGCACTTCAGCACCTTCAGAAAGGCTTCATACTCCAGATCTCCTGCCAAAGGTCTCTGCTGGGTTCAGGCTGTGATTTTCTCATCTGGATTGACAGCAGCACATCCATTTCAAACTCAGAGGCACACAGATCACCTCCTGTGAGGTGTGGGCTTTTCTAAAGGGGTTTGGAGTAATCTGCAGCATCCACACACTGCACCAGATCCTGCAAAGACATCCCAGACTGTTGGGAGCAACTGATGCAGCCACGTTTGGAAGCAGTTAATTACAGCTGACCCAGCTGACCCCCTACAGCCAGTCTTGTGATGAACTGAAGAAATCTCCATTCCTACTGAATTCATTGAGAGCTGGAGCTGCTCTGCACTTCCTGGGCCTTTAGTCTCTTAGGCCCTTGGAAGCTGAAAGGGCTGAGTCACTCTCAGATTTCTGGCAATATCTCATGATGAAAGAAGTTAGATTTATACATGTTTTCTTCCTTAATCTCAGGTAGAGGTGCTGCTGTGTTTTGATTCCATATTAAAATTATTGACTCTTCTGAAGTGATTTTCACACTCTTCTATACCCGCATGAATTTTAATCAGAATAAGAGCTAATTGATTTCCAAGGTTACTCATATATAAAATCCCAACACAGTTGTTTCAGTTGGTTTTTTTTGCCCCCAGCAGAGTTCATGATCTCAGACTGATTATTTGGAGAGTAAGTTTTTCAGAAAGGCAAATATTTGTGAGTTAAAAGTACAGCTGACCATGCAGGGTAAACAATACTTCCAGTGTAGCTCTGAGCTCCCTGGAGTGTGTGATCACACAATTGTATTTCCATCCTAAGCCTTTCCTTCCTTCCAGAACGATGTTGCCAAGTTCTCTGCAACTGGTAGAGAATCCAAGAAAAGTTAAAAACCTCACTTTTACACTTTTGCAATTTTAACCTCTCTACAAATTTAGCTGCCTGCTGCATCTAGGGGTAAACAGAGGAAAGGAATAGGAATTCAAGGTCACTAAAAGCCTATGATTTCTTTTGTTAAAAAGAAATAAAATGAATTCATTTAGCAGTTAAGCCAGTGAAAAGGAGGAATAACTTTATAGAGGTACATGGCTTTGTACAGAATTGAAACCTGTGCAAGGATGAATCAGTTTCTGAAAATCTGTTTGGAGAAACTATTTTGTATAAAGTATTAAAGGTTGAAAGTAAGAAGGGCAAAGGAAAAGTAAGAAACTCTCTCAATCCCAATGGCTCATTAAAAACCAAAGCATAGAAAAGAGAAAAGTCTGCCAGACTGAGTAAATCTGTTGTCTTTCTGTCAGTGTGCTATTGTGAGTTCTAGGAGTAGAAGAGAAACTGTTTCCTGGGGTATTTCCAGCCTTCATGGCAGCAGAAGGAATGGGGAGGGTTCAGAGATGGTCCTTCCTTACAAGACCTCCAGGCTGATCTTGTAAGCCCAAGTAGCCCAGACTCAGTTCCAAATAGAAGTTAAAATTGGGGCCATATCTGTTAAACAGAGATGAATTCTAACCCTCTGAGTGAGGCCCCCACGCTGACATTCTGTGTTTTTAAGCACTGCACAGTCCCAGGCTTGCACTCAGTTTCTTGTAAAGAAGTTAAGGCCACTTGTGAAATTTGTATTCATGTGCAGGTTTGGATTTTGAACAGACCTAACTTTCAGAGAATACTGGGTCTGACCATTTGGTTTTGCATCTGTATCCCTTGCTGAATTAAAGGGCACATTAAAAAAAAAATCTAATTATCTCAACGAAGGAAAAAAGATTGAAATTAAGTTTTAAACTTAATTTAAGCTTTCTCTCAGTAAACAAAAACTCCAGATCTTCCTATCTGTTGAACTTCATCTTTTGCTTCCTTCCAACAGATCTGTGTATCTCCATAACAACAAACTTTCAGATGCTGGGTTACCTGATAATATGTTCAATGGCTCTAAAAATGTGGAGATACTCATCATGTCCAGCAATTTCTTGAAGTATGTTCCAAAGAATCTCCCTCCAGCACTATATAAATTACACTTACAGGTAATGACAACAAAGTTTTGTAATCCTTTAGCATTGTGACAAAGTAGTGTATTTGTGTGGGTTTCACACCACACAGACATCCCAGTGCACCTGGAAACATCCCCAGGCCCACTTTAAGCCTTGCCTGCTGTATTCTCAACAGCAGCTGTCCCCATCTCCTTCCTTCATTTGCCCATAAGCAATGGTGTGTTTTGGCAAATCACCAGAATGCTCACAGGGGGCAGAACTGCCTTTCTGTGTTTGCAGGGGGATGTATTGCAAATCCCTGTGTGGTTGCATTGTTGGTCTCCTCCCTGCATACAACGATATTAATAGCTATTGGAACAGGAAGTGCATCATTCCATGGCCATGTCTCCATGACCTCCCAGTTAAGTTTGCCACTAATGCCACTTGTCCTGACAGCTGCTTACCCACTCTGTACTGGTTTGCTCACTGACTCATTTCATATAGACCACTGCTTCCCAGCATCAGTGGCTGCTGCTTGCTACTGAGCTGGCAATTCAGTTTGGATCAGGCATTCTCTACTGCTACAACTCATCCAGCAACAGTGTAATAGCAGAGTTGTGCTGTTAACTACTCTCCAGCATTTTTAATTCCATGTCATCTGATTCTGATAAAAATGCTTCATCATGTCTGAGCTGGAGATCTGAGCCTTAGCAATGGGAGAGCCACAGTGGTGGGGAGTCCTGGGTCTGAGTGTTGACAGCTCCTTGGACGTGCAGAGACTGGAGTCTGTTATCAGCCCTGGACTCTGTGCTGCCTCCCAGCTCTCTTTTCCCTTGAAGGTTTCACCAGAATTCCTGTTAAAGTCTTCTAGAGAACAGGCTTCTCCAGCTTGAAGGAAAGTAAATGCAGCCAGTCAGTCCTTTAAATTACTGGAATTTCTCTCCAAAGTATGAACTTACTTGTCCCCTGCATTTTTTTGACACTTAAAGATAATCATTATCTCCCAAAGGGGTCTCACACTTTGAGGATTACACTTTGAACTCGTCTCCTTCCCTGCTGTCCACAGCTGTGTTAAGGACAGAGGAGATGAGCAGAGAAATGAGTGTTTTATTTGTAAGTGCACCATCTGTCAGTAGTAACATTTACCTTGATATTTTGACTGGGAAAACGAGGACAATGAGAAATGAGAGGCAGCCAAAAGTGGGCCAAAAATATCTGACAGGTGTACTTCAGATGTGGTTTTTTTCTTTTACTATTTATTGAGACACTCAGACGAATTTGTCTGTGTTGGTTTCTACTTTATATTAGTTGACAAATGAATCTGGTCCAGTCTGTCCATCACATCCTAAATATTTTATGTCTAGCCCTTCTGAAGTTTAATGGCCTGTGTTAGTTGAACAGAACCCAAATGTTGTGTTGATTCATGCCAAGTACTTTGTGCTTCTGGTGACTGTAGAGCAACAAGCTGGAGAAGATTCCCAAAGGAGCCTTCAGTGAACTGGCTGGTCTGCGGGAGCTGTATTTGCAGAATAACTTCTTGTCCAATGAGGGAATGGACAACGAAACTTTCTGGTGAGACTGAGATGTGCACTTTGTACCTCTGTGTCTGTCTGCGCCTCTGGGATGGTTGTGCATCTGCTGAACAAAGGACACAGTTTAAAGTTAAGTTATTAAAAGCTGGATGATGTTATGCATTTCACTGCTGAGTCTGAGATGCAGATGCTGCCATTCCAAAGCAAAGGTCTGGGTGAGTGTTTGCAGAATAGTTTCACACAAAAGACAGAACACTGAACAGCAGACTGCACCATTCCCTGCCTGCCACAGACCCTGTCACAGCAGGTACTGTGTCCCTTCTGGGAAAAGCCACCTAGAACAACACTGAAAGCTATTTTCTCTTCTTCCAAAACAGTCAAAAGTGAGGTTACCTGGGACTTTCCAGTTTCGAGGGCACTTCACGTTACAACTGGGCATTAAAGGCAGACCTTCATCTTCACTGGAGCCACTTGTGTGTTTCTGTGAAGGTGGCTTGAAAGCAGCACAGACACACAGCTGTGAATTCCCCTGGCCCTGCTGTACCCCAGTGCAGGTGGCTGCTGGAGCAGGCAGGGATGTAATGGTGCTGCTCAAGAGCCAGATGGCTGCAAAAGCTTTGCTACCAACTGGTGCAACAAAAATAGCCTTTGGCTGTCCTAGATTTATCCTGGGACTTACCACTTCAAAAATTTAACATTTTTTTTCTCTGCTTGCACAGAATGCTGCCCTTGTTCTACCTGAAAATATAGACCACACAATTGGTCCTGCCCATAATTTAGTTCTGTAAACTCCTGATCACCAGACACAAAAATGTACCAAACTGTGCTTTCCTTTTCCATTGCCCATTCCCAGAAACCTTCCTCAGTGGTTTACAATATCTGTGTTGAGTCCATCTCCAGGTCATGTTGGACATATAATTTTTGTTATTTCCATCCTGGGGAAACCTTGCAAATGGCAGCAGTGAAGTGTTTTACTTATTATATTTGTTCATTCAGAGCATGTTTGGAAAGCTGGATTAGCAGTGTAGTAACCAGTAAGTAATGTTTGTAACATGTTAGTTCTCATGTTTCCTAAAAACTTTCTAGTCATCTGCAATGGGTTATGTCGTGTCAAGTAGATTAAAACTCTAATTTGAATTGAGAAACTGACTTGAAATACAAGGGAGCACAGGGTTCCTCAGTCCTGGCATATAATACCATTGATCCACATCCAGTTGGTATAAGTGGCTGGTCTGAGGATTTAATTTAGCTTCAATTGAGACCATGGAATCCAGATTCAGTAGCTTACACAAAGCAGCTCTAGCCCTGACTCACTTCCATAATACTGGAGGGTCAGGAGGAGTTCACTACCTTAGCCTAAGAGACTGAGGTAGCATTTCTGCTTTTCATAAAAGTAACATTCCATCATCTAGAAAGCAGACCTGCCTTTAAGTTTCAGGATATATTTTCAGAGAGACAGCAATTACTCATGCTCAGGCTTTGTTTCTGTGAAACCAAGAGCTAAACTCTCTGTTCTGGTGGTGCTCCAATGGCATCTTCCTTGTGTTGTTTGTTCACTGAAATTGCTGCTATGTTGCTATCTGGGACTGCAAAACTGATCTCAGGCCTCAGCTCAGTGGCAGTTTGGGTGTCTGTGGACTCTGACATGTTCTCTTGCTGGTGTGGCTGGGGAGAGGTGGCAGTGCCAAGTCCTAATCCCTAATGGCAAAATGGGAGCTCCCTGTTTTGGTGTCCACATCACTCACTCATATCATGAGTCAGAAAAGGGCAGTCAGTAGTGGGAGCTGTGCTGGGTAAAAAGGCTGTGAAGCAAAGATTGTAAAATTTTTGAGGAAGTTGGTTATTGTTTCACCTTGCAGAATCAAAGTGTTTTCTTTCCTGCTTTCCCAAGGAAATTGTCTAGTCTTGAATATCTGGATTTGTCCAGCAATAACCTCTCACAAATCCCAAGTGGTTTACCTCGAAACATCGTCCTCCTCCATCTGGAGAAGAATGCAATTAAGGTGATTGACAGAGATGTCCTGACCCAAATTAAGAACCTGGAGTACCTTCTGCTGCACAATAACAAATTAAAAGCCCGAGGTATTCACCCCTTAGCCTTCCAGGGCTTAAAGAAGCTGCACACTGTCCACCTGTACAACAACATGCTGGAAAGGATCCCCAGTGGGCTGCCCCGGCGAGTGAAGACGCTGATGATCCTTCATAACCAGATCTCAGAGATTAACAGGAATGACTTTGCTACCACCTACTTCCTTGAGGAGCTGAACCTGAGCTACAACAAGCTCACAAGTCCCCAAATCCATCGGGAGGCCTTTCGTAAACTGCGGCAACTTAAGTCCCTGGATCTTTCTGGAAACAATCTCCACACGGTGCCTTTTGGCTTTCCAAAGAACCTGCAGGTTCTGAAGCTGAAGGAGAACGAGATAAGCATCATCCCAAAAGGGACTTTGTCTGGGATGACAAAACTGAGGGAACTGTATTTGAGCAACAATAAACTGAAAGTAAATTCAATTTATTCAAGAGCATGGAGAGAACTCAGCAGTCTTCAGGTAGAAACATCAACTTCTCTAATTGTTTTAGTGATGCTGATGTCCTTGTCTGTCTGTCTAAATCAAATTATGTAGCACCAATACTAAATGTGCTTGGTCCTCGTGTTTTGGGGTTGCATTTTAAGTGCTACACACTCTGTTCCTAGAGTAGGAATGATGTGCTATTGTGCCAGAGATGGATGCCTTCCATTGCTGGCCAGTCTAGCTTTTTTCCTGAATCCTGGCAGTGTCCTATATTTTCAGAAAAACATCAGCGAGTGTTATCATTAAAACTGAAATTAGGCCTTTCAAATAGCTCGTCTCCCAAAAGATTTTAAATCAGCTCTGAATAGAGACAGCAGGAGGAAGGAATGCATAAACAAAACCACTCTTAATTCTCAAAGCCCCCACATCAGCTTATAGGCAGACAAGCCAAGCTGTAGGATTTAGCAGCTCAGCTGGCTAAGGCACCTGGGGAGCAGCTCGGAGGTCTGGATTCAATCAGCAGTCTTCTCATTTGCTTAATTGTTGGAGAAAGTTAAACACAAACCATAAGGCAGGCAGGAACAATGACATTTGTGCCGAGCAAAATGACCTTTCAGAATTGTTACGCTGGCTGAAGGATTTGTCTGCATTTCCTTTTAGGCAACGGCCCCTTTCCTGCAGTGAAAGGTATTGCCTGTGTCATATGGCAGCCATGGAGGGTGCATATGGTCAGGTCACTGCACAGGCAAAGTGTGCACATCTCAGAGCAGATCAGGGATAAGGACATGGAGCATATGTCACACTGGCCCCCAGCGTGTTTTCAGACAATCCTGATGTTAATCTATAGGAATGTTTCCCTTTCTGTTGCGTCTGGGAATAGCCAATAGCTTGTTTCTCAGTTGATGTCAATCAGCAAAGCAGCAACAGTGTCTGCAGAGCTGTTTGCATCAGCTGCAGATTTGGTCCCTGGCTCTAATAATACCTTTTGCATTTGTTTGGAGCCTCACTGATATGTGTGTGAGTGTGTGTGTGCAAATATATTTAACATGCAAAGCAGCCGGGAAGGAAGATGTTGTTGAAAATTACAGACTGCTGGGATTGGTTTTCTGCAGTACCTTAATAAAATGTAGGTTGTTTTATTTTACAACAAAAATGGTTCATGAGCCCTGTTGGGCAGTTGAATTTGCTGGTTGGAATGATGAGCTTTCCTTCTCAAAGGCCCTGATTCACAGTTATGTGGAACTTTTGCTCTACTCTCACTCTTGCAGTCAGTGTAAAGCCAGAGGTGATGCTGGCTCAACCATTGGCCATCCCCAGAGCAAACCCCACTCCCATTAAGCGGGGTTCAGATAATAGCACAGACCTAAAGTTCTGCTGCACTAATGGGGCATTTATGGCTGTTGCTTTTCTTTGGAACAGCGTTACTTCCTGTTGGTTGTTTCCAGCTGAATCTTTTTTATCATTAAGTGCTGAACTGTGCAGTTGGGTTCTGAGTTGTTGCACTGGAGTGAGTTTGGCAAATAACCATCCATAAAGATCCTTATCATGCATATACTTAATAAATGCTTCAGTCCACACTGTTTCCATGGAAATCACCGGAGACTCTGCAACTGCAAAGCGAGACATTTACATAATGGACTTGGCAGTACTGGGTTAACAGTTGGAGTCAATGATCTTCAAGCTTTTTTCCAACCTAAACAATTCAATGGTTCTATGATAATTGTTTTCCAGACTGGCATTATGTGAGGAATAAAAACACTGCAATGAGGACAATTGTTTGCAGAAGTGTGGCTTTGAGTAGTGGGTAAAGAGTGAGTGTCAGGTTGGTGCTATGAAAATACTACAATACAGGATAACAAAAGATTTCTATTGATCCATTCTCTTGCATAAAATTAACCTGAGAAACGACCATGACCTTTAGTCCTGCTGTCTTCATACATTCTCCATGTTAGAATACTTCCAGATGGTTTTATGTGGAACTGTACCTATCACCATCCTTAGCCAGCAAAGTGTTTGCAGTAGCAGATGCCAAGGAGTTCTCCTGCATATCTGAAACCCAGCCTGTTTCTAATTTACTTAAAGCAGACATGGGCTAATGCCTGGAGACAGAGATAAAGAAATGTTGGAACTCTGAAACAAACCAGCATGACCTATCATGTGAAATCAGGATGCTCAATAGGAGTGTAAGAGAGTAGAATTGCCTTGGCCACATTTACCTTAATGCAAAATAGAGGTAGATTAAATGATCATAGTCTATAATAAATATAATTCAAACTTAAATCTCTTTCTGGAGTGTTTCTAATATTTAAATTCAGTCATTTGACTCCTTGTTGTATCTTCCTTGCAGTCACTAGACATGGCTGGAAACCAGCTGACATCTATCCCATTAGGCCTGCCAGAATCTCTGGAGTATCTGTATCTCCAGAACAACAAGATCACAACGGTTTCTGAGAATGCTTTTGAATCCACACCCAAAATAAAGGGGATTTACCTCAGGTAAGGTCAAGTTTCCACTTCAACACACAAGATCTTTTCCTTCTTCATCCACTTTATAATTGCTTACTTTTTAGAAAGTATTTAAAGTCCTTACTTTCTGAACAAGCATCTCTGGTTTATACTAATATGTGACAAAACTATATTCAACTGCTCAGAAAAGACATGGATGCACACAAAAAGCTCTTTTTAGAGAGCTTGTCTTTTCTATGTTTATTAGAATAGATTGGGCATGCCAGTAATTCTGGGCAATTAATGTTTAACATGATGTCATATTCCAGTATTCAGCTGTGAGCCAAAAGTTTACAGTCCCCTTGTAGAAGTAAAGCTTTGCCTGTGCCTTTTGGCCTTGGATTTTGACAAAATCCCCCTCCAGCGAGGTGTGTGTGACTGATGTTGGAGTTGTGTGCATTCCCTTGATAGCTTTGTCAGAAACAAGTGACAAGGTACAACTGTGACAGTTACACAACTCAGTTTAGGGGCTTTGCTGGGTTTTTCCCACTGTCTGTTGGATGAGGACCTTGTTTTTATAGATGACAGATACTGACCTTCTTTTACATGTAATGTAAACTCCCAGTAATAACTGATTGAAGCAGAGATTTATACCACAAGAAGTGAATCTGTCCCCGTAATATATTCAGTTTTCTTCTGGGGGAATATTATTGAAAATATTAATTAGAAGTAATTTATCAATCTCTACAGAATATTTGATTAAGATTATCCAATGGATGTTTTCAAAAACCCTAAGCTGCACAAGACTAAATATGGTCTTATTTTGTCTATATGCACTTAAGGTGCCCCATATTTCTGAATAGTTCTGGAGCATACCTTTATGGATGACTGATTCCATACCAAGCAAATAAAATTACAAAGTCTGGTGTAAATTAGAGCAGTCTGTCTATTCAGCTGCTCACATTTATGAGATTTTAGTGAATGCTTGGATGTGAACCAGAAACCACATACCACATTCTATATTTCTGTATAAAGAAATAAAGGAATTTGCAAAACAGCTTCACTAACATATTCAGGAGGCAACTCCACCCGAGCTCAGTTGTATTTTTAATGTGAGGCCATTAATCACTGCAGTGCTGTGAAACAATAATATGCCTATGGAATATTACACAGAATGCAATTTAAAGCATGTTCAAGAGTAACAGAACAGTATGTGTGACAGGTTCTTCAACTGCAGATTAGTTGATTTGTATTCCTGGAAATGCAAATAACAGCTGAAAAATTACTGCTTTGTGTTTAAAGGGTTACTTTGTTTTGAGTTTTGTAGGTGAAGAATTAAACTGTCAAGGAATGACACAGAATTTTATGAAAAATCAGTTATAGTTTAAAATGTGGGCTGTGAAGCAGATGCTTTTCCTCTCTGGGAAGGAGAAAGGAGAATAGCAAGAGAAAGAATTTGTGGGGGAGGAATTCCAATATTATGATTTTTTTTCTTCTCCCATCCAGAGGAGTCAGCACTTCTAGAGTGCTGTTGTGAGTCAGTGTAAATTTGGAGTAATTGGGTCAGTGTAGAGTAGCTGCAGAATGGTTTTCTCTTAGTCTCCTCATTTCTGTGTTGTATATAAAAATGGGTTTAATATGGGTGCCTTTTTGTTTGTTTAAGGTTTAATAAGATTGCAGTTGGAGCACTGAAAGAAAGTACCTTCCAAAACCTGAAGCACTTACAGGTACTAGATATTGAAGGGAACCTTGAATTCAGCAACAGTTCAAAGAATAAGGATGACTCAGAAGAGGAAATGGAAGATGAGGAAGAGGAAGAGGAAGAAGAACTGAGATAAAATGTGAACTCACACAATCCCATCACGTGGGAGGTAACAACTGTAGTTGAGTTGAATCAAGGCCTCAGTTCTCAGATCCTTGTGTAAATAATTCCAATTCACACACATGATTGAAACATAACAAGTGTCTGAACCCTGAACTTAAAGACTTCCCCTAAAACATGATGGGGAATCACAAATCAAAAAGGGTTGAAAATACAGTATTTTGTAAAATGAAACAGTTTATATCTGTTCTGTAAGAGTTCTTAATGGACTGTTCTTATTGGCTTCTGTTTATAGCCACAGCAGACACAGTAGTTAAAGATGCAGGTCCTTGTTCACTAATTCCAATAACAAAAAAATGCAAAGGTATTTCATTATATTTTTAAGCAAATACTTCAAAAGAAAAACAAAGAACAAACCGTGAAGCTTGCTGATGCAGAAGACATGAGGTGAAAACAGATTAAAAAATTAGACAAATTAAAGTAAGATTAGACCCACTGGTATCTGTTAAATGTTCCATTAGATTACAAACTGTGTCTCAGGCAGTATTAAAATCACTGACCACTCAGAGGGGCAAAATAACACTATACTTCATGTCTTATGGAAAAGTAGCATCTCTACTTGAACCTCTTTTCAACTGCAGAAAAAAAGATACAGGGACAATGATATTTGAAGAATATGCACTTTTCCCATAAGATTTGTGATCTATTTACTGCATCTCTTAAGCATCTTATCTTATTCCAGAGATCTAAACTCTTAAGTGTGGGGAAAAAATAATTTTGTCCCTAATCAACATTTTGTCACTGAGAATGACACAAGGAATTGCTAGGAATAGTGCTAATAAGCTTAAAAGATGATAGGGCTTGAAAAGGGCAGAAGGTTCTCGGGAAGTCAAACATTAGCCCTCCTGACTGGGCTATATGAAAACTTTGCTAAACAAGAAATAATTTATATCTACAGACTTAGGATACATTCAGAATCAATGCATCTCTGGTTTAGTTTTGGGGCACGTGTGCCATGTGAACAGGTACAATGTTTGTCTTATTCTGAATTCTGTATTCCATTATGTAACTTATTTTATGTTTCTGTTTTGCAGGAAAACATATGGAAAAATACATATATGTCTATGTGTATATATCTATATAGATATACAGAGAACACTTAGCAAAACGTGCAATGAATTACCCAGGAACTGTCATGGCACTGGGCCAGGCTCATGGAATACAGTGTGTTTCAGTGCCTTATTCAGGGAGAGACCCTGAATGCCTTTCCAAAGCTTCCAAATCATCTTATACAAGACCCAGGATCATAAGGGATTGCTCTGGAACTCACAAAAGCTGGCTTTTGTTTCTTCTGTTTCTCTTCCCTCACTGTTTCCATCTGTAATAACAATATGGGACTGTTTTGAACACAGGCCTTCAGATGCCATTTTTGTCACTGCATTTTAAGTGAACCATGTTTATGCCTCTTTTCTTTTCCTCCACCCAAAAGAAACTGTTGTTGGCCAGGGTAGATGGATATTTGCAGTAGTTTCATGTGCAGAGCAGTGTATGAGGAATTTTGGTTATCAAGCAGCAGCAATAATTCTGGATGCAATTATTTCTCTGTTATAACAATGTGTATATTTGGATGAGAAAAACAAAATAAGGCTGGATCCCGTAATATTTTATCTCTACTGCCAAAACCTGCAGTATATTCTTGTTTTAGAAAGGTTTTAAGATAAAATAATTGCTCTTGTGAATATACATATATATATATATATAAAATCTGTATGTCTGCCTTCCAGAACTTTGGTAAAGTTTCTGTCTTGCTGTTGTTTGCCCTTGGGGCACTTGGGTGAATGTCTCCAAAGGTGTGACCAGAGGATGGAGTGACAGGATGAAGTTTAATGTATGTGGTAGAATTTTCCACAGTGTATCTCATTCACACTGAGAGGCAGGAGTGAGACTAATGATGTAGAAGAGATTACTGAGTGTGGGCTGTCTTAGGAGAAAACCATTAAGTGTCAAAAGAAATTAGTTTAGTTCGAGTTCTGGAGACAGTGCCTGCTGTCATACTCCCTTAAAGCCTCCCTTATTTTATGATGTTGAGTGCTCTCAGCTCCTGTTGGAATCATACAAAATAAAGAAACCAAGGAAAAGAAGACCTACAGAGGTACAAGTTTCTCAGTTGGTTATAATGTCCTTCATCTGAGGCAGCTAATCTGCTTGACAAAATGGTCTTTTCTTTTGAGGATTTCTGATTGAACACATGTTGTTTTGCATACTGCATTCCAGGATTGACTTGGAAACACAGTTGGCTTAATTTTTTACCAGCTGTTTTCCTGCTGGAGATCTAGTTCCACACTCTCCCTTTGGTTTCCCATAGCACATGACAGTAATATCAAGCTGTTGTTCCCTACCTTAGACAGTTCAACACACTCATTAATCATAGAAGGAAAGATTGCTTCCTGAAAAAGTAAAAGCTTGGCCCTAGAAATTGCAAAACCCACACATTTTTGAGTATCAGCTATACAGCTGAGCAATAAAATATCCTTCCAACTGACTGCTGGGATAGATTTCTACGTAAAATGTGTACAAAATATAGCTCAAGTCAATTAGGTATCTCCAGCAAACACCAGTGGAAGTTCTGTCAGTCTTCTGTGAAAAAGACCAATTTATTAAACTCCTGAACGAGCTGAGAATATGCAGATTTGTACAGTTTTATGGAGGGTTGTTCTATTGCCTTTGAACTTCTGTGTCTTGGACTATGATTTTATGAAAAGTCAAATGCCTCAGACTTCTTTGAATCCCCTGAGAGTCTGATGCAGTGAGTGGAGGCAGGGTGAAGGTTCATTTTAGCACCTGTAGAATCAGGCCCAAAATGTCAGGATGATATAAACACTTCTTCAGCAAGCAGCAGCCTTTGCCAAATGAGACCCAGCTACAGTTTAAGGTGCATATAGTATAGACCAGGTAAAGTTGGGAACACTTATCCAAGTTTGTTTCAAGCACGCTGAATCTGTCCTTTTAATGGAGCAATTTTCCAGCAAAACCCCCAAAAACCACCGCCACTCTTACCCAGTAAAAGCCTCAAATGCTCCAAGATTCTTTGATTGTTCTGTAAGAGATTGGTGAGGGAGAACCACAGGCCTTATTCCTCACTTACCGGGCATCATCAGCACCTATGACACTGGGCAATAATGCTGTCAGACCAAAATGGTAGTTTATTTCTTTCTCTTAAAGGGGTAAAAGATGTCATGAAGAATGTTGAGGAATAATCAGAAGTCCACGGGACTAAGCCAACATATTTTTTGACTGTGGGTGGTACCCATAATCCAAAAGTCCAATGCAGACCTTGTATGGAGTGGGACCCAGGAACAGGCTCTAATTTTATTATTTCCTTTAGTGAAAATGGGAGTTGGGAAGTTGGCCTTTTCTTAGGCTAAAAAGAGGCGACACAATCATTGCTTTCATGTAACTTTCTTCCTGTAATTTGCTTGGATTTGGGAAAGAGAAGAATAGCAGGGGTTTAAGGCTGAGATAGATGTATGAATAGTGAAAACTTGAAGTGTAAAATGTTCACTTGGCAATTTTATCCCTAAATATGCATTTGTGCACGCTTAGCATTCTGGTGTGGTCTGTATGCAGCCTGAGGTCTGGGTTTATTTGCTGTTTTTCGTTTAAAAGCCACGTTTCCTCGTTACAGAGGATACTGCACAAAATGGGGCGAAATGGGATTTTTCCAAGCTATGATTTTTCACAGCGACAGGAGTACAAATGCAGCTTGAGAGCTATAAAGAATTAATCAGGTGCCAAAAATAGCTCGTGGATAATGAGCTTTTATTTCAGGCGGTGGGCACGCAGCCCATCTGTGTCTGCCATGTGGACGGGCCGTTCTGCAGCCGCTCATCCCACTCCTGCAGAATGGATCCTGGCCCCACGGCCATCCCCTCACGGGGACTGGGGCACCAGCGCCTGCTCCTGCCCATTTCCCCTCCTGCCGCACACGCCCCTCTCCGGACATCCCCGTGGCTTCTCACTTGGGGATTTCTGGGCGAAAAGGCCTCCGAGTGCTGGATCTTCCCCAGAGGTTTTATCTCCCCGGGCGCTGTGAAGGGGCCGGGGCTCAGGCGGGGTGCGGGGTTCCCCTCAGCTCCCCACACACACACACAGACACACAGACACACAGAGACACACACACACAAACACAGACACACAGAGACACACAGACACAGACACACACACAGAGCTGCGGGCTCCTCCTGACCCAACGGGCCGAGGCGCTCCCACAGCGAGCGGGCACCATCCCGCCGCCTGAGGGGGGAGCGGCCGGGCCATGTGGGGAGGGAGGCGGCCCAAGGCCGAAGCTTTCGCGATGCCAAGATGGTACCCTGTGATTCCCTCTGCAAGGACAACCGCGATCCGATGTCCCCAGCCTCAGCTGGCAGGAGGGGTGAGCTCCAGGGTGTGGGACGGAGGGAGGGAGGATGAGAGGCGGAGCCGAGGCCTCTGTAGTGTGGTGAGTCCTGCCGTGCCTCGAGGGCCTCACACCGTGGTGTCCGGGGTGTAAGCTTTCTGTTTAATGAAAAAGAAGTGCTTTATGCAGTATAAAGGTACTCTTCTGAGGAAAAATACTTAAAAAGTAATATTTTTTTAGTAAATATGGGACAAGACTATTTACAAGGGCATGTAGTAATAGGACAAGGTGGAGTGTGGTCTAATTGAGAGTAGGTTTATATTATATATTAGGAAAAAATTCTTTATTGTGAGGGTAGTGAGGCCCTGGCACAGGTTGCCCAGAGAAGCTGTGGCTGCTCCATCCTTGGAGGTGTTCAAGGTGAGTTGGATGGGGATTAGAGCAACCTGGTGTAGTGGAACGTGTCCCTGCCCATGGCAGGGGATTGGAGCTAGATCATCTTCAAGATCCCCTTACAGTCCAAAGATTCTATGATTCTGTGAAAAAACGAAAAACCCCCAAAGAAAAACTATGGATGAGATTTGAAGGGGGATGTGGTGGGGCAGAGGGAGGCTGCTGCGGCCTCCCTTGGGGGAGCAGTGACAGCTCCTGAGGAACTGACTGCAGATCTGGCGGCGGGACAGTGTCCGTGGCAGTGGGACAGTGTCCCTGGCAGTGGGACAGGGTCCCTGG
The DNA here is from genome assembly GCA_013397195.1 of Hylia prasina. Lineage (NCBI taxonomy): Eukaryota > Metazoa > Chordata > Aves > Passeriformes > Sylviidae > Hylia > Hylia prasina. The sequence goes on from VYXD01007607.1 coordinate 850,963, forward strand.
CGGCGGGACAGTGTCCCTGGCGGCGGGACAGTGTCCCTGGCAGTGGGACAGTGTCCCTGGCGGCGGGACAGGGTCCCCGTGGGGGGCTGCTCCCCGGTGCTGGCGGCTGCTCCCCGGTGCTGGCCGCTGCCCGCCTCGCCGGGGGCTGTGGGCCAGGCAGCCCTGCCGGGGCGAAGAGCTGCTGCATCTGCTCAACAGAAGAATCGCTGCTTTGGGGACTTGGAGATTATTTATATTATCTCTCATAAATCCTTCAGGACTGTACACTAAAAGGGCAGTTGAGGAAAAGATCTCCAGCTCCTGCAGGTGCTGAAGAGCTGGGCTGGCAGGGCTGCTCCTGAGGCAGCCAAACGCCCTCCTTCCCTTCCGCTGCTGTGCAGGACGGACGCCGGGCACTTTTCCTGAGCGGCGTTCGGTGCACGCAGGAGTGAGGCCGGGGACCTGCGTTAGCAAAGGACAGGAGAATGGGAAGTGTCCTCCTTCCTGGGACCCCACTGCCGTTTCTGATCCACGCAGAGCAGGGAGGTGGGAGGGGTCTGATCAAAACTTCATGATTGTTCTCTCTTGAAAGTGTTTCGTGATGGTAAATAAGAGTTTAATTTATGATGCACCTTCTCACCACGTTGACTGAGCCTACTAATATTATTGCGAATTTTGTTTAAAAAAACCTGAGCAAATTTATTCTTATTGAATAAGAATAAAGACATATTTTATAACTAGGATTTTTGATGGGAAGCAGTCTCTTGGGAAGCTTCTATGATATAGTCCAATATCCTGTTAATTGATTTCATTCTGCAGTGTAATGTTGGTGAGTCTTGATTCCTGGGTTTAGGATTTCCTGGGTTTAGGTGTAGTTGTCCTAAAAGCTTAAACATATATAGAGTCTTATATGATACAAGCTTAGTTTTGTTTTTTTTAAAATATTTCCTTCCCTAATGGGATTAATTTATGGAGGTCATTGTAATTGGTTTATTATGTTGCTAATACAAGAACAGTGAGTAAATTCCCTAAAGAACTCCATTGCCTTTAGTGAGGAAAATATTGGTGTGCCCTTTAGCTGTGATTCATGCTGCTATTGTGAAGTCAGCCAGCTGTGAGATATATGTGCAGGCCACGGATGATAAATGTGTTCTAATAATCCAGTATACAAAGTATTTCCATAAAAATTCTTCAGTAGTATCCAAGGACATTAAAAAGTCCATCAATAAAGTCCTTCTTTAAATGGTTTTGAATCAGGCAAAGAGTATTTTAATGCACAGTTGTACAGGCTACTCAAGTTTTCCCCATAATAGTTCCAGAATCTGTTTTTAGCATATGGTTATGATACTGCTGAGAATGTTGCTTCTGATAAAAAATTGTATTGATTTTCAGTATTTTCAACTGCAGTTGCATACAAGAAAATAACGAGACTTGTTTTGTTCCTTGGGATATAATTGTGTGTTTGACAGTCATCACAGGAGTTACCTTCAAAAAGATCTTAAGATACATCTTTTATGCAGGATTAAAATTAACTTCAATTACTTACCTAACACTCTAGATGTCTCCCCTTCTTTCTGGTGGATCTCTGGTTTGGGTCTGTTGATTTCAAATGGAGCAGTGGAATAAAACTCAAAGCACTTCCCTGATGTGCTGAAGAATCGAGTTGCTGTACCCTGAGGCACCCTCACCATCCACAGCTTGAACGGTTTGACACTGGAACAACCAACACTCTGGTTGCTCCTGCTCTCTCTGCAGAGCAGGCAGGAAGAACCTGTGTGAATCTCCCAATGCCAAACCAGGCAGAAACAACCAAAGTGAATCTTCCAGGTTGTTCTCACCCGTGGGATGAACAAGATGGGATGCAGGTCACCTCTTAATACCCATTGTGAAATTTCCTCTGGAGAGCTTGTGCAGGAAGTGAGGTGTGGAGCTGTACCTCAGTCCTGTGCTCAGCACCAGTGTGGAGACCACAGCTGAGGAGGAGCTGTGGAAATTCTCCCAATTGCAGAGCTTTTAAACTTCCTATCAAACCTTCCTGGTAGAGTTAGATCCAGCCACAGTGCTGGACCCTTCTGTCCATCCCCATTCCTCCCTCTCCAGATAAGGGGTTAGGAAGGATTCATACCAGAGAAATTCTCTCTTTTATTGAAAAAAGTGGATGATTTATTCTAAAACAAAGATTATACTGATGAACTATCAGTATAGACTACCCAAATCTCTGCGCTTTGTTTTCAGGAAAACTCATTAAAGAAACATGAAAATATTTAAATGGAAAAGAAGAAGGGTTGAAAATGCTCAGTTTGACTTAGTTCTGTATACTTTCCACATGTTTTTAATAGCCTAGTGGTAAAACCCAATAAAACCACTAGAAACAATGAAATCATAATGAAACATCTCAAGGTCAGTCTCACTTTTCTTTTGGTTTTGCCATTTAGCCCATGCAGTACTTGTAGCAGATGTAATATGAGATATCTGTGAACATAAAACACTTCTTGTTTTGCTTCCCCTGCTTTTTCCATCTTATTAAAATACTTTTTTGGTGGGGGGTGAATGGTAGGCTAGAGATATCAGATCCTTTTTAGCAAAGTTCAAAAGCAGTGGTTAACTACGGTGAGTTTCATGTGGTGGGTCAAAGCGTGGCTTTCAGCTGGTGTGGTGTGCAGAAGCACAGAAGCATACATTTAATTCAGAAATTAAATGCAGAAACCTCTCTATGATGAAAGATAGCTGATTTTAAAGCAACAGATATAGAACTCTTTGTACCTTGCAGAGCAAAAGTTCCAGAGATGGAACCTGAAAAGCATCCTGAGCACATCCTGGTGGAATTCCCAGTGGAATGGGAAATCTAGAGTTTTATAATGATTTAGTTGCAGACTCTTCAGGAACAACATTTGCTGGTTCTTGTGCAGGATTGAGTGCTCTGTGTTCATTTGGAAGGAAGGACGGCTGTGAAGGGAGTCACAGATACCTGTGGGCACCTGCAGACTTCAGTGGCCACGTGGGGACAGGAGCTTTGTGAGGAGAGGGATGCCCTGCTCCCTCCCTGCATCTCCAGCTCTTGGTACCATCTCACTGTGGAGCCAGCTGGGAAAGAAGGTTTGCTTTATTGCAGAAGTGATAGAACATTTTCCCTCTTCACCTCCCATACTCCCCATCTTGTCTTTCTGAAGCCTTCTGTACTCGTTCCCCAAAATACCACTCTCTCACTGACAGACTGCTACGATTTTATTTGACAGCCTGTAAAATTTCTAAAATACCCCGTGACACAAATCTGCCAAAAGTCTCAGCTGTGCCAAATCTATTCCCATATATCATCTAGGCAACAGAGATGCAACTGTTGCATCTTTGTAAATGATGGAGGCTGAGGTTCTGTGGCTTAAAATGGAAGCCTGGCAATTGCCGTGACTATTGTGAGTAGTGCTTCCAGAGAGACAGAAGTTGCTAATCCAAGGTAATCATGAGTCCCCCTTACTGTGTTATGTAACTGTCTCAGTCTTCAGCTCATTTGTCCTTACCATGTTGATTTAGAAAGGACCGTTTCTCTGTTTACAGATGGGAAGCAAACCCTGCATTCTTGTGGTCACTTGGGAAGTCTGAGTGAATAACGAACCTGACCTTAAGGAGTGACCACCCTTCCTGTTCTATTGATCTAATCCATTTGGGGTTTTGTGGGACAAACCCTCTTAGAAATTCCAGGAATATCAATCAGTATGCTCCAGAGTAGTTAGAGAGAAATGTAATTTTGAGTGTCTCCATCTCAGTTGTAGGTGAAATCACAGGCTAAACTGAGAATTTTAATACATGTGTTTCATTTTCAGCTCGGCCCTCAGTGAATGTGTGCGTTAAACTTGTCTGTTCTGGGGCCTCTTTTTGAAATGCAGCAAAGCCAGATATTTATTGCTGCAAAAAGCTGTGCTCTCCCAGTGCAAGGTAGGCAACAGTAGCATCCATGTGGAAAAACCTTCATTACTTTCTCTCCTCCCTGTACTTAGTCCTCAGCTGGGGGGCTTCGATCTCAGCCGGCTTGAGTGCCCGCAGGGGAAAGGCAGCAACTGCTCATTGCCTCTGTCTGGAGTGACAGAGCTGCTCTTGCTGGAAAAACACACCTGGGTGCTCAGCAGAGGCACAGACACGGGGGTGCTTCGTGTTGGGCAAGATCAAAGGCAGCTCAGCTTTCCACATCCACTGCATTTCCCAGGTTGTGCATTTTGCTCGCACACATCACCCACTTTCTGCTAATAGTTACCTCATTTTTATGGAAAGCACAGAAAGGACTGAGGTAATTTCTAAGAGTATCCATCTGGCTGAAGATGAAGCTTTCTGTCTGCTTTAAAAGTATTATAAATCAGTTTGCTGTTGTTAAAAAGGGACTAAATTTGACGTCTGTTGTAGAATTGAAAATGAGACCTCATCAAATGGGGGTTACATAGTTCCTGTCTTTTCTAAGTGCTATAGAACTGCTGGCATAGCAGCTGGGCAACTCCAATTTAATGTTCTATTTAAGTCATCTTATTTGTATTTTAGGGTTTGTATTGAGGTGGTACAAATAAACCTGGCTGCAATTAAATAATTTAATTGGACTCAATTAAGACTAGCAGAGCATATGAGCATAACTGTATTGGTTCCATAAACTTCTGTATTTGGGTTGGCATCCAAAAGCTCTTGGGGCTTGGTGGGAATGTGTAAGTGCTCTGGTTGTGTCTGTTTCTCTCAGTTCTAATTGTTGCACAAGGATTTATTACAGCAATTCAACACTGCAGATCTTCCTTGGCATTGGCAAAATCCTCAAGAACCTCTTTTAATATGTTTTTAATGATGTTTTATGCCACAACAATCTGTAGTGGCTTCTTTCCTCTCAGTAGTATCATCAGAGCAAAGGAGTTGCAAATCAACAAGCATAAAACCACTGCTCTGATAAGTGTGTGCTAATTTGGGTTACTTCCCAAATTCTTTCTTCTATAGCTGTATGCAATTCACTACCCTTCATAATTACCTTCTTTTCCTCCTCAAGACTCTTCCCCAGTGTGCCTTTAGAATACTTTAATTGGCTACATTCCCTTTCTGTTTAGCAGGGGGAGGCAACTTCAAAATAGGATTGAATGTTGCCAGTTAAGAAATATGTTCTTTCCACATATGCTTGAAATGATACCAAGCAAACTGTTGTAATAAGTGATTGACTGGTTGATTGATTGATTTTTTTAATATAAATTTTTGGGACTGTAAAGGTCACATGTTTGTTTTTATGCTCTGAAAGTAGGAGACACATATTTACCAACACAAAGCTTGCACTCTAACTTGATAATCAACAGCTTTGTTATTTTTGTTGGAAGGAAGTGTGATTATAACTGGAAAATGTGAACAGATCCATGCATACAAATATGTTATGGAACCTACTGCTAGTCTAATTGCACTGTGCATCAAGCTGCTTGACAACACACAGCACGAGACACAGAAAATAGCTAAAGTGAGGAAAACTTACCATAGAAATGATCAGAAATCATCATAACCTCAGTGTTCACCTCTCCCAGCTAACAGTGGTGTCTTGTGTGCAGTACAGAATGACTGCAGTAACACTCAGGTGCTCCAGTGAAGGACACAATACACTGAGCAGCACATATTTACCAGGACCAAGCCCCAAGGTGCCTTGGGCCACTAGTTACAGCATTTCAAACCACAAGTTACAAAGGCCAGGTGAGAAACAGGACCATTGCCTTCCTCCCAGCTGAATGGGAGGCACAGGTTGCTGTGAACTCCAAGTGCTAAAGATTCAAACACTACAATGTAATGCATGTAATGCATAATGCATTTCCAGTTTGCAAAACAGAACTGGACACTCTTTGGATAGGTTTGAATGCAGAAAGCAGATTTTAAGCCAGCCTGCTAATTCCATAAAAACATGCCTTCACACATGAGACTCCCACATTACCTACATGTGATGAGAGCATAATGGGTAAAATTATGTTTTTCTTTGTTGTGTAGGACTTGAGCAGCACAACTGACTTTGGTACTTTATCTCATTTGAAGTTCTCCTTGTAGAAGCTGCTTAAGCACCAGAGTTGACTTAGACCTCTTGGGCCATGACTGCACTGAAGGGTGTCACACCAAATGAGCTGTCTCAAGGCAAGGGCACAAGGATTTGCACTTGTAGTTAGCCAAAGGTTGTAGGTGGCTGAGGAAGAAGGTGCTGGTAATGCTGGGAGCACTTTCAGCTTGGCACAGTGGCACAGTGTGTGGGCAGACTCTCCAAAACCACTTAGTCTGGAACTACTTGTTCCAAATCTTGGATCCATTTGCCCCCTTTCTTCATCATTTTTATCTCTGCAAGGTGATTGTAAACTGATAGATGACTGGCAGGATGCCACTATCACTCCATGTAGCTGTAATTGACTGGGTGAAGTTGAAGCTTTCAGTTGTGTTTTCTTTGTGGGCACAGTTGGCACGCAGAGACCCTGCCCTGTCCACATGCCCTTACCCTTTTCATCCCTGGCTGCTTGACCTTGTCCCTGCGTCACCCCTTCACTTGTGTTGACACAACTGTCTGTTAGGACTATGCTAAAAACATATGTGAACTGGTTTGAATTAGAAATACTTCTCATCTGGTTCTTTGTCTGGCCTCATAAATAACTGGGTCTGTACAGCTGGGAGAGGAGGGGAGGCAGTGCAGGCGGGGATGGACAGCTGGGGAAGGATGAGGGGGACCTCCTGGAGCTGCCAGTGCTGCTGAGATGAAAAGTATCAGATGTTGTGTTTGTCAGTCAGTGCTTCTGCCAGTTCAGAGAGGCACAGACCAGCCTCAGCTCTCCCCAGTCACTCATTCACTCTGCAGAGCAGGTCTTTTACAGGACTGTTCTGGAGCAAATTGCTCTGAATCATTTCAGTTCGTCCCTATTCTTCGTGTTCTGAGTTTGTTCTTTTCACTCCAGGGTCAGATTGGGAAAACAGATACCAACTGTACATATTTTCAAATTAATACATAATTTCTGAGGAACTACAGACAAAGAAGACCTATGAGTATTCTTTCTGGCTTTATTGCTTGATAATTAAACTACCTATATTAAAGTGCTCTGAGGCAATTATTTAGTGCATGACATAAGAAATAGTCTGAACAGGAGCCCTTAAAGAAGAGGTGAATGTGTACATCCCAGGAAAACCACCAATCATGAATGAATGATACACTGAATCTGCAATGATACATGAAACACTTCTGCTTCTGGTTAATGCAGAAATTATCCTTTTTGACTGGGTCATTTTTTTCCCTACACATGAGAAGAGCATATTAGAATACCAGGCACATGGTATCTCAAGCTGCTATGCCACAAGTAGCTAAATATAATGTGTCAAGTGTATTGGTATGAGCTGGTATGTAATCTCTGGATCAAATCCCAACTTTTCAAAAGGTCTCCTCACTTCCACTCTCTATTTTAGCAGAGACATAAGAAGACACTAATAGTAGAAGTGCACAGACAGCCTGTTTTAAATGGCAGGTTTATTAAAAATGTTCTCTATCACAAACATTGGAAACATATGCAGCAGATTTTACTGTAAGTGAAAGACTCAGTAGACAGTGGAAAGGGAGTAACTGTCCACTGAATTATGAGAAATAATGGGGCAGTTTCCACAGCAGAGTCTCACAAAACCCCATTTTAACTGAGCATCCTCAGGTTCCAGTTTGTGTTCACTCTGCCCTTTGGATGCAGCACAGAGTTCATGAGCTTGAACTTTGACTTTATACATATTTACAGTAGAACAACCTATAGGTTACAGGAGAGGACACATTAGCACCAGTGCTTGTGGGTTAGAGCTCACATCACCTCTGCCACTGCATCTGCATGGAACTGACTTTACTGAAGAGTTAGGTTAAAAAAAGGTCAATAAATCTGGCACTTGGAAGGCAAACTGTGCTCTGCAGTGACGTAGGAAATCTTTGTGTTAGGTATCACACTTGGCTGCCTGTCTCTGAAGGCTGCCCATCACAATTACCTTGATGCCCTTTCTTGCACAAATGTACACTTCACTTCCCCTCAGCTTGCATTGTTATTTAGGAATAGATGTAACCCCTTGAGATCAGGAAACCAGTGTGATTTTCTTATTGCTGTTCTAAAACTAAGCACAAACTCTACATTTAGCAAATGTCAGACAAAATTCATATCTGTAGCAATTTTGGTGAAACATTTTCACATAGCAAAAATTCTACAGTGTTCGTAATTACTGAGGTTCACAAAAAAAGGCTTTGGTTAGAAAATCCAAAAGGGTCAAATAAAAAAAGGCTTTTAAAAAAAAGCCAGAGGAGTGTCAAATACTCTATTGAAGTCAGTGAGTGCAGAATAAAACAGTAGTAGTCCATTAGTTAATTTTTCAGTAGTGAAATCTTCCACCTAAAGAAGCCCATGTCTCTTGCGAGCTGTGTGCCTTTCTTGCCGTTCACAGCTGGTCTCCTGGCTCCAGTACAAGCAGGGTGGTGATAACTCCACGTTTTCCTGTTCAAGGCAAAGAGTCCTTCTTCCAGCTGTGAGGTAGAGATTAGGTATCAGGTCACTGGGGTGTGAGATACCTCTGAGTGTAGCAGTCACACATTTGTTTCTAGTTCATTTATTTCAATAGTGCAGTGGTCTTTACTGTTGGATTTCTTAGTGTGATTCTCCACTGGAGTTTCTTCTTGCTCCACTTGTATGGGTATATGGTGCTGCAACCCTTTCACTGTTTCTGGTCCACGAGATTCATTCATGGTCTTCACACAGCCATTTCTCTGGTAAGCCACAATCTGATGGATGTTAACAGGCTTAGTTTCACAGATCAATGGCACCTATGTGAAAAGCATTAAGATCTGGAATACTGCCACTGATTGCTGTGTACAACAGGAAGGGAATTTTTACTTGGAAAGCCTGTGGGCTGCTTTACATTCACCAGGATTATCTAGAGCCTCCATAGACTTCCAGAAGCTGTTTCTCATGTACCCTAAGGCATCTTTGCACCATCTGCATGGAGCGAAGGAGTCTGTGTAAAAATGCAATTTCTGTCACAACTCTAATTGAACTTACACTCATGGTTACAGCTGCTGCCATTGGTAAAGTGATACAAGTAGGGTAAGTAGAGACCAGAATTCAGGGCTCACTTCAAAAGGTACAGACTCTCAATGCCCACTATACTGAGCTCTGGGCAGTGCTTGCTCTTGGGTGCAATTAAATAGACCAATAAACCAGTTGTTGTTGCCTTATGCCTTTCTTCCAACCTAATAAAATAACACCTGTCTCTTCAGTTTGCTCTGTTTTGAAAGAAATAAAAGGGGTTTTATTAACTGATTCATAAGTTCAATATTGAAGTGTTCTTTAAATCAAACCAGATTCTGATGGGGAAAGTAAGACGTAAATACTGGCAAAGAAAGGAGGTGAGCTTGCAGCTGAGAAAATATGGCCTTTAGGTATATATTACTAACTGCACAAATTATGCAGCCAAAATGTATGGTAGACTAGCAGTATATTTTAATACCATTACAAGAGCATGATTCAAAGAAAAATCTCATCACAGATGACTAAATAATCCCTCAGGAGGGATTTTATATTATTGCAACATCTCTTCTTAAGTTCTGACTGAGTTCTAAATACAGCAGTGAAATGTCAGGGGGTCTGTGTTATGCAGGAGCTCAGCCTACACTTCTGGCTCTGTAATGGATGATCTACCTTACCCATAGTTGTATTTTGGGGAGTTTGTAGGTAGCTGCATGTGTAGCCCCTGTAGTCAGGCCTAATCCTGTCATCAGTAATTACTGCAGGTGCTAATTACTTCAGAGGATGCTGTCTGTCTTTCCACATGCAACTTAAAACAGCAGGAATTTTAGATGAATGTTGCAGGAAGGCATGAAATGGGATTGACTGCAAAATTGTAGAATGAGAGAAATAATGATAGAAACAAAAATTTTGCTGTTTGTGTGGGATACTATGGATGATGCACAGACATGAAACATGTCTTGTGAAGATTAGATCTGATGAAGAAATGTTCCTGCATGAATTATTCTGTCTTTGTGGAAGAAAGGTAATGAGAGTCTGCCATGAGCTCAAATGGTTGGAGATTAGCGCCTCCAAATTGGATGTGCTTATGGAATTAGGAATCTCCTTTGTCAAGGATTGGAGGAAGGACATGAGGAGTTCCTGTTACAAGGAAAGACTGAATGATGCATGCCAAAGAGGAAGGAGAAAATGCATAGGAGTGGAAGGGGCAGAATACAGAGGTATGTGTGCTGTATGGAATAAGATAGAGAGGAGGAAAAACTATGATGCAAGGAAGGACTTGTATTAAGTGTAGAAACCATGAAGATGTCTGAGAATGTGGTCTAGAATGGAGTCATGTGCTTGTGCTAGTCTGGAAAGAAAATTATTGCAAGGGTGGTTTCAGATTATGCTGACTCAGGGGCTTGCAATGCCCAGGGTAGTTGCTTTTGATGTGAGCTCATTGATTACACATATACACACTCACAGATACCTTTATCTGCTACACACAAGTAGTCAAGACACCTGTCACCCTGCTCTGTTGCTGGTCACTCTGCTAGCAGGACAAATTACTGGCCAGTAATTTGACTGAGTCCCAGCATCTCATGCATTTGCAGGACAGCTCAGCTGCTTCTGCTGCTCCCATCCCCAGTGTGTCAGACACAGCTGCCTGGCAAACTCTGAACTCCAGTGGCTTTTCACACGACCTCATGGAAAAAGATCCCTCCACCCTCATGTGCTAAGCTGCCCATTGCCCAATCCTGTCCTCTCTCTGAAACAGCTTTTATGATCTGGAGGAGCCAAGTGTGGGAGCTTGCAGGTTCTTGGCCATAGTACAGCACACCCTGGCACAGCCTCAGAGCGTGGTTACCTCGTCACCATCCTTGATGAACTCCTTCCGGCAGATGTGGGCCATGATCCCAGCGGCCAGCGCGTCCCCCAGGACATTGATCATTGTTCTGAACCTGTCTCTGGAACATGAAACAGTCATGGTAAGTTGTTGGCTCTTTGGGTGAATTCCTCTGCCTCTGTCAGCCACAAGTATGGCTGAAGACTAGTTTTGCTGGTTTTATGAGCTAAAATGTTTAGAAATGTTAAGAAGTTTGGTATCAGGCATCCATTAGTTATTGAGCAGCTCAGTGGGGTTTTCCAGCCTTTTCTGAGCTTGGTGTGCTGGGCTGCCACACACTTGATTGTGTACCTGAGCTAAGTGGAGCAGCTGTGTCCCCCTAGAGATGTAAGCTGAATCAGCACTGGAAAGGTGGAACTGCACATCACACCTGCATTTCTGTCCCAGTTTATGTATTAAGGTCCAGCAATATGGCCTGGTTTGGAGTCTGGTGCTGCAGATGTCTGAATTCAATAAAAGGAGAGGGCAGCCAGTGCAATCAGTCCCTTATATTAGTGATCATGGTACCAATCTCAGCAACCAAAGTGCTGCTTAAGAAGATTATTATATTGGTAGAATGGGCAGGATGCAATCAAAATATTCAGAAGATTGCTACGCAACTACACTCACAAATCAAGGAGCCATTGACCATATTTAAGTAATTTCATTCCTGTAAAACCTGTGGTGACTTTGGTTCTTATGCTGGCTATGCAGTAGCTCTTAAAGACTCTTAATTTTCAGTTACCTTTTCCAATTTAAATTTGTATGCTTGATGGTATTTTGCATATATATAGTTTAACTATTTTTCATTTATTCACTTATGGGATTTCTTCCCTGTTTACACCTTTTACCCACTGTCTAAAAAATAAATCTATTAAAATACAGATCGTAAATAGACAAAAGTAACTGACTGTCAAAGACAAGTGTTACACTTGAATCATCCTGGAACCTATCAGTTAAAATTGATGAGATTTCAAGTAGATGATAGAGCTTCTAAGTCTGAAATACATTACGTCTTTTCCAAGAAAAACATATACATCTGAAACTCTGTCATATTAGTAACTTAATTTATAAATGTAGGTTATAAAATGGAGGTTCAGAAATCTCCAGATGTTTGGCTTATTAAAGTCAGTGATGGTCCAATATCAACACTGCCCAGATTTCTGATCCTGTATCTTAATATAGAAAGGAATTGAAACTGTGCTGATTTTTTTTTTTTTCAGATATTTTAGGCAGGTACTCATTGCATATAAATGTTTATGCAGTTGCCTGTTTAATTATCATGAAAGCTTCTTTCTGTGTGGAGTTACCCAAATTGTATGTGCAACTGCGAGCAACTTCAGCAATAATATTCCACAGCCTACACCTAGATGTGGTTGTTGACTCCAGGACTCAGTCCTACACTTGTTTGCTCACACCATTTTTTAAAAATTTCTACTGTTCTGATTTTGAGCTTTGCCTTGAAGAAGATTTTCACAAGAACGTGTTAAATAGGGAAAAAAACCAGTTAGAGCACATACTGATAAAAGTTCCAGTTACTGACTTCTTTCCTTCTTGATTATCAAATAATGATTCTTGGAAAGATATGCAGTGTTGTGAATTTTGGATTGTGCAACAAGTCAGCTGTGGTAGAGAAGAAGTTGCATGAGCAGAGCTGAAGAGTTTGAGCTCCCTTTTGAGCTCTGATTAGCATCTTTTCAAGACAGGATTTTTCCAAGGAAACAGTGCTCCACACTGAAACTCTTAAGAAAAGGAGTGTTGCTGGCAGGTTGCAGGTTGTTTGGCACGTTGTTTGACCAGTTGTGTTCCATGTTCTGAGTGTGTGGAGCAGTCTGCACTGTGCATGGGGAGAACCACAACACACACCACTGACATTTCTCCACTGAGAGGCCAACCTGCTGCTGGTGGCATTTCTCCCAGTGCAAACGTGTGAGTCAGTGGGATTTGAGCTGTAGATGATGTTATTAAACACTTTTACTTTGTGTTTGATAAATGAGCTGGGAAACATCTTAATTTTCTTCTTTATGTCTGTAAGCACTAGCTAAAGGTTTGAAGGTCACATACATGTTGTGGCTACTTAAGAGAGTTGTAATACCTGCAGTGCATTGTAATGGGTATTTCAGTCTCGTGAGATCATCTAACCAGCCTTCTTTAAGCATTCTTCATACTCCAGTACTTCCAAAACTAATACTGAAAATATTCATCGTGTCAACCGTGTTGACACTTTGCATCTGCAGGCTCTTGAAAGCACCAAGTGCCGAAATACAGAAATATGCTTTTTTTGTTTGAAAGGTCATCTGCAAAAGACAGAAAATTGGGTCTATTCCTTACTCACTTTTTAATACCATCTGGAACTATAGTCTGAAAAGTCTTTTCTCTGTTGTTTTGAAAAGTTGTGTAAGACAAAAAGAAGAATAATTCCCATGTACAGTGGAAGGCTTACTGGAAAAACAATGAAATGTTGATGTTGCAAGAGCTGGGCAAAAACTGAGCAATATAGGGGGAAAAGTCTTCTGTAATGCAGTCTTAAAATATTCATACAACACAAGATTCATGACTCCTATTAATGCTAATAATAATAATCTGTTACACTAGACAGGAAATATTTTTTGTCACAATGCTTTGTACAAAAATAGGTGGCTAAAAGTTGAATAAAATAGGATATATGACAGAATGGACTTGTAACACATTTTTACCCAGAACTCTGATGTAATGAAACTCCCTGTATTAAAGGAGATATATTTTCTATAGCTTAAATAAAAATAATTTGGGCATTTCCTTGCGTATGCATAAGCTAGTTACACAGTTAATTGACATGCTAATGAGCTAGGGACCAGTATTTTATGATTCATCTTCCTGGACTATTCAAAATTGATTGATTCATCGGCATTTACATAAAAGTTGAGAGTTCAAATAAACCACTCCTTATGAATTTTTAAAGTGACTCTTCTCATGGGTGGCACAAGTCCTTTTCATCCCAAGTGTGTTAAGTTTCAGCCCCTGCCTGTGCTGTTAAATCCCCCGTGATTGGGGATGCAGCAAAGTGCCCTCTCTGCAGAAGGGCTGCACTTGGAAAACTGGGGGCTGCAAGCAGCTGCTGCCTATTTAGCACTGACATCAGAGAGCACAGAGTCACCCCCAGGGTCTGTGGTGAAAGGGGGACACTTGGTGCCAGCACTCATGTGACTGTCCTGGGCTTGCAGCAGCAGTAGCTGTCACTGTGCTGGCATGGTGCTTGTGGGCACAGGGGTGCCAGTGGTGGCAGTGGTACTTGCTGGCTTTAGCAGTGCCTCAGGCCTCTTGCAGAGTGCTTCACTACACTGAGATGATGGTCTTGAAATGTCAGTGGGCTGATAAGTAGAGTGCAGGCAGACCATGTTTTCTAAGAATGTTGGCCCCTTATCCTTGCCCAAGGCAAGGTGCCAGAGTTGCCCCTTAAGCACATTTGTCTGGCCCAACCTTCAAACTTGTCTTGAAGATCATCCAACGTGGCTAGGTGCAGCCACTTCCATTGCCTGACTATCCTTCTAGATAAAAGTAGTTTTTGAGGTTTTTTGGGATCTGAGCTGAGGTAGGTACTTTGTTCTACTTCTTCATCCTCCCTTCCCTGTGAATGTGAAGATTGATCAATGTCCTCTTCTGGACAATCTTATCTATGTAAAAAACTGCTGTGGTGACCTTTTCAGCTCTGGTTTTAGACCAAATGGACTCCACTCCTTCAGCTTTTCCATGCAAAACATATTTCCAAGGTTCATCTAGACTCCCTCATTTGTCTGTCTTTTTCAATATAATGTCCACATCAGCAGAGTTTTTAATCTAAAGCCACATTAACACCATTTCAAATTACATAATCACTTCCTTTGCCTTTTATAGATAGATACATGGATATATATCTGTGTTACTGTACCCCTGGAGACCATTTGCCTTTTTAGCAAAGTTGCCACCCTGGAAGCCTCAAGAGCTCTGTGCTACTTACAGTGCCCAGTCGACGGCAATGATCAACGTGATGTCGTCTGTTGGGAGCCCCACCGAGGTGAGAACAATGACCATTGTCACCAGGCCAGCTTGGGGGATGCCTGCAGCACCTATGCTGGCAGCTGTTGCTGTGATACTTTAACAATGAAAGAAAGGAGTAAGTTTTACTTTCTGGAAGAAACTTCACCATGTTGCTAAACCATGCTCTTACACAAGCCACTGCATGGAAGTGCCAGTGTTTTGTGGACAGAATCCAGCAAGAACAGGCCAAACTGTCTGCCCAGGGCTAAATTCTCACCCTCAGCCTTTGCAGCCCTGGCACTGGTGGGGCAGTTCTGTTCTCTGTCAGTATCAAAGGTGCAGGGCAGAGGGGCCAGCCAGGCTGTGGGCTGAGTTCTGCCAGCTTCTCGTGGGTCACGGCACCACCCAGCTCTGTGTGCCAGGAGTCTGCCAGCCCCACTCATTGCTGTTCTCCTTGGCAGCCGAGCTCCCAGACACCTCTGGGTCACCACGGGCACCTCCTGTGCCAGGCAAATCCGTGGCTGGCCCTGCCTGGGGCCTTTACTGTCAATCCAGCTCAAGGGTTAGGCCAGGGGTAAAGAGGCTGGGCCAGGGGTGAAGCCCTTGCACAGCACATGGCTTTGCATACTTGGATCGAAATATGAAGCAAGTGTGAATGTGACTGTTCAGTTTCTGGAAAGTATTTTTACTTGACCTTCATACAGTTTTTTAAGCCAGGCAAGCAGAAATGAATGGGAGACCAGGGCAAGAGTAGACTTGGCAGGCTTAACATTTTTTCATAATATTATTTTTAAGGGAGGGATTTAATTCCTTTTTCCAAGAGCAAAAGTGACTGGACGTGCTCATTTCCACCCAACTAGCGACTTCCAAGAGCTAGGCCAACCAGCAGAAAGACAACAAATATTGACAGTTGTAAAAGGATGACAGAAAGCATTTACACTGATAATCCTCTGCATTCATCAGTCAAGAATGTCAGAGCTTTTGGCAAGCAGTTAAGTCTCATTAACCTACTATGGAAAATGAGGATAAGTGTATTCACCCATCTGGAAACTGAAACACAGGGATATCCAGTCCCTTGCTTACAGCTGTACAGTGTACCAGTACAGAAGCAGCAATATTTCTACCTAGAGCCCTTTCTTTAAATAAAAAAATACATTTAGCATGTGGGTATGATAGGGAAGGGGAAAGACTTAAAATTACATTTTGCAAAAGTTAACTTGTGTAGCATCCTAATAACATTGTAATAGAACATAGGTAGGAAAGGACAGAAGCTCATTAGCTGAGTAAGAGAGAACTATAATGAACATTAAAAGGCTTTCCAGTTAGTACTATGAACTGGCTGTCTGATCAGGACTGCTTCTGCCTCTTACATCAGGCCACAAAGTCTTAATTGAGAGTAAACCCAGAAATGTTTAACTAAAATTTTACAAGCAAGATCATCTGGTATTCCATTTCATCTTTACCTTAAAGTAGATGTTTCTATCTGTAAGATGATCAATGGATGGAAATAGGATCTTTACTCTTTCTCTGCTACATCAGTGTTTGCATTGATAGAAACTGTTAACCTGGATTTTACAAACTATGAGCCAAGGAGACTGATTATTTGTCTAACAGTTTTTTCCCCTCTGGCAAAAATATCCTGGCATTCAGAATTATTTGAATTTTAGATCACCAGATCCTAAAGTATCAAGAGCTGGGGTAGGTTTGGCCTATAGAATACAGTTAGAATTTGGATTATATCATTGATGGTACTATGTCCACCATGATTTCCTGTTTAGCTTCCTCATTTGTGAGTTTTTTATTTTCCTTATTTTCTTGGATTTTTTACAATCTTTACTTGTATTTTTAGTCTACTGTTTTAATTCTGTCTGGTTGTTATGTACTAGCAATTAATGAGGGGGGTAAAAGAGATAAAAGGGGGTTCTGGTAAGGAAAAGTTAGAGCTTACATTCTTTCCATTTACTATCACCCTTCTCCTTAATTTTAAAAATTATTGTTCTTTACTTCAAAGTGTGTGTAATGTCTGCTCATGCTCTGGGCCATATTTTAGCATCACATGCTAAAAAAATCTCAAAATTCCAAATCACAAAAGATGAAATTTTAGCACAGGCTCATTCCAACAGTTTTCAAAGAGAGTGCAAGCCTGAAGCAAGAGCTCATATGGGCACAATTTATTTCTTCTTTTTGTAGTCCAACCAGGTCTTGCCAGAAGCCCATTAACAAACCTCAGCTGTCATCTGGGGTTGGTTTCAGGACTCTCATCTTCATGTCATGAAGGTTTTCAGGTCCAGCAGAAGATGGGCAAGGCCCAGCAGTGTAAACGGGGCAGTGGTGAGGTCAGTGGGTGGGTAGTTAAGCAGATCTCAAATTTATTGCACAAAGCTCTGACTATGAGGAATGTTTTTATAATCATTTGTTCCCTGCTGGAAACCTGCAGGTTTCAGTCCCTGAGGAATTCTTTGGCGGTCACTGGAGTTATTCTGGCAGAATTGTTCTGCTGGATCTCTCAGTCTTTTGGATCCATTACAGACCTTTCAAGCATGGAGTACACAGCTATAACCCTCTCTACCCACTGAGAGCATGGTTGTTTATGAAGCTTTCTGCTTTAACAAGGAGCAGAGAAGACAATTAAAAAACATCTGAGTGATCTGACATCTTCATGAAAACCTGCCCTGATAGTAGCATCTGTCCTCCTTCCCTCTTCCCCTAATCCTGCAAGAGCTTCCCCAGCACACACTGTTCTCTGTTACTTGATATAAGACTTCCAGTTCTGCAACTTTTAAACTTTCTTTCACTTGAAGACACAATCAGACTTCAAGTTGAAAACAGTTGTGAAGGTTAAAATAATGTTTTAAACACCAATACTATTAAAAATTCCAATTCTAGAAGTGATCAATGGGTTGCCTAAAAGCAAAAATTAGATTGTTATCCTCAAACAGAAGCACATTTCCTGGTGTCCACATGCACCTATTCAACAAGACCACTACAATTTCTCTTTTGAGCAGTCCCTGATCTCTGTGTTACTTGGAAACAACCCATTTATGAGGGATGCATCCTTTGATAACAGCAAAGCTGACTTTTGTTCTTGCTACATACAAGAGCCGTGCCTCAGACTCAACTAAATGATGACCCTGATGGGTCCCTTCCAACTCAGCTGATTCCAGGCTTCTGTGCAGACCTGCAAACCCCAGCAGGTGGAATGTGTGGTTTGTACCTGATGGTGATGATCTGCCCGAAGTCCAGCTCGTAGTTGTTGACCTGTGCGATGAAGATGGCAGCCACGGCCTCGTACAGCGCCGTGCCGTCCATGTTGATGGTGGCCCCCACGGGCAGCACGAACCGCGCGATCCTCCTGTCCACGTGGTTGTTCTCCAGCAAGCACTTGAAAGTGATAGGCAGAGTGGCTGAGCTGCACAACACCACAGAAGCACACGCTGGGTTAGTTCTGGTTCTGGAAATGAACGGGGTGTAGCAAACCTTGTCCTGGCAGGGGAAGCTTCACGCAACCATCCGAGCTCCGAGCTCTGCGTGTGACTCCCTGGGTAACTCACTCCTTTGCTTGACGGAGGATAAAGACAGTTACACATATAAATGTTGGAGTTAGTGCTGATTTTAGAAATATTTTTCTCTTTCCCTGTTTCACAAGCAAAGGGATCCCACAAAGAAATCCCACAGAGGCAGTGTTGTATGCTTAAATGCAAGAAGAGGGAGCAACACCCTGTGCAGCTTATTACAACAATCTCTGAAAGCTGTTTTACACTCATGGTTTCTAAAAAATGTTTCCTTCCAGGCCTACCTCATATGTAAACAATTTTTTATTTCTGTGAGAGGTTAGACAAAGATCTTATCAACTGCAGCCTGAAAATAAAAGATGCAGACAAAACGTCTGTATTTAGGAATATAAAATCCCGTTTTGTCCCTGGAACAGATCTGCCCACATCCCTTGTGTGATCAGAACTGCAGGTCATATAATATTGTGTACACATGTAAATGAGATGTGTGTGGAATAGAATGGAATGGTATAAGACCATTTGAAGGTATGCATTTTAAATTGAGCTTGATACCCTAAAAGATATTTCTGATTTTTGTTTTCATTAACTGAGACAATTAACAAAATACTATATGGTCATATATTTTCTCATTTTTAGTAAGAGGCACACATTTTTAAATACTAACACACTGAAATATATTTATCTGTATATTTTATCAGCCTTTTGGTAACTGTGCATTTTACCATGCAGTGTTTCATTCAGTGATGTCATGAGTGATGTAGAGAGCCACAAGTGAGTGAGGGAGTATTTTTATGGCACATCAGTTTGTATGGAAAATAAATAACACGCCTGAAAAAAATACACAAATCACAAAATATTTGCCTTGTTATTATACCAATTTTAATACTCTGCTCCCTATCTGAGACTATTTAAATAGATGTAATATAGCAAACTTCTTCAAAATTATTCCAAAGTTACCTCTTAAAAAAGATGGTATTAGGGGAAATATTGGTGTGGTGACACTGTGATTTTCAGTGTCCTGTTGTCCTGTGAATTACGTGCCCTGGGACAGGAACTCAGGTGTCTTCCCCCTGGTTTGGCAGTTCAGATTGCTCTGTCACCCTGTGTAGTGACCCTCACATCACAATGTGGCTCCAACACTTAAATCTTACCATGACCATGAGCTATTCTTAATTGAAGATAACACATTGGATCTGCAAATTCTTTCTCAGTTGTTGCAAATGTCCTATAAAAGCACAGGGGGATTCCAAAAGCTCTGAAATCACAACCTCAAGTTTGCAGGAATGCCTAAGTGAAATGTTTCCATGAGTAGGAGTTGTCATTTTGTATTTGTGCAAGCTGTTGTTGGAGGAAAGTAACCGTGTTTGGAAAGGAAAAGTAACTTCCTGCCACGGAAACAAAAGAAAAAAGACAAGGCTAGGTTTTCAGTACAATATCTCTGTTTTCTACAACTATGAAGTCTGACTGCTGAATGATTTACTACAAACTGGCAGTCACTGCCTGAAAATCCAGACCAAAGTCTTTCTCTAGGTATGTAAATGTGCTGGAAAGGCAAGAAAGCAATGGAAATCTGATTACCTCCTGTAACTGGGGTACATTAAAGTTTTAAATTCAGGCAGTCCTAGTATTTAATCAATATTTACTTTGAAAAACAAACACAGCAAAGCCTAACCCCATAATCACCAAGCTGCTCATGAGATGTCATTTCTCTCTTGGGCATGCCCATCATTTTTCATTCAGTCATTTGTGAATGACTGAAATTCTCTGCCTCTCGTTTGCCATAAAATGTTCCTCAAAGAAGAGGCTGTGGCTCACAAATAATGTAGAACTGAAAGCCCTGGGAGTAGCTGCAACTAGGAGCAGACCCAGTAGCATTTCTAGATGTTCTGACTAGAGGCTTTGCTAAGAAAAAATTATTTAACTCATTGTCTCCCTTTCCTGCAGCTGCTCAGTTTTGGAGAGTTACTTGTTATTAGAGACAGTCTTCCCTCAGACATTTGGCTTTTCTGTAACAAAACCCTAATTTCTTTGGGTGGAATGAGGACAAAATGTAATCTTACCTTGCCACCTTGCCCACACTCTGACATACCAGAATATTAAACCTGAGTGTCTGCCTGTTCTGAGGGCAGAGAGCTGAGCTGTCAAATGTGCAAATTATAGCTGATTAACATGCTACCATTTACTTGAGATGTGAAAAATGTTGTGCAAAACAATCTCATAATGCCAATGGCACAACCAGCAAAATCTGTATCTATTTGTATTGTTGTAAACAGATTTTGTGACACTGTTTTTGCAAAAATTCAACTTTCAAACTTGTGCACTGTCTCACGCTTAGGTGTGTCATTCATTTGAATTTTATGCTGACAGAAGTAGAATTTCTGAGGCACAAAACAACACCTTGGATTTGTTGTTTGTTAAATATTACAATAATAAAGAAAATGGTCAGAATGTAAGTGCAATGATGATGAAAAACATGCAAGATATTGAAAGAGAACAAATTTCCAGATTCTTATACTTTCTTAGATGGGCAACGACTACATAGTCTCACTCAAATTTAAGACACTGAATCTTAGAGTTAGTAGGATGTGTGTCCTACCTACCCTTGCTGAAAGATTTTCCAGAACTCTCTGCTCAGGTGAGAAATTTAATTTATGATCTAGAGGTAGTCTTCTCAGTTTGCACTAAATTTGCTTTTATGTGCTTTCTGTATTTCTCCTTGCACAATCAGTTGTTGCAACACATAATGTTAAAAATCAGCTTTGTTGTCTCTCAGCCTGGATTGACCCAATCAGTCTTTTTAGCCTCTCACTTATAAGATTGCTGCTTTACATCCCTGATTGCCCTTTCAGCAACTGTTTCATAGAAATCAACTTATCCTGAATACAGCTGACAAAAGTTATGTGGAACAGCCTAGAAGAGGTTGTCCAATGATGTTTCATTTTTACTCATGTTGTATCATCTGGCACACACCAGAAAAATGTGTCTTATTTTAAGGCTTTGGCTATTGGTGGCTCTCAGGAGGCAAAGGGAAAAATAAAGGGTCCTACTGTAGTTTTGGAGTAATATTAAATATATCATTTCAGTATTATAAAAGACAATATCAAAGCATTTGTCTAGTTTGTCTTTCAAGTTAAACTAGGTGAAGTTTGTTTTGTTGAAAGCTACTTTTATCTAGTGTTAAACAGTGGAGCAGTAACATTAAAGCCTGACATTTAATATTTATTATGAGGAAAAAAATACTCTAAAGCACTGATCTTAATCTGTTAAGTCTTTTAAAAACTGATCCAAAACTTTCAGCTGGGAGGTATCTACTCCCAACATTAACTCTAACAATTAAAAATACATTTTCAGAGTCTTATCTCAATTTTGGGATAAA
Organism: Hylia prasina; assembly: GCA_013397195.1. Taxonomy (NCBI): domain Eukaryota; kingdom Metazoa; phylum Chordata; class Aves; order Passeriformes; family Sylviidae; genus Hylia; species Hylia prasina. The sequence continues at coordinate 872,698 of VYXD01007607.1, forward strand.
ATGCTGCAGCTGCAGAGGCTGAGCATAAACTAATGCTGGCCCAGGCCAAGCTCTTAGTAGAGAGCCACAAAGACAGCCAGTCACTGTGGAAGAACAGCTGTTCAGCCTGCTCTGTTTATCTTATCAGTCAAATGCATTTTGATATTTGCTCCAAAAAAACAGCAAACTGATCTCATCTCCCCTTTCTAAATCTGCCTTTAATTTACACCGTGCAATGGCCAAGATCTTAGTGTTTCATAAGCTGCAAAACCCTTGAAAAACTCATGGTTTATAATTTGTCTTCAGAGAAGATGAAAATTGCTTCTTTTGATGGGATGTACCACTGAAAAGATGCTGCTTTAATTCATTAATGATATGGAAAGATGACCTAGAAAAACACAATTCCCTCTTGCCATTGGAATGAGGAAAGGTAAAATCAAGAAGAATTTTGCCTGCTGGCCAGATTCTGCTTTTTCAGTGTGGTAAGAGGTGACAAGATCAGGGGCAGTGTGAGGGGGAGAAAGCAGAGCCAGAGATCCCCAACTGCAGCCTGGACACCCCAGAGCAGGGTGGGCAAGGGCAGCACGTGCTGTGCACCCCACAGTGACGCAGGAAAGAGGAGCTGTGCACATTCATTTGTGTCCTGAAGGATGCACCAAAGGGAAAAAAAAATCTGCTTTTCTTCCCCTGCCTCTCTGCTGATATTGGTGCAAACTAAAATATTGCTGTGGTTGGGGTTTCTGGAGAAGTGTAAGGGGACTGAGAATGGGGTGCAGAGCCTTTCACTGAGGGACAATGAGCAGAAATAATGTTGAGAATCAGTAAAATCCTTGCCATCAGGTGGCTCTTTAGTGGCTTTCAGGTTCTCCTGTTTTTCATTCTTGGGCTTTGTAAATGGGATTGTTTTGCTTATTGTGGTTTGATCTCTAGCTTTAAAAACAAGCCTCCCACAGGTGCAGAGTATCTGCAATGAGTATCAGCACACTGACCCGTGGTTTTCTTTCTATCTTTAGATGTAGACCTGAACACAGAAACATCTCCAAGAAACACATCAGTATTCTTAAAATCAACTCTTTGTTCTCCTCTAAGATGATCTGAAAATCCAGTACCCACATGACAAGTGTTATATAATGCCCCTGTGGCAAGTCTTATTTAACCAAATACAGATGTGCTGACTGTCAGGAGAGGCAGCTCTCCTGTCCAGCCCCAGTTATTTGTGCATGTTCTTTTGGCAACAGCTCAGTTATGTGCAGTATCCATTCCTTTCAGTGAAATGAAGGTGAAAAGTTCAGCTATCTCTAGACAAGACACTCAATTTGAGCAGAAAAACATTGGTAACCATGTTGGCCTTGTGTTGGATTTGCAAAATACACACACTCTCAAGGAGGGACAAACAGCTAAATCCCAAAATGTCCAAGGCCCAAACTCATATGTTAGAGCCTTCCCTGAGGACTCACCCTAAATTTGATGGTACTTTAGCTTCTGTCAGTAAAGATACTAAATCTGGTAGCAAATCTTGCTGGTGGTTCTGGTGCAGTCTGAGCTGCCAGCTGCTGCCAGAGCTCTGTTCCCAACCTACACCCTCTCTGGGCATAGAGGTAATTATTCCTTGCCCAGCTGAAGGGGGAAAGTGCTGTCTCAAAGCACTTGATATCCCCAGAGACAGAGCCCAGGAGAGTCAGCACAGGTTTAAGAGAAAGCTGAGCTCCCTGTGTATTCCCCACTGTCAGAGGACACTCTCACAGCAGCTTGTAAGGGGTAAGGAAATGGGGCTGACAAAATCCTCAAGTAAGAATTGGTTTCCCTTAAAGAGGCTCAGTAGAGACAGACACCTCTCATCAGTTTCCAGACCAGTAAAGGACTCCAAAATTGGTGATAAAACCAAAATGCAGTGCTGATGCATAATATGGGAAATTAAGAAAAGTAATGATTTTGAAATGATGGAATACCTAGTGATCTTGTAGGTCTTTATTAAACCTCCCTTGTTAATGGCATCTATACTCATGAAAAAGTTGGATTTTTTAAAAAACCAAAAATACTCAGATTTTTAGTAAAAGCTATCTGTTTCTAGGAAAAAAAAATACAAACACCAAACAAGAGAATGAAAGGAATGGCACAGATTAAAAACCTGAGTTGTCAGCAATAGAGTTTTTGGGAAGAGAATTTCTAGAGAAGCAGGGCAGGTAGTCAAGTGTGTCAAATGTGAGCCTGAGAGCCTTTTCCAACATTAACATCTTGGACTGCAAAATACTCATCTTACTTGAATCTGGGGATGTGGTGACATCTCAAGCTACAAACTTTTTATGTTTTAATAAAAAAGATTTCCTTAATTATTTAAGTGTAATTAGACTTTAAGCATCACCACCAAGTAATTTTTCTTGAGGTTGTGTTTCTCAGCATGCTGCTCTTTATAGGTCATTTTGGAGCAAACTATTATATATAAAAACACCTTGTAAAATGTCACAGTGGAAATCCAATACTTTCTGTACTGAAATAATAATTCCCTCCACCCCCTTCTTTTAATCTTCTACATTCCTTCAGCCAAGATGCCATGAAGGTGTGTTGTCATACTGACTACACAGAAATGTTACTTAAATTGTGATTTTTGTATCTGCTCCATGCAAAGCAATTGCAGCCCTTTCAAGCTCATCTCATGCACCATTTTATCCATGGTGGGAAGCATTTTCATAGTTCACAAGCTGGTTCCCATTTTCACTGTACCTTTGTTCAACTGTGGTTAAAACTCATTGTACATCTTCCCTCAAAAGGGTGCAAAAGATATTATTCCTTGAGCACAACAGTTAAATGCTTTCCCAGTGCTGGACAATAGTTTGCAACCACAGTCTTTCTGTTAATGTACCAAGAGACAAAGATGAGTGGAAAGGATAAAATGTTTCCACATGACTGAAATAGGAGGTTCCCCACTAATACCAAAAATGAAGTCTGGACAAACTGCATGTCTCATATACATGAACTTTGTAGAAGCACAATATTTTTTTATATGGAAAAATAACTTATTTCCTTTCTAGTCCTCTACGAAAAAATGGTTTTGTTCAATACTATTTTAACCAAGGGAAAACTGTGACAAATATTATTGTCCAGTGGCTCCCACATAACTTTCAAATGTTGAGACACACACTTTTTAAATTTACACGAGTGAATTGGAGAGATACCATTGTTCAGATACAGATATATCTGCTCTGCTACAGCAATAGTGTGCTCTTCCCAAGAGGTAGCTGTAGTAAGGATGTAGCAAACATTTTACTGAATCTGTCTAGAAACTCTGTAATACCTGGAGGATGTGGCCAGAGCAATGAGCAAGGCTTGAAGGATCCCTCTGATGAAGACAATGGGATTCTTCTTGGTGATGAAGAAGTACATCATTGGCAGAATAAACAGCCCGTGCACCACCAGGCCACACACCACTGTAATGGCATAGAAACCCAGCTTCTTCCCAATGGCTGAGGGGTCATCCATTTCTAAGATTTTGCCAGCTATTAGGAACACAATTCCAAAAGGAAAGTACCTGAGCGAAAAGAAAGACAGTCATTATTAGGAGACACACCGAAAAAGCTGGCAGCTCCTTCCAGTGGCAGTGCAGTGACAGCACTGTCCTGGTTTGGCTGGTCTGTCTCCACACCAGAGGAGGATGCCCAGAGCTCTGGGCTGAAGTTTTTTTCCTGTGGGGTTCCCCTCAGCATGGCTGAGGTTCTGGTGCTGGCAAGGAATGACTTTAAAATGTTTTGGTTCTGAAGGCAGCTCTGACTTTTTAGCTTCAGGCAGGTAAATTACTGGGAAGAGAGGGACTGAATCCTAAGCTCCTCTCATGTGTTTGTGCTCATGTAAGCTGTTCATGGATTTTCATTGGAAGCTCTTAAGTAAACGTTTATGTTGCCTTTGGAAGACTGAGGAGGAACACCAATATGCATTAGACATGCTCTTGGACTGCCTGGGGGCTTCATTTGGGGCAGATAAATAGTCAGAAGAATTGTTAGTTTCTGAATCAGCTGTGGACAGGTGCTTTATCAAAACTGTTGTGCTTCTGTGCACAGCTGCATACAAAGTCGTGGATGCCAAAAAGCTTTAGATTAAAAAAAATAATCTGGGAGGATGCAGCCATCTTCCACTTGCAGCTGTGCCATCTCCAGAGACTTGACATGACTTTCTGAATTGTCCAGAAATAAGCTACTTCTTTTGACGTATCCACCCAAGCAGTCATCCCCTGACCCAGCTCAGTCAGACTGGACCACGTAGCTGGAAAGAGAGGCTGAGTGCTGGGTGTTGCTTCCCTGCCCCACGTCAGGCTGGGGGACATCCTGAAGTGGGGACAAGGTGCTGAGCTGATAGCTCTTGTTGTTGGCAGCCACCTGCTGTTCCTCTGATCTTTGGGGCAGGTGTGTTGGCAGGTCTGGCTGCGTCTGCAGCAGTGCTGGACGGGATGGAAGTACCAGACAGAGCATCCCATAATGCTTCTCCCTTGTGTGGGCTGGGAGGTTATGATCCCTCTTGGCATGCCCAGGGATTGGCAGTGCCCTTGGGCCATACAGCACACCCCACCCAGCTGTACCATGTTCTGTTATTTGGGAGTAACATAGAGGGTGGCCCATCAAAAGGATGGTACAGACCAGGGACAGATGTATGTGCACCCTCAAATGCTGAGGCCCTGCAAAACTAAGGGCTGTTCATCCTCATTTATTTCCCTGAAAATAAATTTGTGGGATTCCTGTGCATTTTCTTCTGTTGAAATGTTCTTATCTTTTCTAAAACCATTGATTTTCTTAGTAAAACAGTTACTTACCAAACAGCAACTGCCACTATCTTCATGACAGATTCGTTCAAACACTGGCAGAAGCTGACCAAAGGGACGCCGCTGTTCCCCATTCTCCCCAGCATTATCCCTGCAATCACAGCATTTGCCTTCAGTTCTCAGGTGTATTCACACAGCCCCAGTGCTTTCCCTCCCTGCTGAAACTCAAAGCCCCTTGGCAGCAAGGCTGTGTCCTTAACCATCAGTCAGAGCCCTGTGAGGGATTTACCTGCTCTGAGTGATCCGTGGAAGACAAACTGAGAAACATTTCCTAGTGAAGGAATCTGCCTGCAACCAGGCAGCACCAACAAGGACATAGGAGGCAAAGCCAGGGTTTGAGGTTTGCTCTGGTAATGGGGAATTAGTAATGTAGCCTCTGTCATATTTTTCGTAGCTTTCTGTCTACATGATAATAATTAACCTTTATAATCAGTCAGGCTTTGCAGTTTTGGGGGAGGTAAGGAAATGGAGATTCATGGGGAGAAAGGCCTACTTGCTGTAAAGTCTAACCAGTAAAGAAGAAAGCAAATAAAACCCATGTATGTGCCCCCATTGCTCAGAAAGGAAATGAATACAGCTCTGGGATGTGTCATCTACCATATATGCTCCAGACAGTGTTAGTTTCCATTAATGCATATAAATAGATGACATTTTCCTATAGTTAATTATCCTCCCTGAAAGGATTATAAATTTCTCAAGGAAGCACTTCAAAAGCTGGCTGCACCCAGGGAGTTTGCCTTTGAGGGGCAGCAGGGGCTGGCAGTGGGCTGTGTGCTGCTCTGGATGTGCAGTGCCCTTGCTTTGAGCAGGAGCCCGGCTGTGTCCCTTGGGAGCCCACAGCTCGGAGCCACGTCTCAGGCAGCGCCTTCCAGGGCCGTCCCCTGCTGAGGCACGGAGGGAGGCTTTCCCCTGCCTTATCCAGGGATTGCACAATAGCAGTGCTCTCAATTTGTGAGTCTGTAAGCCTGTTAGAATTCATCTAAGCCATAACTTTGTCAGAAGACAACACTCTTTCATTAAGTTGTTTCAGTGCTTCTGTTTTGGGGGGTGGAAGAGGGGTGATGCAGAAGGCTGGAGACAGTGATAAACACCTGGCTACATCCTTTATTCAAAACAAAAGCCTGAAAATAGTCCCTGGGGATGACACTTGTTGCGGGGTTGGTGTCTCAGGTTTGCTCGTGGCTGATACAGCCAGAGGTGACCCAGCAGCCGCGCTGTGGGTGACAATCCTGGTGCTGTTTTGTGTACACCAGCCAGGAGGAAACGAGCTCTCAGCTTCCACCTCCTGAGCCGCGGGCCAGCAAGTCTGAGGGGCTCGGGAAACATCGTACATTTAGTGCTGGGCAGAAAATGAATGATCTTCTGTTCGCAGAAGTAGAAAATTGCCCTTGGTCCTAATAAGTAGATGTAAATAATTCATTCATATCCCGTACGTTTTGAGTGGAATAGTGTTTGCAGTGATGTTGTACTTAGGAAATGGACTATAAAATACTACAAACTGGGAGACGGCCAGTTTCCAGCAGGGTTGTACAGGGAATACCACCCACTGGAGAAGCTAAAAAAACAGAGACAAATCCACTAATTCCAGGTTTGGATCTTGACCCCTTGTGCTGGTATGAACCGTAATATAATAAATACAGTCAAAGATGTTTTATGGAACTACTTTTGCTGACTAGATTAACTTCCAAGAATAAATTAACATAAGGAAAATTTGATCAGCATTTTCTTATAAAAGTCATCAGAACTTTGATTAACTAGGAAATGTTTGTTTAAGCTTCTTCTTTCAAATCCACAAATGTAATATATACATGGCACCAATGAGTTCCTCCAGCAAGTTAAACTAAATAAATAAGCTAGACAGAAGCTCTTACTCTGACAAGCTTCTAGGTGGTATATAACTATCTTCATGGCAGGATACCAAAAATAAAGTCAAGAGGTTTCAATCAAAAAAGGAATATCCACAGATTTAAAGCTCATAAAAAAATATGGGTTAGCACACTGGTAGAGGGGCCATGGGCCTGATCTGGTGGTAATTCCTGCCTCCTCTGAGCACACTGTACAAGGTTGTTTTTCAGTCAGCAAAAGATAGGTCATAAATAAAAGCTCAAAATATTTGAGAAAAAAATAAAAAGATTATGAGTGAATGCACAGAAAACAACTCCATGGAACAAAAGTCATCAAGAATTTCGAAAATTTGTCTTTGAAAGGGAACAGGTCTGTAACAGTCTTGCCTTTTCCCCCACAAAGTTTAGATAGAAGCAGTTAAAAAAGCTGAGTCAAGAAACCAAGCAACCCAACCCCAATCTTTTTCTTTTAAATGGACCCTTGGATTATTACAAACCAAACAAGTCTGAAACCTACCCATCGTGGCAGAGAATATCACAATCCCAAGTACATTCATGCCATCACTAGCACCTGGCTCTGACTTGTAAATCACTTCAGGAGGGGGGGTGATGTCCAAGGCGAAATTCTGGACATTGGATCCATTCTCATCCTGGACTCCATATATTATAATGCGACGGGTGGTGCTCTCAGATGATGCTTTGTTTGATTTAATGATGGGAATACTCCTGGTGCGGTACTGAAAGAAAACAAAGCAGGTTTTGTTACAATATCCCAGCAGGAATTAATAGTTGAATGAGACCTCCTAAGTGCTCTGTTTCAACAATGCTGCATGGTGAAGGGACAGGCATGAAAGGGAGAATGAACATTCCTGTCCCTATCTGATAAAATCTGTAAAAACAGTTGAATTTCTGGAAAAGTGTAAAAAAGCCAGACTTTCCTATAATCAGACCCTGGTGCAGCAAACACTTTGCCTGCTGACAGAGATACTTTCCTCTAAGATATAATTAGGAATCACTCCCTAGAGGTTCTGAGTGTTCTTCTCTTTGTGATGTTCCCATGAAATATTCCCCCAGGTGAAATAAATACAGCCATGCCTCTTGCTCACTCAGAACTTTTAGATGAGCTTTTCTTGCCAAATTCCAACCTGAGCATTTAAATTCTTCCCCAGTACATTATTTTGTTGCTTTAATTGAACATGGTATTCTGTTCTTTCTTCGTGTGGTGTTGCTGGCTGCTCTTAAATAAATTCCAGCTCTCCTCAGGTGGATGTGGAGCTGCCATAGGAGTGCATATCTATTCTCTAGTCACCCTGGAGAGCACTTTATCCCTGTTTTGTCTTCAGATACCATGGCTGCTGAGGCTAATGGAATGGGACTCATTAATTCCTAAATGCTGAAGGTACTAACAGTGTCTGCAGTTGTATGCCATGTCTGTATGTGGGGTGTGTTTTACAAAGGTACACGTTTCATATAATGCTGGCTCTTTCATCAGTAAAAGGAATATAGCCACTTACCTGCTTGAATGTGGCCTCAACAAGATTGGCTGGAAACATGTTCCTAAAAATGAACAAATAGAAGAGTAATTTCTTTGGAACTGAAATTAACCTCTTTTTACTGTGTGTTGGGTCTGCCATGATAAATCAGTTCTTTGCCCTGCTGGAGAGCAAGGGCTGGGCAGGTGCAGAGGATGCCACCCTCTCCCACTGTGCCATACAGCTGTGCCAGGATGGCTCAACACCTCCTTGGAACTGAAGTTCTGGGACTTTGCAAACACTTGGGGTGAGGCCCAGGAGCTCTGGCTTCAGATTCTGGCTCTGCCACAGTCTCCATGTTGTAACCGGCGTGACATAATTGCTATGATTCCCTTCCCCATCTGCTGACTGGGGGGGTGAATGTTCTTTTATTCCATATTTTGTCTTCCTTACTTAGATAGTGAGCTGTTCAAGACAGTCAGGGATGTATTCCTGAGACCTCTGGGTGCTGTAATCTCCTGTGGGACTTTTAAGTACTCCTCTGCTAATTTATAAACCATAGTACCCCTGCTACATTTTCATCGCTAAAATTGCAAGTGATGTAGACTTTGCAGTGGTTTTGTCAAGAACAGTTTGCTTTTCAGAAAGAGGATCTCATTCCTGGTTAAAAGAGTTGAGATTAGAGCTGTACAGTGCTCGATTTTGATATAGTTCTGAGCTTCAGAACCTGAATGAGGCCAGTGGCTTCACCTTTGCTGAGCTACAGAGGAAGGCAACAGCTTGACACTGAGATTGCAGGGAGACCAATAGATTTCTAATTCCAAAAGGGACTCTTTTTGTCCCCTTTTCTGACTTTCTGTGTATCTCACTCTGTAACATTTCACACAGTGTTATTTGGTGCTAATTTACAACTTCAGTTTGAGCTGGATACTACTTTGCAGAAAGACATTCGATCCTAATTTGAAATGGAGAGCACACCCTCTACAGGCTTCAAAGAGGAATCATACTATAATTGGGAAAAAAACAGCTAAAAACTCTTACATTTCCATGCAGCATTTGGGAATCAAGATTTGTGTGATGATTCTAATAGGATCATTTTCAGGACTGATTTATTTCCAACCCTAAGCTTCTGAACCTTGGGGCAGAAGAAGTGACAGTCTATGACCCAATTATCTTCTTTCATATACTTGTATTTGTGCAAGGAGAAACTCCTGAGTTCTCCAGCAAAATGACTTTTAATTCAAAGTCCTGCTTAAACCCCAAGACAGGTTAACACTCAAATATACATGAAAAGCCTATTCTCAGTTCTGCAGAGAATTGCTGTGTGCAGGGACTGTTAAATGCATGCTGAAGTAGAGACATTTTCCAGAGCTGCTTTTCTCTCTGCAGCAGCAGCAGCAACTTGTTGCTAACAGAGTCACTGTGCAGCACTGGCTTAGAAAACATGATTTTTTTTTTCTATTTTAAGTGATCATAGCATGATATTATGGTCACACTTAAAAGTATGAGCTAGATTCTGCATCAGTAGCATCAATCACTGAGAGCAAGTGCTACAAAGAGGTAATTAATTATGTTTTTTAGGGAGAACTGTGGGAGAAAAATTTTAATTAAGTTATAGTAGTACTGCCTAATGATTGAAATGGAAGTCTGAACATGAGAGGGACTTGTTGGCCTGCTGCTTGAGAGCAGATGAGTCTCATAAAGGCATTGTCTCTGCAGACAGTCCATGGGGCTGCTGATTCTCTGGTTCAAATGTCCAATGTGTAGCCAAAGCAAGACACAGACAAGAGGCAGCTGTGCATCCTTTCCCTGTCAGGGGCAGGCCCAGCCTTCTGCCTGAGCCCTGGGGCTTGGCTGGCACAGGGAACCTGCTGAGGAACAGCTGGATGGAGCTGGGCCTGGGAAGATGGAGAGGATGTTTATAGGAGGGGGAAGCACTGGAGAGGAAAGGTGGTTCCTGCTTTATTATGCCTCATGAGGGAATTCTGCTCCCAGATTGTTAAAGGCTTCATGAATATTCAGTTGTCTTTGTGATCTGAGATGCTGGGCTGAGAGGTGCTGCAGGAGTGCTCAGTGTGCTGGCTGTGCTCTGACCTGCTGTGTGAATGTGAAATGTTCTGAAAGCAGAGAAACACACGGAGATTCCAGCACGGCTGTGAATATGCACCTCAGGTAGGAGCTGTGGCTTTACACTGAAACATGGATTTAATTGCTGATGATTTCCACTCTCTCCCTCATAGTCCTAATTAGTAGAATTAAGAACAATTAAGACTGCTTGAGAAAGGAAATATCATATGGTTAGTAGCTAGATTAAGTGTTAGACAAATTTGTAGAGGATTAAAGCATTTTGTTTCTTTATCATTCTTTATCCTGCAGGAATTACAACTACCCACTTAATACTAGATGCTGGAATTCTCCCAATATTTTTTAATAAATTATGCACTGTGATCCAGTCTTTGAGACTAACCTTACCAAAGATACACAATTTATCTGGTGAAAGGATGTTTGCCAGAGCCTCAGCTTATTTTTATTTTAAGCTGGTTTACTTGGATTGAGAAAATCCAGTATTAGCCAAAATGAAGTTTTGTTAATTAAAAACATTTAAGAGAGCAATTGGTGGATGAGGTCTTTAATGGACTAAAAACAAAAAATGAGAAGAAGGAATTGAACTGGCACCTGGAGATGGAAGGTGACTGGGAGCGTTTCTTGGTTCTGTCAGGCCTCTTCAGAAACACTTCTTGCTTGAGGGGTATGTTTTGCTGCACACTGATATTCCAGCCATGAGCTGGATGTTTGGAAAGGACCTCCTGGGAATGGTTCAGAACAAGAGACTGAAGGGACATGGAGAATTTGAACTTTAGTATGGAACTGGGATGGGGAGGGCTGGCTGGATCCTCAGAGGGTCCTTGGGATGACCCTCCTGTGGGTCTCCTGCCCCCCAAGCCTGAGTCCTGGGGAATGCTATGGAGTGGGAGCTTCAGTCTGGCTCCAAATCCAGATGTGCTTTTGCCCAAACTTACAACAAAATTAATGGCAGAGTGTTGTAGTCCGTGCATCTCTGCCCACCTCTGTTCCAAGCACCCAGCCTGCCACCAGCCTGGTCCCTGCAGATCTCCAGCAGCTTTACTGTGGCTCTGGATGAGATCCAGATGCACCCACGTGGATCTGGTCCCAGGATCATAAAGTGAGGCTGTGTCTCTGCTCAGGCACTGTGTTTCTCACTGATGTACTCTGAATTAAAGACACTGCCAGCACTTACAAATGAGTGATTCAAACTGAGCTCACCATGGCTGTCAGCACCTACAAATACTCTTGTGTTTGTTCAGTTAAGAAAGCCAAGCACATAAAATACTTCTGAAGTTCCAGCATTGCTTGCAGATTGTTTACAAGACACAGGTCACAAAATAATAGGGCAGGAAAGTTAACGTGATCTGGGATTCATTTCTCTAGCACAATCAACATTGTCTCAAACCTCAGTGGCTCAGTTCAGCATTCCTAGCAGAAATAATTTCACATAAGAGTAAGAAATTAAACCTGCTGTATAACAGTGACTGAATCTGGTTTAAAACATAGATAAATTTAGGTCTGAGGCAAGGATATTGTTCTAAAACAGAAACTGAAGACATAGGCTTTCTGGTTACATAAAAAATTAACAGCTAAAATACTGCCTCCATGAGGAATAACATTTCCCAGAGCATCTTCTGCCTCAAGAACTCTGCCAGGTAGAGCAGGAGTGTTCAGCTGGGGCTAAAAGGGTGAATGTGCATGAAACTTCAACAGCCCTTCCCTAATTCTGCATGGGATAAGAGGATTCAGATGTAGATGTATTGAATTAGGAACGTGTATGTACATGTAATATGGGACAATTATGGCAACACATGTTCTGCACTTTGGTAGGCATGGATTTGCAGGAAATCCTAAAGGCTTGTATACAGTGGAGGCAGCACCAGGTCTGAGGGTGCAGCTTTCTGTTAGCCACAGGACAAATTAGCATCTTGCCAAAAGTGGAAGGGCCTCTTCCCTTCCCCATTGTCTCCCAGCAACTGACCGATGAATTAATAGAGTTGATTGGTTTTGCTCCCCTAATTTCAGCTGCTTTAGGAAGCTGAATTGCATTAGGAAGCCCTTCTTCAGCACTGCCCCCAGGATGTGGGAGCCCTCTTGTCTCTCTAGAAGGTGGTTTGCTCTGAGAACCACAGCAGTGGCACAAAGAGCAGCACTGTTGAACTGTGTCACCGTGACGCTGTTAACTGAACTGTCCAGAGAACCTGAGCCTGCAGCTACTGGGACAGCTCCTCTCACATCTCCTGGGTAACTTCTGTTAGAAATAACAGGCCAGATTCTGGTTTCAGTAATGCTACTGAGTATCTGAAATACTCTGAGTCCTGAGCACAGTGTCATTAACTCAAATCATTCAGCTTTTGCAGATCCTCTCAGTCAGAAATGAGGCCAGCAGCTCCAGCACGGCGCTGCCACAGGTACAGCAGATGTTGTTTCCTTGACTCAGAACACCCCTTCCCTCTGGCACTCTGTGCTCTGCAGCCCCAATCTGGTTTTGCTCTCAGACTTTGATGTTATCAGCACCTAATCCCTGCCACACCAGACAGTCTGGCTGCAGCCTCCAACGCTGTGGAATTAAAGCCACCAGACTGGGGGTTTTGCTACATATGTGTCCTCATAATATTTATTGGCCTATATTTGCACCAGGCATAAAGCAGCTTTGGATGCTCTGCTCTCAAATTTGAGCGAGTGGAGCTGAGCTTGCAAGAACATTGTTTTAAGGCTGGGAATTTGACACTATTCTAATATTTAAGTGTTTGAGACCTTACCCTGTCACTATATACAGCAAGGGTACAGAGAGCAAAGCCAGAGCCTGAATGGCTTGGCATAAGAACTGTAAAGTTTCCAGGTTTTTCCAAAAATGAACATCACAGTAGCTCCTATTTACTGTGGGCTGAGGTCATTCTCAGTGACCTTACCTTAATCTCAAGAATTTTTTTACTTTTTATGTTCTCTGCCTGAATTCATCATCAGCTGTGTAGACTCCTCACTACTGTTACACATGAGCCACAAGTCCTGTCCTTAGTCATACATCTGATACCTTCCTGCTGGTGCCAGGGGCTCCAGCAGGGTTTGCACTGCTGAAAGCAAGGGCAAAATTTAATCCAGAAATCCAAAAAACAACCTATAGCAGGTGCCATGTGAGAAACCATCTTGCACATCAGTAGTCACCTCCAGTGCCTCATCTCCTTTCTCAGTATCAATCAGACTACCTCCTGCTAAAAGGACCAAAGAAGGCTTTTGCAGAATTAATGAGGCACTAAAATCCTCATTACTGGGATAAAAAGTACTCAGAGAATGCAAAAATCACTAGTCAGGTCTAAGTTACTTTGTCTTGCTTTGTTTTTTTGTCAAAAGATCAGAGCAGAACTCATATTGTGGAATCGTTTTGTCAAATGTGGACTTTTTATCTGTCCTGAGGGCTGCATGGCTTTTCAGTTCCAGTAAGGAATCTGAACTTTCTTCCTCTGAAAAGAAAAGGTCCTGACAAAGCCCCAGCAGGGCTGTGGCTGTCTGGAAGTGGAAGCACAAGTACAACACAGCTTTAGGCACCTCAAAAAGGCTGAATTATATCAAAGGTAACACGACAGGCCCAACGTATTTCCACTGTGGTTCCAGCAAGGCAAGTTATTCCATTGAAAGTGCATGTTTACACTGGAGAAGGTCCAGACCCATTGTCAGGAGGATGGACAACAAATTCCCCTGCAAAGTCGAAGCTTTCCCAGTGCAGTTTTCATTCCTGGCCCCTGTGCCCCTCCCCTCCTGTCACTAAAGCCTCCTGACCAGAGAGCAGAATTTGCTTCATAGCCCATCTCCTCAGGGTGCTTTTCATCATGGAATTATCTTTATTCCATGCTGGATTCATCTGGTGCCAAATAGAGACCACACATTTAGAGGCAGGAAAGTTCTATGTAAGTACTTAAGGTTGGGGCTCCTGTAGAGATTGAACTCTTAAAAATTAACCAGAAGCAAAGCCCTGGGCCCAGTGCAGAACATTTCTGGCATAAGGTTGGTTTTGTAGGACAAAAAAACCCCTGTCCATCTGAAAAGAGTAAAAAATGGTACTTTGCATAGGGGACAGATAAATATTTCTTTCATAGGACACAGTGGCTTTTGGCAAAGGATATGTGAATGTACAGCATAGTTATTTAAAAAAGTTGTTTCATACTTTAAACCTGGATCATTTAATGCACTCTAAAATATCTTCCTGTGTCTACATGCAATGCAGTCTTCAGTTGTAAACTTCTAAAGCTATGAATCTTAATTCTGCACAGCCTGGACTTTTTCTGCACTACAATAGATCCTGGGTTTTTCCTGCCCTATTTTCAAGAAACACAATTTCAATAATATAGAATATAGCCTTTAGCTTGAAAAAAGGGAAAAGAAGTGATTTTAAAGAGTGCTCAGGATTCCCATGAAAACATAAATCCTCTGCAGGGTTTATATCCTCTTCTAACCCTTACTGGTATAAAAATAAAACCTCTCTTGGTTAAGCCAATTTGGTTTTCTGGGTACCTGCTATTAAATTGGATACAATCCTGAATATTCAGTGGTAAACTGCTCTGATTTCTCCTTCCAGTAAACTTCAGAAATACAGGAATTTATTTGTCATGGGTCAAGGTGTGATTTTATCCTGTCTGCCTTCACTGAATTGGTTTATTTGTGGCTTTTGAGCTGAATAAGTTTACAATGCCACAGTGTCTTTTCACACTTGAGAAAAACCAATGATGTGTATGAACCCTGCACCTGCTGGTGCCCAAATCTGCAGTCAGCCTGATATAAAATAGGAGGGGGAACCCAGTTTGGCTGGGACTTGGCTTGTTTGTTTTATTTCATAAGCAAAAATTTATTTCCCTTGGTGACAAATGCAGGTGGCATGATTTCAGTTGCAGCAGAGTCTCCCCTTCTAAATCAAAGGTAACAGATGTTGTGGAAATATTAACTGCTAATGTCAACAGGGTTGTCCTGGCTCACAGAATGAGTTCTGCAAATGTTTCTCCTCAAATTATAGGCATTTTCTATTTTCCTAGTCAGGTGATTATGCTACAAAAAACCTAATATTCTAAATTGAACACCATTCCTGTAAGTATGTCCCTTTTTGTCCTTTTGAATAAAACACTCAAAATCTGAATTACTTTAAAAAATGTATCCTGCCTTTCTTAATTTCATAACTCATAAAAGGCTACCAAAATGTCACTCTTATTTTTAGGGGACAAACTATAAAGTTAATTACAATAATTTCCACAGGAAGAAGAAGGCAGAGATATTTGTTTATTCACTGCTATTGAGGTGCCCCAAAGCCACCTTCCTACAAGAACCCTACCCAGGTCTTGTACGAGTTGGGAATATTTCTTCTGGCTCCACAGATTTTTCTG
Source organism: Hylia prasina (assembly GCA_013397195.1). Classification (NCBI taxonomy): domain Eukaryota; kingdom Metazoa; phylum Chordata; class Aves; order Passeriformes; family Sylviidae; genus Hylia; species Hylia prasina. The sequence continues at coordinate 888,236 of VYXD01007607.1, forward strand.
AACAATCCTCAGTGAAGTAATTTCTCTTCCATGTGTTTTGGTTCTGTAGCTGCAGGAAAGGAAAGTGGTCCTTGCCTGCTCACAGAAGTATTGCACATTGTGAAAATGAATCCATAAAAACTCATAAAGCACCAGGTGCTTAAAGACAGCATGATCCTTAGCCTGAGGATTATATAGAGCTTTAAATGGAAGAAAATATACTTTCATAGGCCTTGCAGTGTTTGCAGCTGAAACCTTGAATAAAATGAGGGTAGATTTGTACATCTGTCTCAGTGCAGCAATAAAGTGACAGCTAAAGAGAGAAGCATCTTCAGAACAGCATCTCCTGCACAGCTTCAGAGTCCCAGCTGCCTCCTGAGCCTGCCCTTAGTCCAGATCCAATAGAGGGGGAGGTTCTGCAAGGGGAGGTTCCTGCACAGGAGCCACCTGGTTAAATGGGCATCTTCCACAGGCAGCAGAACATTCCTGTCCCCAGTCTCCTGGGGTTCTCTTTGGAAAGGAAATCTTTCAAGTACAGCTGCTTAGAGTGGGGAATAAAAAAAACCAAAACAAAAAACCACCTTTTAACTGTGGATGCAATTGTTGAGGCATGAAATTCAGAATGTTGATGAGATTATTTCCTGGCTGATGTGAGATTTAGAGCCGTTTCAGAATTATGCACTGTAGTCTCACTGTTATCTCCTCACCAAATCGTTGTTTGGAGTTTTTTGTTTGTTTGATTGATTGATTGATTTTTTTTTTGCGTAATGGACAAATTTACAGGGGAAACTCCATCTACAAAATAATATAAAATAATAATAATGGGTTTATGGATTAGTGTTGCAAGTGTTTAGGATAACCATAAGGGTCTGCACTAGTTTTCGGTTTCATTTTTTGTTGATTCAGTATATTCTTTAATTTCTAATTAAAACCACTTCTAAAAGCAAAAATCTCACACAAAATTTCAAGACATTCAATTCCTAGCAACATCTTTCATGCCAAAAATTCTAGACTTGACACTGACAGTGTTCTTCAACAAAGAAATAATAACAATGTTTTTCATCATTTCAAAGTACCTTCAAATCTGAAATCAGTGAGGGTGAATACATGTATCCCCATGCCAAGATTCATGCTTTTAAAATAAACCCCACAATAATGTCCCATATATCATCTCTCCACTTGTACATTTAGCATTCTTCATTTGCAGAATAGCAGATGTTTCCTGTGTAAACTTCTGGGCACATATGCAATTGATAAATGGAGAGGAAATTAATGAATTGAGAAGATAAGCCAATCTGGGCCCAAAAAGATGGTTTCCAGCTGTGAATGGAAGTGATTTATCATTGAGCTAAAGGATCAGCTTTTCTAGCTCAAACCAGTGGATACATCATTACATTTAATCCAGACTTCCACACAGATATTTAAGAGCCTTGCAACTGACTGCAGCAGAGCCAGAATTTCACCCATAGTGTTTGCCTAGGCTGAAAGCCCATTCCCCACAGTTCTGTTGTTATCATTTATTTATTTAGGAAGTGTGGTTATTTCTGTAGCAGAGGAATAAAAACCATCCGTTTGTGCTCTCAGGATAGAAAGGTTGCAGCTGTGGCTGCTGCTTAGCATAGCAAAAGGAGACTGAGCTTTATTCTCTCTTTTTAGCCTTTGGTAATGAGAGAGGCTTGTTGACCTTGTCATTGTTGACACCTGCCTGAAACAGTGAAGAATTTAAGGTTTTGGAGACTAGAAGCACGTGGCTGCTTGGAAACCTGAATACCTGAAATGTGCACACAATCTGCTGTGATTTGCTTGGGTAGAAAGTGAAATTATAGGTGTTCTAGGACATGTTTTTTGACCTGCAGTGAGGCTCAGTGGAATGAAGTGTTTCCAAAATCTCACCACAACACCCCTGGTGTACAGGGGGTAGCCAGGCAGAGGTGAGAGATGAGACTGTAACTCAGGTCTCAGCCTTTTTTGCAAGCACAATAGAAAATTTTGATATTGAAAACCCAGATTACTTTCCATCTAACTCATCTCCATGACAAGCTTACTCTGAGCCTCTAAAGACAACTGGGCTGGTGTGAGAAAGGGAGTGAGAACCTGTGGTGAGGGAGACCCTTCCCAGACAGAGCTGTAAGGTCCATTGGGATGTGTCTTTGCACTGTGTGTCCCACTGTGCCTTTCATTAGGAGGCCTTAAGTCATACAGTGCACTCTAAAAATGGTTCCCAAACACTGCCATGATGAGGACAATCATTAAAGTCACATTTTTCTTAGAGTCTCTTTTACTTCTTATACTATTCTGTCACACTAAGGGATTCAAAGCTCCTGTAACTTGCTCGTGGTGTAGGAATTACAGTCCTTTGTGCAGCAGAAACAGAATAATGTGACTTAACCCAATGTCACAAACAGACATGGGAATTCCACTGCACATCCATCCATCATGGCAAAGTCACTGGAGAGATACAGGTGGGTATCCTCCCAATGCAGATGAAGAGAGTGGTTTTGTGAAAAGCTACAAAAGAGATTGTTCTCTGCTGCTGCTCCATGACTAAAATAATTTGGCCCGTTCTCACAAAGACATTGATAAAATACAGGTGGCCTGGCAAAATGCAACTTGGAGGAGGAAAAAAGGGTCTTTTGTAAGCTTCTCCTCCCAGTTCCTTCTGATTTGAAGTCCAAGTAAGTCTAATTAAAGTACTTTGTGCATTGACATGCTGTCAGGGTCAGGAATTTGGGTTTTTAAAAGACAAACTGTGCACCATTTTTAATTTCAGTAAGTTGAACTCCAAGGAGAATTCTCTGTGGTACAGATACACACTTGGCCTGAAAGCCCTTGACTGATGTAGTATGAGATCAGCAACTTGAGAAACTACCAAACAAAGGCAAAACTTGTCTTTCTGCATGAGCAAAGTAAATCTGAAGCACAGAATATGCTCAGTCAACAAACTAATCCCACTAGCACCTGAAATATGGTGACAAAAAGGGATTTCAGGCGAGGCCATCAAATTCCAGCAGTGCCCTAATGCTGCTCTAAAAGAACAACTGTGTCTTTTGCCAAACAAAATAAAACAAACAAGAAAAACCCCCAAAGCAGAATAAAAAATACACAACAGTGGTCTTTCTAATTGTGTCCTTTGTCTGCAAATTGGTGTGAACAGCTGTAGCAGCACTTTTGAGAATTATTTTCTGAAAAATGTGTGTTTCTCCCCTTTATTTAAGGTTTTGTCTATTGCGACTCTCTACTCTTGTTTAAATGAACATTACATTTTAGTACTCCCCTGACCCTAATAATGGATTTGATGGTGAGGTCCACAGGCTGCACGGAGTCCTGTGGGGTATAAAAGATCTGCTCCATTTTTGGTGGCCACTCATTTAAATTTTACAACAAACAGCCAGTATAAACATCTGATAACTTGAAAATTATCTTCTGAAATTTACTTTTTTCTCAGTCTCAACAAAATATTTATCCTTAAATTCAGAACCTAGGCTGAGGCCACAGTTCCTCCTGCAGTTCTGTACAAAGTGCTGCCTTCAGAAAGCAGAAAGAATGGATGTCGTTACCGGATTAAGTCCAGCAGTGCGTCTGCAGAGCTCATGATGGGCTTCCCACCCTCCTCAGTGCTCTCCTTCTGTGCTGCTCCACCAGGGTGGATAATGGAGACCATAATTATTCCCACAACCACAGCCACAAACGTTGTCCACAGGTAGTAAGTGACAGTGATGATTCCCAAGCGACTGGAGGTCTTGGCATCCAGGGCTGCGAGCCCAGACATCAAGCTGTGGGAAGAAAACACAGCACAGGTTGTATCTTTTGCATCACACTAACGCAGCTGAAAGCCTCATTTCTGAATTATTCTGGCCTGCCTGCTTCTCTTACAGCTGATTCCACATATCAGTGTTTTAATAAGCTTGCCAGTAACACTAAAGCTGGAATCTCTGTGTCTGAAGGGGCGTTTTCCAATTGCCAGGTCAGATCCTGGTTACTGGAAGGAACTTGCAAGCTCAGGCTGCACATGTGGGGACTGAGTCCTACTGACTCTTCCCTGAAATTCCAGGGACAGTTTTACACAAGTTGCATGTGTGATGGCTCAGTTCACAGGAGCAGTGGCAATAGCTATTAAAACTCTGTGTGTCATACTACACATAATTTTACAGAATAGTAGAATAATTCAGGTTTGAATGGACCTCTGAAGAAAATCTAATCAACCCACTCTCCCCTTCCTGTGTGAAGTGGGGACACAATTTTGAAATTAAAAACACAGTGGACATATAGTCCATTCTTTACCTAAAAGAATAACTTTTTTCTTTCTAAATCAGTTCAAAGCACAATATATTTTTGCTTTACCAGGTGGCACATTGGGAGCAGACTGTAGTTCAGTGTGCCTCCAGTCTAAATGGGGACAGTGGATGGGATTACAGAAAACACCTCCATGGGAGGTGTGGCTGCCCAGTTGGGAACAAAGCATGTGCTGTGATCACTTCAGCCTTTTCAGAGAATCAGAGAATAATAGAGTCATACAGTCATGGAATATTATGAGTTGGAAGGGACCCATCAGGATCTTTCCTCTTCTTTCCCAGCCCTGCCAGAGCATCACTAGTGTCCATCCTCTTGCTTGGACAGTTTGCCTGTGCCAAGCCACACAATTCTCTACCATGAGATTTAGCTCCCACTGACCCTCTTGTAGACAGGGCACTCTTTGGCCCCTGAGGTTTCTTTAGGCTGCTCTGACATGGACCCTGATGCAGTTTCCAAATAACCTGAGTCTGGGATTTGATTTTCCACTGACAGCAGTGTTGTTTGGGGCTTTAAATTGAGATTTAACTTTGGATAATTCTCTGTGAACTCTCCAGAGCATACAGCTCAGGAGAAGTACAGGTAAAATAAAATGCCACATTTACTATTCGATGTGTCCAGCTTTCTCATCAAAACAGATCTGTTTATCAGGCCTGTTCTCATAAATATTTACTATTTTGCACCACCTTGAATGAGATTTCCTTGACCTCACACGGCTGAGAGAGGTTGTCTAGAGCCAATGCTAAAGTGCAGCTTAACCTTTATAGTAGATTTAATGAAATCAAATGGGTGGATTTAGTGTTCAGGTTCCAGCTATCCACTAGATTAATTAAGAAAATGTATTGCTTTTCTGCATTGCCAATCTCTCATCTAGATGGGTTTTGTTAACACTATAGGAGCAAGGGTGCATTTCAGTAACACTCACTCTTGTAACCATTGTTCTTTGCTTTTATCTATCATTGGATTTGAAAGAAATCCCACCTTTCTGTGTGTCTGCAAAGCACTGTACAAACACAGCACTGCATAGAGAAAATAAAGTAATAGGAATACTACTTTGTTCCTTGACTTTTCCCTTGGATGAGCCCATGCAGAAGAGTAAATATTCTAAACTACTTTTTTTTTTTTAATATAAAACAGTTCAGTTAAATATATTTATCTCAAATTAATGTGACAGTTTTCTGTTAAAAAAACCCCCGAACTGTTGTTATTAGATTTTTAGGACTGAACTCTTCTCTCAGGCTGAGGTTCCACAGCCCATTGAGCCAGTTTGACAGCTCATTGCTGCACAGAGTAGATAGCTATATTGTACTAGAGTACAGCACTGTTCCACCCCCACATTCCCAGGGAAAAAATAAAAATTAAAATCAGGTTGGTTTTTAACCAGTTGGATTTTTTCATGGTAACAGTTTTCAGGGTTCTTTATAGATAGATTCTGCAGGGGGGTGGCACCAGTGGTGTGAAGGGCTCATTGTTGAGCAGCAGAGCTGTAACTTGTAGGCACAGCAATTCCTGGGAGAGGGCACTGCCAAGGAGACAGTTCACTCCCCTTCCCTCCCAGTACTGCCCTGGAGCCACTGTTCTCCTTGTCCTTGATGCCTCTGGGCTGTGTGGGTTCTACAGAACAGCAGAGGGATGAACCCTGTCTTGATTGCTCACTGAGAAGTATTTCCAGAAGTACTTAGGGACAAAAATCCCAATTAAATATGTCCAGTGGTTCAGGTGAGTTTAGGGTTGTTACCTCAGCCTCGAGATGCAGGGCCTTAGGATTTGGGAGGATGTTGTTCAGCTGGAATCTAATCTTACCTTGGCTCATAGGTGGCAAATCCTGAGGGGGCTAATAATGAGATTGCTGTGTCTTGGGGATATTCATTAACAAGATCATCATCTCTAATGAGATTATCCTGTCACCAGATAAAGTCATGCTCTGTTCATGCTGTGATGAGAAAGTCATCAAAAGTAATTAACTATGGAGGTGCACTGGGGTAACTGTGATGGGACAGAAGCATGAACAGAGGTCTGGGCTCAGACAAAACCCTGTGTTCTCCAGGGCCTGCAGTGCTCAGGAAGGGACCTCTGGAACCACTTCTCCAAAGGCTGGGGAGTACCAGTGGTCATGTCCTTTTAGGCAATAGCCCAGACTCATTTCAGAAAGAAATGCCTGCAGCTAGGATGAGACAGTAATCACCCATTCACTATTTTTTGTTTGACTTCATGTGTTTGATATCAGAAGGAACAGGACAAAAGACACAAAGGATTAAGAGACAAAGCAAGTAATAGTCACATCACAGGAGTTGATCTCTAGAGTTCTAACGTTCACACAATGTAGCCAAAGGATGACAAGAAAAAGCACTCCTCTTGCTTCCTAGGGAACAGAGGGCCAGGAGGAACTAGCTTCCAGATGGTTTAAACTAAGATCACTGTATCATGCTCAGGTCCTCCCTCTAAGTCTAATTTTCATCAGGCACTCTTGGCTACGTAAAAACTTCCTGAAGAGTTTCCCAAGCTTCTTCTAAACCAGAACAAAGCTATTCTCATGGCTTCCACTGCTAGACCCTCATGATACACACTGGAATGGAAAACAGTGTACCTTTAATTCTTGTCAAACCTCAGAATCTGGTTGGCCTTGAAAGAGCAGGGCAGATGTTTGATTCATAGGCTGAAATCATTTGAGATGCTGTGTAGTTAAGTCAATTCCACACATGTGATTCATGTGTAGCTTCCATAGCGTGTTTCAATGATTGCCAAATGGACAAAACAGGATTAAGACTATAAAAAACAATCTGCAGCTTTTCTAAATAATTACTGTACATCTCACTCCTTTAATCAGTCTGGGAAAAAAAAAATCCACAAAATTGCAATTTAATGTTCAGAGACCATTTCTTAGCTTGTATAGAAAAAAACCCTGTCAAGCCTAAAGGGAGGGGGAAAACATCTTCAATTCTAGGAATTATATGTGACTAATTAAAAAGGTAAAGTCAGTTTTTACATTGTTTAAAGTATTTGTAATTGTACGAACCAAAGAATCGAGTACTAAGGTTTCATTTCTGCCTTGAGGGAAATCCATGTAAAACCCCCAAAACTAAAATAGAATTTTTGATGTAAAGAAGGGAATTCTTTCCAGTATGTTGGAAATCTAATTAGTCCCATGCAAACAAGTAGCTAAACCCTTTTGAGCACCTCTAGGCTTGTTCTGGCGGTCACAGATAAGCATCAGGTATTTTATTTACAAATAAAAATAGAACTTTCTATCTTCTCTGCAATTCTGTAGGTTTTTCTCTTGCTTTCTGATGAAAGCACTTTTTTTGTCCTGTCTCAAGATCAAACCCTATATCCCCAGAAAGAGAAAATACAAGAAGCTGCTGCTAAGACCCCATTCTGCATGTTTATTTTATCTTCCTCTCCACCAGAAGCCATCTGGATGTTGCTTTGAAATAGATGGATTATGGATAAAGTTATCAGGAGGGATTAGTGTGATTAGAAAGACATTAATCCTGTCAAGAAGTAATGGTCAAGTATTAACCACCAACAGTTGTTCCTAGAATGATGGTTGTTTTCATTCATCCCGTTCCCTCCCTCCCATTCTCATTTTGTAATTGCACGCCGTGGAAAAACCTCCCTGAGCAAGTTCTGCCAGTGAGGCTGGGAAGTGCCTCCAACAGCTACATTAGAGATGATTATATTACAGCAGAGCATCATGAAAGGGAAGTGCTGGCCTCACTAATGCTGCTTGATGATGCAGGCATGCTCACCTTTTTGTCAAGGTCAGTGCCTTCAAGTCTCTACACAATAATAATGTGCATTTCCGTAGCACAAGCCATTTAATCATCTCCAAATGCTTCACCAGTGGAACCTCCTCTAATGCAGGAGACAGCATCTCCATTTTAGAGACTCAGAGAAATTAAGGCACTTTTAAATAAAGACAAACCACCTACAGTAAAAAAAAAAAATCTGCCTGAGGTGGTCTCTGTATTGCAGAGAACCATCACACTTTTCCTTATCTGTGCCCAGCTATCTGTGCTTTCAGAAGAGGCTCCTTCACTTCCATGGAGGCACCATTTTCAGAGTAATGTTTGCAACAGAGAAAATAAAACTGTACAGGAATGAAACAAATAGATAAGAAACTTTCTCTGGCTCTTTTTATAGTTTAATGCTTGATTTGCTCTTAGTCTCTAGAGTAGTTAAAATTATTTCAGCAGTGAGAAAGAGGGATCAGAATGATTTTTCTTTTCCTTTTGCTTGCTTCTAATATGGAAAACACCTACAGAGCAAGACCCTGCAATAGAGAAGGGGCAGTGGTGGTGGTGGGAAGATCACAGCCCAGCCCTGCCCCATGGTCTGCCCTTCCTGACAGGGATGTGTTACAGTAGTTTTGCAGACTGCTGCTGTGCTGCAGCCTTCTGCTGATCTGGACACAACTAAGGAACTATCTCAGTCACTGTGGCCAGTGGAATGATCCCCAATGTCCTGTATTATTAAAAATTTCATAGTATTGCAGCCTGATTTTCAAAGGAGTTGACAAGTCTAGAATCCTCCTGAAGGTCCAAGGGGCTACTAAGGTTCATCTCCTGTGCAAATCCAGTAATAGCAAACAGCTTTTTAAAAGTTTAGATATCTTGAAATAAATGAAATCATGTCTAAGCTAAAAAAAAAACACCCAAATGCATAAAGTGGTAGCTGTACTACAAACAGGACTGCTGCAGCAGTTTCTGTATGGTTGAATTATCAGCTGTAAATAGCACTTGAAATGGTAATTCACTTTTCAGAGCCCCAGTATGTAGCTATTTTACTAAACACAGTGGAAGCCCAAAGGTGTTAGGCATGATGGAAAATCTGGCTCTTGATCTTCAAGCAACAAAAACATCAAAACCACGTCAGAAGATCAATACACTGTTTGCAGTGATTATGATTAATTTTACAGCTAGGCTGCTAGGAAAGAAATCAATCTACATTTCTAATGCATCATAATGTGCATGATTTTGAGATTTTTGTTTCTTAAATTGATTTATAAAATAGTAAAATTTTTAATTTTTACCCAAAATGTTGATCTCTCCTTTATCATCTAACACTTGTAACTCAATGACAAATTTACATACACAGCAAAAATCCTGCCAGGAATTCACATGATGAATTTTATTTTCTCTTGTGCAATAGGAAATCTGCTTTTATGGACTAATATAAACAAGGAAGGACTTTGTACAGCACACAGTGAAGGCTCTTCTATCACCTGCATATGTGAGGTTACTGTGATCCATCTGTGAGTTCTGGAAGGGATGAACAGCAACCTTTGGTCCCTGACTGACAAAGGAGATTGCAGTGTAGCTCATGCAGAATTCAGGCTGGTTTGTTGACTCCAGCTGTTCTGATAAAAAAAAGGTGTTTCCTAAATTCAAAGGTCAGGATACAAACAACCCGAAATTATCTGTTAAATATGGATGTGCAGCTTCACATGGTGGAAAGAGCCAAGAATCTTATTAATACTTGTTTTTTTTCTTCTGTCAGTTCTTTCAAGCATTTTTAGATTAAGCAAAAAGCAAAAGGATTTGAAACACAAATTTGGTTTATAAACAAATGTCAGATTTATTCAACTGTTTTTTGTCTAAGAAAACAGAGGGAATCCAGCCAGCCCCTCAAGCTCCACATGTCATTCCCATTCCTTTGTGAGACACTAAGTATTTTAGAGCTCTCAGAGGACTACAGAAAAATTCTTTCAGATCCCGAACAGTTCATACCCAATTTGTAATCACTTCAGTGCTTTCCACACCCATTCGCTCTGTGACCACAGATTCCTCTTGCACATCACTAGATCCCTACTGACACTCCCTAAATAATTTGTACTGAGTTGGGCCAATTTTGTCATTATGATGTGTAATTGCAACATGTCATTTTTCACTGAAACAGTTGCACAAACAAAAGAAAACACTAGAAAACAGTTGGATTCTGACAAACAATTGGATCTGACCATTAGACTTGCTAAATACAGCTAATAGCATTGAAAATGTTCCAGATGATAATGTGGAGAAACTTCTGAAGATGTCTCAGGCATGGAAGAGGGATAAAAGTTTTCCTCTACAAGCTGAAGCCGTCTCAAATAATGACTTTTGGGGTAATCTGACACCAGTTCTGCAATACAATAGCAATATGGAGAATTGAAAATAATGGTGTCAAGTGAGATTGCTTTCTGTAAGATTGGTTCTTCTTATCCTTGGGTGGTTCTTCTCTTTGAGTTTCATCTGAGTATTTTTACTTTTCGCTCTAAAAGTAAATATATTTATTCCCTCTAGTCATCTTCCTAAAACTCACTTCCCTACACTGACTTTCTCCACAATAAAGACTTGAGATGATATATCCTAGGAAAGGACTAACAGCTTGTTCTCACTGGGGTGAAATGTACTTTTATTATTATTGATATTACAGTGATACATATGAGAGGTAGTGCAGAAATGGGACTCTCTACAGACTTTATGTTATCCTTCAGGTCCCCCAAAGATTTCCCCATACCAACCCCACAGAAGGTTTGCCCTCCCCTGTTGGGGAAGGCCTGTTCCTCAGTGCCAATGTTTGCCTACCACAGGTGAAATAGAGGAAAAAGTCCAGAGTCCAGTAATGTAAAGAAAAAAAGCCCTGCATTCCCAAAGCAATTTCATTCTATGAAAAATACTTCTGACTTGGCACTTTATGAAACATTTTTCTGAGCAGGCTCTTCAGAGACCCAGAGGCAGCACTTTGCAGCTGCTCCTCGGCAGCTCATTAGATAATACAGTACATAAATTTGATTGCACTCGATTATAGAACCACAGAATTGTTTAGGTTGAAAAAGACCTCTGAGATCTTTAATCCCAACTGTTCCTTCCCCCAGCACTGCTACACCCCACTAAACCATATCCCCAGGTGCCACATCTCCTTGTCTTTTAAATACACCCCAGTCTGGCAGCTGGTGCAAACCTGTGTAGCTCTGGCTTTAGCCTGCTTTTCTAACAACCAAGGCTTGTGCAGTCACACCCTGTGTGTGAGAGCCCTTACTAATAACATGCTCATGCAGAGAGTCATGTTACTGAAAGGTCTGTGCAACTACATATACAGGAGAGAAATAATGTGTGGGCTTCTAGAATTAACTGGAAAAAGCACCAGGGTCTGCAAGCCCTGCCTCTTCTCCAGCCTTCCTCACGGGTCTGCAGCACATGCATTTTTGCAGCTCGTCTCAGGTGCATGAGGTGGCTCTGCCTGCCGGCAGCAATGCAGTGCTGGGAGCCAGATCTCCCCCTCCCTGCAGCCTCACCAGCACCTCTGCTTTTTGAACAGAAAGGGAGAGTTGCATTTCTGTTCTGTGGAAAATGCCAGTGTGAGTTCTCTGCCTACTGAAAGGAATCCATGCCAAACAGCAGCATTAGAAATGCCTCAACAGTAGTAAATTATTCAGTATTATTCCAGTACAATACTATTCTTCAAAACTTTGAAGTTATGACAGATCAGGTTTCAGTACTGGCCTCCACAAAAAGCTTAAGTCAAAGCAGTCATGCTTACTGAAAATCAAGTTTCTGGCCCTCTGGGAACTGATCAGTACAAAGCTGCTAACATGAGCTGAAGATGATGGGGCAGGGAATGGGCACAAGGACAAAAGTGCTCTGAAGGAAGGTGACAGTGTGTGAATTGTGGCACAGTGCCTGCCAGCACGGCTGGCCTGTGCTGGAGCTGGCACAGACAGGAGCAGGTCAGAGGGTTTATACTGTCTTTAGCAAATGTGAGAAGATATTAAGGGGAAAGTTGAGTCTTTGTTCTTTTCTCGTTTGTATCGTGAGAGCACAAAGACATTGACATCAGATTTGATCAATTCAACCATTTAAGTGAGAAACTCGAGTGATGCAGAGGTATCTCTGCCAATCATCTTGTCCTGGGAACAGGTGAGGGAATCCTGTATGTGTGTGTGTGTAAGTTTATAACTAACCACAGTGGAAGAAAGTGGAAGGGTTATTATTTTCTGGATAGGGAGTGCTACCAGCAATCCCCGGGATGCAGGAACCTGGGCAGTGGCACCGGCAATCCCCGGGATGTATGAACATGAACCCGGGCAGTGATACCAGCAATCCCCGGGATGTATGAACATGAACCCGGGCAGTGGCTCCGGCAATCCCCGGGATGTATGAACATGAACCTGGGGAGTGGCACCGGCAATCCCCGGGATGTATGAACATGAACCTGGGGAGTGGCACCGGCAATCCCGGGACGCGCGGGAGGATCGGGCGCGGGGAGCGGGCCGCGGTCCCTCGGTGTCCCAGCAGGGCCGCCCGGTGGCCGCGGGGTGCATTGCAGGGTATCGCAGCCCGAGCCGGGAATGCCGCCGGGGCGAGGAAAGGGCGAGGACAAACCTGAGCAGCGGGATCTGCTGAAGGGTTTGATAAACAGAACTCTCAGGGCAGCATGCACGGGCAGCTGTGCGCGTGCCTGCACAAAACCTGAGATGTACTAAAGGCTGAAACATTTTGCACATTAGGAGGAAAACACACAATTTGCATTGTCCCTGTCAAATGAGGATCGAAGCCTCTGTCCCAAAGAGAATCAGGGAACTTCAGAGCTTCTGCAGCTGATATTTCAGGCTTGTTGAGGACATCTCCTTGTCCAGCTGCAGTAAGAGCTTGGACAGTTTCTAAATATGCAACTCTGAATTCAGATTTGGCTCCTATTCTCTCCCTGCTCTCCTCAGCCTCTCTCTTACTTCCATTCCCAGGACTGACAGCGATATCCTGTGTTTACACATCAAGTAAGCCCTGTACATAAAAGGCTCTAAAATTTGGTCTTGTATGGTTCCAGTACTGAGTATCCCTTGAGCAGACACAAACTGTCAACTATTTGTCATTTTCTTTATCTTGCCGACAGAAGTTCATCTTGTCCACGTGGGTACCTGTTCTCACAGCTGAGAAAAGCAAACTCTGCACACAGGGGATACTGATAGGTATGAGCAGGGCTAAACCTCAGGCAGAGGATGGGTGCAATAAATATATACTTATTTCAGAGCTGTTCTATGATGCTGTGAAGCTTGTTTATGTAACCAGATAACTGAAATAATATCAACCCCCACCCCTAATGAAGGTCCATGCCTCAATAAAAACAAAAGCTCATGCAGGGCTCAGGCTGATGGGCTAGTGGGTGGTGGTTGCTTTTCCAAGATTTTTCTGTCTGTGGGAAAAGAAAGAAGTAAGACCACAGATGATAGGAGACATCAGAAATAGGTACAGGAGCTCTGGCATAGAGCAGTGCCAGGAGCAGGAACAAAGTTCAGGAAATTAAGAAACTGTACATTGAAGAAATGGTCTCCTGTTGTTTGACAGATTTCCTCTGCATCCAAGGAACTTTTAAAATAAACACCATTCAGAGATACCTGACTGTATCATAATTTCCTCATTCCTAATGAATACAATCTGCAAAGTTCTGTTTTAACTCTCTAACAATCAGGTCAAGAAGGGGAATACAAATTTTCAGCCATTTCTGTTTAAGGCTGGATTTCTGCTAGTTGTCTGTAAGTACAAGATTCTCTAGTCTATTGTCAATCTTCTGACCCATGCAGTTGCCACTTTTTACTTCTGCTACAACCCTTCAAAATAAGCTCTGGACTTGGAAACAGGGTAGTCTGCACTAAGTCTCTCTTTTAATCTTCCTTTCTCACCTCTCCTTTTCTTTACAAGTAATTTCTTTACCTGTGTGTTCAAAGAAAAACTTGCATTAATTTCAACTAGGAGATCAATATTTAAAGTTCTTTTTATGGTGCTATGCTCCTGGCTTTTGTAAACAATAATAATATAGAGTAATCTAAAAGATAATTTAAATGCCATTGCTCTGGCAGGACAGGCTGAGGATATTCCAAATCCACAAAGAAATGTAGTTTAAATATTCATGCAGCTTGGTAAAAATACAGAGTACTGGTTTACTGATTTTATGAACTACATATGTGGAAAACGTGCTTGTTGTTAAAAAAACCCCAAAAGACAACCAAACTGTACAAGAATGTCATTGTATCTGGAGTGTTTTTTTCTTGCAAACCCTGCCATTTCAGTTGGTAATAGCAGGCACTGCTGGTTTGTTGTACAGGGAGATGGACTCACACTGTCTTGTAAGGAGAATTGAATCTCTTTGAAGGTTTGTAGTTTCTTCTCTTTCTGCCTTAGAGGGCACAGGGCAGCCTCAGAGCTGTCACATCTCCAGGCAACTCAGAGCCATCACAGGTTGTGCCAGAGCAGCTCTTCCCTACTGTGCTGCTGCTCTTCCTAACATCTCTAAATATACAAGAGGGTCTAAAGAACTACTCCAACCCTTTTCTGTCTTCCTTCTATGTCACTTCCTTGTGTAAGACTCTTGTTTTCTTTGGAAAACTCTCTTTTCACCTCTCAAAAAAAAGTCACCTTACATGTTTTTTCTTGATGTTCTCTAGATGCATGGGCCAGGACCAGGTGTGAGTCTATGGTTATAAAATCAGTTTCATGCACAAAGCACCATGACTCAGCTTTGTTCTATGAAAAACCATGAGAAGGCAGATCTCAGGGTAAATGATTTAAAAATAAAATTAGTGCTGTTAATAATGTTCATTTTTCAGCATCTGTCAGTGATCTGAAGACTAGAAACTTGTTTTTTACTTGAAGTGGAAGATGAGATCTTGGTGTATGAATGAGGTTGCAGAACTGGAACCAAATATTGCAATAATTTTTCCTTGGCTCTGGTAAAGTTAGCTTTGTTACTTTCCATCTCTTTAATTACCTCTTGCCCTTGGGGACATGAGAGAGTTTTTGGCCATCCAGCTGGTGTGTTTTAGTGACTGCAGTCAGTGGGAAGGCAGTCAGACTTAGAGAAAAGCCTGCCCTAAGTTACACCCTCCCACTGCAAAGGCAGGGGCCATTCACCAGTCTGTACCAGCACTGAGGTCATTAATTCTGCTACCAATAAAGTGCCACCACTAAAGGTTCTACCTTTAATGAATGAAGAAATCACTTTCACTTCCAGGCAAAGCCAGAGATATATTATTAGTTCACTGGAAACACAGGGTTTTTTCAATATTTATTGTACTACAGCACACCTCAAAATACTGCAGGACACTACGGATTAACTGCTTTTTCATCATATTTGTTTAGTGTATTATTTCAATTGTTTAGATTTAAGGCAGGCTTTTGATAAGGTGGGTTATTTATTTCATATATTTAACTTCTAAGTAGCTTGAAGAAAAAAGTCCTCCCATTAGAAGGGAGAAAGAAAACAAATTGAAAACCCCCAACACATTAATTTTAAAGCAAATAATGCCTATATGAGGTAGAAGTTATGTATGGCAGAAATGATTCTGTCAATTAAAACACATGTCTATGGCTCCACTATAAATGTGAATGTACAGCAGCAGTGATGCCTCTGGCACTGTCACCTAATTCAGTCACAACTAAACCATTGTGATGACAAATCTCATTAGGGAAACTTCAAAAGTTATTGGAATAATCATTGTCTTCACTTACCTTGAGACAACCAGAGGGAGAATCAGCATTTTCAGCATCCTCATCAGTAACTCACCAGGAAACTGGAAGTAACTAATTTCCTGGAAACACATGGAGAGATTCTTATTGTTGTGAGCTAAAGACTGACTGTCTTCGCAAGTGCTGCTAGAGCTGTGGATCAGATAACATTGCTAAAATCTGCACCTTTGGGGCAAAGATAAGGTGGCAAAGATAGCAGGCTTTAAAAGGTAATTTTAAAATTAATTAGATTACATAATGTGTTCTTATTCAATAAACACACTGCATTGTTTGCTCCTTTACAAAGGAAGATGAAGATGAGATGTGCCATCTCTTGGAGCCTACTGTTAACCAGTTGCCCTGAATAATCTCCCCATTCTGCATTTTGTCTGTTTTCCTAGATGTGTTTGAAGCTATGGCTTGGACACAAACGATGTTCAGACAGACAGTGGTTTGCAGTAGCAGAAGACAGGTTTAATTTAGTTGCATTTACTAAATGCCTTATTTTTTAACTGAGATTTCTATTTTGTGCTCAAACAGTGCATTTATTAATGCATGTTGCTGTCTAGTCTGTCTGACTGCTACAGCAGAAATGAGCACCAGCAAAGGGCTTAGTTGAAGAATGCTGGGGGACAATTCCCCAAGTGACTTCAGCAACATGTTTTGCTAATGATGGGAAATCTCAAATTTATTAATATGGAACACCGTTAATGTAATATAAACATCTGCACCCCTGTGCATCTGATGCTGAAAAATATCCCCAGTGTTTTTTTTAGCTGTATGTGTTCAAAAATAATAAAAAATGCAATATATTGCACTAACAGTTTCTGCAGGCCTATATTAAATGCTACATTTCATCTAGCTTAAATGTCCACTATTATTATCCATGCCTGCAGCATTCTTCTGTGTCCCTGCTACACTTACCAGGTGCCTGAGAGACCAGAACCCTTTGCTAACCTGTTGCTGGAAAATGTGTGAAAAGACCCAAAGAACAGCATAGATTGACAAAGAGATGAAAGGAAACAATTTAAACAAACACATACACGTGATTTTTACCTTCAAAAGCCCACCCTGAAGTTCCCCAAGGTACGTATGTCTTTTGTTATGTAAGTTGGCATTTCCTGTGCAGGGACACGCTGTGAGCCGCTCTTACCTGCTGGGAGAGGCGCCTCGTCCTCAGGAAGAATCCCAGGAGGCAGCCGATGGTGACAGACAACACCGAGAGGATGAGCAAACCATTCCTTTTACAAACATCTTTGATCCGAGCGAGGATTGCATCCAGGGCCACTGCCATGCTGTCCTCCCTGCTCTTTGGAGAAGAATCAGCATCCCATGGGGAGAGAATCCACTCGCTCCTCTTGTTCGGGTGCACAGATCTGGCTCTGTACAGATCAGATCAAAGCACTTCCAGTTCTGCTTAGCTGACCTGCAAGGTCACCCTTCTGCCAATAGCCACCAAGCTAGCAGCTGGCATTATTGTTCCAAATTAATACCAACAATCCTATTATCAACTACATCATTAAGAGCCTGGAAGAAGATTAGGGAGCTCTGGAAAATTAGAACAGAATGCAGTAGTATTTCTAAAACAAGACTAGTTCAAAACAAAGTGACACTCCTGGGGGAGAGGCGATGCCTTCCTCAGCCTCCCCAGTTTGGGGTCTGGACACCCAAACCCGGAAAGGGAACCCTGCAAGCCAGCATTCTAAAGGGAACAGAGCAGCTTTCCCAAAGGGCAGAGCAGGTAACATTTTGAACAGGACTATCACAGCAGGGCAAGCTAGGTGAAACTGGACTTCGTTAATTAAAGCAGGCTTGGGCTTTCTGTTTTCATTGCCAAAAAAAGGCTGAATGGGCAGCATGAGAGACATGCACCAAACTGGAAATAGCCACAGACTGGAACATGCAAGGACACCTGTCACTGGGCATTTATTATCTTGGAAGTGAAATGATTTCACTTTTCTTCCAACCACTATGTTGATTAGAGTAGGGCCAATTTACTTTCAGAGGATTATCAGACTAAGCCACAGGGATTGCTTTCCTTTCCTTTGCTGTGTCCGCGTTCAATCCCAATGCTGATTTTTATGTTAGTGAGTGTTTGATAAAAACACACCACCATAACCATTCGCATTCCGTGCTTTCTTATGAAAGCATTTCTGTGGTTTCTGGTATATTCTAAGATTATTCAATGTTGTTATGGAAAATATTCCCTACAGTACAACAAGGTTGTGTGTTTACAATATTACATTTTATACGGTGATAAAGTACTTGTTACATGCTCATGTAGAGTGAAAAAAACCTCAGGAGAGATGAAACTGTTCTTTTTTGGGGGCAGAATCTCGATCCTATGTAGTCAGTAGGACATATGGATACACAAAAAAAGGGGGGGGAGAAAAAATATGTGGAGTCTGTATGTTGAACATAAAACAAAATGAAGAGGATTGCAGAAAATTTTATTAATTAATCAGAAAGTTTTATTAGCGTGTATGTAAGAGGACTGTTGCTGAACCTCTCCAACACCCTGGTAACTTTGCTACCTTAGTAGCACGTATCCAGCTGCCTTTTGGAATGGAATAACAGGAAAACGCTTCGCTTTTCCCATTCGTTCCCGGAGCCCCGGAGGGG
>VYXD01007607.1:906910-918758 GCA_013397195.1 Hylia prasina
GGCCCGGGGTGTCCGCTATGAGGAGAGGGCAGAGGGAACGTCCGCCCCGGGCGCCGCGGTGCGCGGCTCGCTCTGTGCGCCCTTCCCGCTGTCTGCAGAGGAGCGAGTTCGGCTTTCCAAGGGTCAGTGCCACCGGTTACAGTCCTGCTACTGAAACATCCCCTTGGCGCCCAAAGTAACCCCGTGAGTGTAACGGGATTGTGCGATAGGAAACAAAACTCAGGCTCAGAGGAAGTTAACAAAGATACCGAATAGGAAATTTGTGAGAAAGAGACGTCCAGCGCTCAGCTGTTGAGCGGGAGGCCCGAACAGGGCTGGCAACCGGACTGTTCCTTCTGCAGAGCTGCCTCTCCTAGCAGCGGTCACTGTATTTCCTGTAATGGATTAGCTCCCGTCACTGTAGTACCTTTGTAAAAAGACAGTCAGTTTGGTTTTCTGCGTTCTTTCCCAAGAACGTTATGGTGTGCTGACTGGTGTCTTTCTAGTTCCTTGCTTCTCTTATTCCACGAGAAACTTACGAGGCATTTGGATAATGTGTATAAGTATTACCCAAATTTATATATAATATAATAGTATCTACAGTATAGTGTGCGTACATATCTGTATGTATAGTATATATAATAGCATAAGGAAGAATATGGAAGAAAGGAGGCAAAGAATGACTGTGTAAGAAACACAGGCTTCATTCATACCCTTGCTCATCAAGTGCACATCTCTGTGTTCCACTTCCTTCAGACTGCCAGTTCCCAAGCTAGAAGATACAATGACGAGATACCTGAATGCCCAGAAACCGCTTTTAAATGATGACCAGTTCAGGTATGGACAAACACACATTGCAGTGTCATGTTCTGCTTCAAAGCCAAGTGTTAACATAAAAAATGTGACTTGTGACAGCAGTTTGACTCTTTTCTTGATTGTTGTAGGAAAACTGAAGAACTTGCTCATGCCTTTGAAAAGGGGATTGGAAGAGAGCTGCATGAGCAACTGGTTGCTCAAGACAATCAGAACAAGCATACAAGTTACATCACAGGTATGTTGGCCTGCTGGGTGTAGGACGAGTCTATAGATCATCATACTTCATACCTGCTCATAGTGCCATAAATATAATAGGCTGAAGCTTTTAGTAGCCCAGAAACTTGCAATAGCCTGCTGTGAACACTCTGTGGCCGCAACAAAACTAAACTTTGAGGAAGGGTAGTGGTCGCAGAGTATAACTAAGTTTGGGAGGCAGAAGTGGTCAGTACTCAGGACTAAAAAGCCCTTAAAACTACAAAACTATGTTCTTTTAAAGAGCCAAAGAAAAGGAGTGACAGGAATAGGAAAATGAGAGTAAATAGAAACAAGTCAGGAGAGGGAGAGCATGTACATATAGATTATTCTGCTTTAGTATTGCTTCCTCATACAAGTGTCTGCTCATGAAAGTATTAGATAGCAGTAGAGATGGAAATAGTCAAATACCTATGGAAGTAGAAGTTTCCATGTTGCCCAGTGAATTCAGTTCTATCCTTGCTGTCTGTTCAGACTACCTGTTAAGGTGTTAGTTGCCACTCAATCTATAGAGAATACCAGATTATTTCACAAAAACTGCTGCTTGGTTTGTTGTATTTTACTTTCCATTCACTTTGAACAATGTCTTGGGTTTTAAGTGGTGGCTTTGTGTTGTTCATCAGTGCTAACCAGTATGCTGCTTTTTGTCTGTGAGTGGTGGGGTGTCTGTATTGCTTTTTGGTCAGTTATTTTTCTTCTTTAATCCTCATAAAAGACCTGTTCCACTTGAAATTGGTTTCTGAAAGTATGTAGAGTTGTCTCCACCCTGGACTTTGAAATTGGGGGTTAAAAGGCTACGTGTTGATGACAGATGTGGTTTTAAAACTGTAGATGAGTGTTACTTACTTACCTTGCAGAACCTGTAATTAAAGTTGTAACTTAGCCCCTGGAACTACCTGTTGCCCTTCTTACAGTCCAGGTGGGAGGTTCAACCTCAGCAAGGTGCACTCAGTGACAGGGAGTTGCAGAAATTAATAGTTTAGGAGTAGGTAAAGGCATGAATGTCTCCAAATACAAGGCATGCACCAACATATAGAACTGAGGAGCTGCACTGTATGTCCTGGGGGCTAAGATTTATCACTGAGCCATAAAGAAAATGGAGTTGGCCCTTGTTGCTAATGACATGGACACCCTTGACATGGATTATTCCAAACTCAGTATTTTTATGATTAGCTGACAGTAATCATCTTCATAAGGGGGGTTTGGAGAAGCCTTGGGTGAATGGTTGCACATGTTTGTCTTGCTTAAAGGCACTTTAGTGTGTGCTTATTCATGAACTACATGACCCTCTGGTGTGACTCAGGAAGCTGCTTTTATGTTCTGACCTCTTTTTCAACTTTCAATTTTCAGGTCCCTGGTTTGACATGTACCTAAAAGCACGTGAGCCTGTTGTTTTGAATTTTAACCCATTTATGTCTTTTAATCCCGATCCCAAATCGGAATACAACGATCAGCTCATACGAGCTACAAACATGACTGTTTCTGCCATACGTTTTATGAAGACCTTCAGGGCTGGTTACCTTGAACCAGAGGTTTTTCACCTCAATCCAGAAAAAAGTGACACTGAGCTATTTAAAAAAATTATCCGATTTGTGCCTTCCTCATTTTCTTGGTTTGGTGCCTACATGGTCAATGCTTACCCCTTAGATATGTCTCAGTACTTCAGGCTTTTCAATTCCACACGGCTTCCTAAGCTCGACAAAGATGAGCTTTATACTGATGAAAAGGCAAAACATGTATTAGTGTTGAGAAATGGAAATTTTTATGTGTTTGATGTTATTGATAGAGATGGAAACATGCTGAAACCCTCAGAAATACAAGCACACTTGAAATACATCCTTAGTGACAACAGTCCGGCCCCAGCCTTCCCTCTTGGCTACCTCCCCAGTGAAAACCGAGATACGTGGGCGTTGCTGAGGAAGAATCTACTGGAGAATAGCAATGAAGAAGCTCTTCAAAAGGTAGACTCTGCCATATTTTGTTTAAGTTTAGATGATTTTCCTGTCAAGGACTTTGTGCACTTGTCCCACACTATGTTGCATGGAGATGCTGCAAACCGCTGGTATGACAAATCCTTTAGTCTTATCATAACCAAGGATGGCACTGCAGGAATTAATTTTGAACATTCCTGGGGAGATGGTGTGGCTGTGCTCAGGTTCCAGAATGAGGTTTTTAAAGACAGTACCAAGACACCAGCCATCAGCCCCCAGTCCCAGCCTGCTTCAGTTGACTCTTCCAGAGCAGTGCAGAAACTTGACTTTAAGCTGAACGATGCCTTAAAAGCAGGGATTACCAAAGCCAAACAGAACTTTGACGCCACTATAGAATCACTGTCGCTTAACATGATTCAGTTCCAAGAAGGGGGCAAGGAACTTCTAAAGCAGAAGAAGGTGAGCCCAGATGCTGTGGCTCAGCTGGCCTTCCAGATGGCTTTCCTTCGCCAGTACGACCAGACCGTCGCTACCTACGAGTCTTGCAGCACTGCAGCTTTCAAGCATGGCCGCACAGAAACCATTCGTCCTGCCTCTGTCCACACAAAGAAATGCTCTGAAGCCTTTGTCAAGGAACTCTCCAAACACAGCACAGAAGAGCTGCAGGATTTGATAGTGGAGTGCTCCAAGTACCACGGCCGTTTGACGAAAGAGGCTGCTATGGGTAAGTGGGAATACATCAAACACTCCTCCTTTTGCACTGAAATGTCTGTTAAGGTTGGTGTAAATACTTATAACTAAGTAACTTAATGTTGATGGAGGTCTGATGTAAACTTGACAAAAACAGTAGCAGAAGGCTGCAGTTCAAAGTCCATTCCCTCATTCTCATTCATTTCTTGATGGAGAGGAGTGCTCTTGTGCTTCCCACAGCACCTTTCATGTGTTGGGAATTTTTTATACTTCAGTTTTTGTCCTTAGAGCAGTTGGACTGTTTGAAGGTTTCATAAATGCTTAGTGCATGTTGAACAAGAACTTTGGCTTAGGTCTGAGGAGATACTGTCTTACCTCTGCAGGGGATAAAGGCTTTAGCAACTTCGAAGTCAAACTCACTTTTTGGCCATGCTACTCCTGGCATTTTTCTAAATGCTTTCTTTTGAACTGTCCTTCCCAGAAGCATTAAAATTGACAGCAGTAAAACTGACTGTTGAATATTATCCCATAGAGTCTAAAATTTGCCTCCTTTTCTTGGTGCAAGACGCTCTTCCTCTTTAGATACATAAATTTTAGGAAAGGCTTTTTCTGCATTGAATAGCTTGTCTATGTTCAGATAAATAGTTAATCAAAGAACGTGAGGTGTAATCAAAATTGTCCATTAACACTACACTTCTGTGCTCTCCTGATCCTGTTGAGGCTTGCAGTAGAACAAGCAGGGCCCATTTTCCTGGCATATGGGCATGAAAAGTCTGAAAAATATTTCCTACCAGTACAGAAATAAACTCCAGCTGTACAGACCTCCTCTTTTGTGGCTGAGGTGAGTTTACTCCCACAAAAGTCAGGCACCTCTCTCAAGCTGTTACTTTCTTTCCCCAGGCCAGGGCTTTGACCGGCATCTCTTCAGCCTGCGCTACTTGGCCTTATCCCAGGGGCTGCCACTGCCGGATTTCTATCAGGACCAAGCCTACGCTCGCCTCAACCACAACATCATCTCCACCAGCACCTTGGTGAGCCCAGCCGTGCAGCTGGGAGGGTTTGGCCCCGTGGTGTCTGA
The DNA here is from genome assembly GCA_013397195.1 of Hylia prasina. Lineage (NCBI taxonomy): Eukaryota > Metazoa > Chordata > Aves > Passeriformes > Sylviidae > Hylia > Hylia prasina. The sequence continues at coordinate 911,657 of VYXD01007607.1, forward strand.
TGGCTTTGGAGTTGGGTACCAGGTACAAGATGACTGGATTGGTTGTAATGTTTCTGCTTACCCAGCAAGGAACGGTAAAGAATTCCTTCAGTGTATACACAAGTCGCTAGAAGATATCTTTAATGTTTTAAAGGGCAAGAAAATTAGTAGTTAGATGTAAAGACATTGGGACATTTTACAGTTGCAGAACAAGATTATGTCTAATTGACATAGTAATCAGTGTTCAGAGTGGCTGAGACTGCCCAGCTTAATTGGGTTCACGCATCATCACTGAACTTGAATAGTTAGATTCGCTAGGAAATTTCTATTTTAAAGAAATCAATTACAGACCTTGAATGCATTTCAGGAAATACAGACATTAACTATGTAAAACTAACTAATAGATCCATGTGTTTTTAAAACACATAATCTAAAATAAGCATTTTTATTGAGTTTATAAACTTGGAACATTTGTTCCATGAGTGTTTGGACAGACTACAGTACTGTGATATCACTCTTGAACTGTTTGCTTTTTTAAAAAAGTACATGCAATAATTTTAAACATGGAAGAGTGGTTTGATTTGCACTCTTGCAGTAAGCTTGCTTACTTACTTGTCACACTTATGTCTTTAAACTTGAATTTATATCAGAACTGATTGTGCCTCGACTGCTTGAAGCCTTTCCCTCATAATAGCTTTTAGAGACACAAAAAATAAAGTGGGAGGCTTTAAGTAACCTGCAGCAACCAACTGGGTTGTTAAACTGACTGGAAAACACTGTATTTTAATAAAGCTGTCTATTAATAACCACAAAGTTCTTTTCATGCCATATCTAAATCATGCAGCATGGGTAGACCCTTTGTCAATAGCTCATGTTTCTTACAAAGGTTGGAAAGAAAACTGCTGCAAGCATTCTGCACTTTGCCTGGTATGTAGCCCTTGAATTCCTGCCTTTTACCCTCTTGATTTCCACTCCTTTTCTTCTGGGAGGCCGAGTCTTTCTGTGCAGCTGAATTGCACAGTGGTGTTGCCTTCTGTGATCTGTGTAAAACTGAAGCAGCTCATGTCCCACTGGCCTGGACAACCAAATGTATCAGCAGAACAGGAAAGTCTGAGCACATTGGTTGGATGTGACAGACCAGGCTCAGAAACTACTTCCCTTTGCTCTTCCTTTGGGTATCTCAGCTTCCAGGTTCTCCCAGGGGCTTTTTAATTTAGCTCAGTAAGTGTGAGCAATACCCTGGCCTGGAAGTATGAAATGAAGTGCTTGCAGGGGAGAGGCATGCTCTTCACATGGAAGCCTGAAGCCTTTGCTCCTATAATGTGCTGTTCTAGTTTTCAGCTGAAAAGCATTATTTTAAAACTGACTTTAAAACTTGGAATGATTTTTTTCTTATTCATTTAAACAAAGAAAGGAAGGTGATAATTTGGGAAGATGCAGAAAATAGCATCAATAATCAGACCAAAAGTCTGAGTGAGATTCACTAAAGGTTGGCTGGGCTTTTTTTTTTTTTTTTTTTTTTTTTTTTTTTTTTTTTTTTCTTTTTGGGTTTCTTTGGTAGGTTTTTTGTTTTGAAACATGAGAACAGCTGCCAAGATTGTGACTGCATTCACCAAGGAGTAGAGTCTGTCTTCAGCTAAAAATGAGATTTACTTGATGACATACTTGGAAAGGTAACTTGCTTTTCAGAGGATGTAACTGTGTAAATGTCAGCAGCAATCAAGCTTCAGAAGTGTTCTCAGGAAACTCAGCTCAGTCTTTACCTGAAGTGGCAGAAAGCTGCTTAAAGGTGCAGCTGTTGCCTTGAACAGTTAACACAGTGCCTTTCCTAATGGTTGTAGCCATTTTCTCATGACAGGAGTGGTGCGTGGGAAGACTTCATTTGCTTGTTAGAGACTCAAATGTGGCTACTTCCTGGTGACCACCTAATAAAACCTTTAAGGCTGTAAGTTGTGTAAGTAGTTACTCAGTCTATTAGCTAAGCTACAGTCCACCACAACCATGTAATTCCCAAACCCCACAGCATTAAGGACACAGCACAGTTCAGTATTATTACATGTACTATTTTCAGTTTGTACTGAGGCCATCTCCAAGTGCTCCATGGGAAATATTTTATTAGGGCATGCTGGAGACAGAAAGTACAACTCAGTGATGTAGGTCAAAGGTTGAACTCCATCTTGGAGACCTTTTCCAACCTTAATGAGTCTGTGAACTTAGGTTTCCATTTCTGAAGTGCAGCCATGTAAAATAGTAACTCCAAGGAAGCTGCCTATCTGATGTTCACAGCTCCTCCATCAACCACCATGTCATAATGTGTTAGGGGTATGAACTTCAGCATTTTACAAATTTATGGGTAACTTCATAGATTCCAACAGACTCCTTTGTTTTTTCATCGTAGTCGTTCCAATCCTGTAGGAAATAAGATTTCACAGTGTTAGTCACAGAGGACAGAATGCCTGCAGACTGGAATTCAAACTGGAACTAAACATTACTCAGAGTTTGGGGTTTAGATATCTGCAGAAAGTTAAGTTTTAACAGGTCAGAGTATCAAGAGCACTAACCTAAAATTAAATGAGCTTCACTCTCAGTGTTTATGTATTTAAATATTGCTGGGGTTTATTTTCTTACGTAGTCCCCAGCCTGTCCCCATGGCAGACAAACAGCAGCCATGGCAGGTGAAAGGATTATCTATCATTTACAATACCCTGGTCAGGTGGGTAAGCAGACAAGCAGATCCCTGCCAAGTAGGATACCAGGGAACAGATTTGACCTTGAGATTTCTGCTCACAGCCAAGGAAGATTTGCAATGCTGGTGTCATTAACCTGAGCTTTGAAGGACAGTGTCTATATCACTTTTTAACCTCTCTGTGCACAGGGCAGTGGGCAGGGATCTTCCTAGAAAAATCAACTCACCACTTGAATAACCCCAGCCATTCAGTATTCCAGGCTCTTGCTCTCTGGAATTCCTCAGTGACTTAAACCTTTGTCAGCTGCTAAGTTAACAAATCCATACTTCTGAAATGACACTGTTAGTAATGCTGGCTGTTCATACTTGGTTCAGTTTCTGTCTCCAGCTGTGACCTTCCTGTGCCTACAGGAAGAGCAAGACCAGTCCTAGGGTGTGTATTCTGGACTAGTGACGTGGGGAAAGCAGCTAGGTAAGTAGTTTTGCCAGTGAAATATGACAACATACCTTTTCTAACAAGTTTATGTCATTGAAAGGCGTGCCAGACTCTGCACCTTCAGCAGCAAACCCTGCCTGCAAACACATTTACAGAAAGTTTTTAAAATTACATTGTACTGACAAAATAATAAATACAATCATTGAAACATTTAAAGAAAGTAGCTCAGCACAAAAATGTATTGTATTGCTTTTAAATTAGGTAGAAAGAATGGGCAAGCTCTTTCCTAGTTAGGGTCAGCATAAGGTTGGGACCCTGCTTGTGCATTGGGAAAATTCAATCCAAGCAACCACAGTAAAATGAGGGAACGCTGCTCCTCTAATTTTCCCAGAAATAAAAGTATTTCCAACTCTTCTAGATAATGTTAAACCTTATTTTCTAAATTTATGTAGCAGCATCCAATTACTACTAATAGCTTTATGTTCAGAGTCCACACAGGCATAACAGCAAGGAAAGTAACATAAAATGTGGAAGAATGTTAACAGTTCTAGCTTGAATATTGTCAGAATCCAAGGCACTCTAGAGAAGGAGCAGCTTGTACTGGATTTAGGTACACAAGTGACAAGCAAGCTTTATGTGTAAGGAGGATCAGCTGCCTGAGTGAACAGATTAGTATCACAAACAAGCATTTCACAGGGGACAGTTCTTCACTGCCATCACTGCTGCTCTTTTTAAAGAGTGGAGAAAGGACAGCTCTAGGAGTGTGCTCTGGTTTATCTTCTATAGGAACAGCAAAATTGAAAACTCTCATTTACCAATTTAGGCATCCAAAAATTCACTGAAATACCTCCTCAGGGATTCATATACTGTCTAGTCAAGTGCACCAAACTCAGAATATTAAATTAAAACTTTTGTTACAGCTGTGAAGTCTTTGTTCTGTAGATAAAATTGACAGCTAGGATGCAGAGCTATAAACATCTACATTTTGTAGTCTTCCCATAGATTTGTCTTGAAATCCAAGTTCCTAAGTCTGGTTGCAAAGCTTTCAAGCAGGAATAAACTAAAAACCATTCTGGAATAAAGGAATAACTGTTCATCAAAAAGATGGACTTCACTTAAATAAAGGCCTCCCCCAGCACACTGCAGTGGAGATTCTATTTATATCAAATTCATTGTAGGATTGGCTTTTTTGGGCTGTTTCGTAGCACAGCATCCCAGTCTGAGAGAAGGATAAGACAGGTTTATATTTGTCAGTCTATTTACACCTAATCTGACTGGAATAATAGGTTAAATATAGCAGGGGGTTAAGTGGCATAGAGCATGACCATGCACAAGAGATGAGTCACTGCAGACTGTCCCTGAAGAATCCTTTAACTCTGAACCTTGAGGTGTACTTTGCACCAGCCTGTAACTGCCAGTGATCTTCAGGCTTTGTCTGCTCAAGCTGCAAATGGAAAAATGCCAGTGTTCATTTCCTGTGGCTCTGGTGATGTCAGCCCCAAAGAAAATCTGTTTGTTTTTTAGGGGACACACACTGAAGTTCACAACCTGAGCTTGATGAGTTCTGTAACGCACCAAGGAGCAAGTGGTGCTCCATCTAAAGCTGCACTTTCCCTTTGGGAAAGACTCTCTTTTGCAATAACCTGAGCAGGGAAGACCTCTCAGATGAATTCAGATTAACAGTGTGAGGCAGTTTGAGTAGGACTCCAAGGTGTGCTTAGTTTTAGATTTACTGGCACAGAGAATACCAGTTGTCTGTGTTAGCTGTTTGCAAGTTTTTGGTTTGTTTTTTTCTTCAGTCAAATGAAGTAAAACAAGGAACTGTGGAAGGATGGGAATCTGGGAAGGTCTAAGATGTTCCAGAACCATTTGAAATAGTGTGTATTTTATCACTCTACAAGAAGTGCTTTTAAAAACAGAAATGAATTACAAATAAGAACTTACCTGTGGTTGAAAGTCAACTGGTTCCAGACCTCGGCATTCGAACTCCACAATTGTTTTGAATTTCTCGCTGTCTTCAGCCTGTAATTGAGTCAGGATACATCAGTTTCCATCTAATAGAGACAGTGACAAGCATTAGGGTAGGGGTGGATTGCTTTAAAAGCAACACTGTCATTCCTGATGCCCCAGGTGAGTGCAAAATCCTAGGGCTCATTTCATAGGTGGTCACTAACTAGAATTTCTTAATCTGCCATGAGGAAGCCTTCAAAAGGAAATCTAGATGGGCATTATATAATCACCTCTCATTTGAGTGATACAATTCTGTGTTGGCTTTTGAAATGTATCAGATTTTTCTACACTTGAGACTGTGCAGGAGTCTATAAGACAATTGTCCAGGGACAAGACCAGTTTTTTGTGTTCTTGAAGGAAGATGATAAAGCAAAAACTCAAAATAGTGTTAATGCTTGTTTATCTTTCACTTGTTACATAAAAGAGGAAACAAACTTACATTGTAAGGCTTGATTGTCTGACTTAAAATATCTAAAACAAACAAAAAAAGTATACAAGTGAGTGGCACTATGTCTTCAGTTTTATTCAGCATAAACCAAGCACCAGGATCTTCTTTCACAACAATTTTCTTATACAAAGCAAAAGAAACAAAGTCAGCAAGCGTTTCCTGCAGCTGGTCTTCAAAAGGTAAAATTCAATTTTTTTCCCTCCTCCTGAGAAGTTTCCACTGCACCATTTTTCCATACCAATGCCAAAAAGATTTGCATGCTTTTGTAAAATAACAATCCAGATGAGTTTTGTCCATGCAGGAGCCTGGACTCACCAGGCCTTGCTCTCTCCCTGAACGTGATGTCCAGAATGTGCCTGCTGGGAACTCACGCACCAGTGCAGAAGGCAAGAAATCCCTGGTGCAACTCTTTACAAACGGTGTCAAGCCAAAATGGGGACTAAAAGAGAAAGTGAAATGGCTGATGCCTGGTCAGTGTCCGAGCACCTACCGATGGAGTTCTCCCTGGAGCACAGCTTGCACCTCTGCACCATCGTGGCGCTTCCTCGGCCGCCTTTCAGGGGAGCACTGTCCTAAAATCCACAAGAGAGACACTTTTAACCACCTCAGCTGAGCCACCTCTGCAAAGGTAAGGCAGTTTTTACAATGATCTTTAGCTTTTCAAAAATACTGCAACAAGGCAGGTTTTTTTTAAACTACAGAGATTAATAATTCAAATGCTGCAATTATCAAAAAATTCTGTTCTAAACTTTCAATAGGGAATAATAGATATTGGTGTCTTATCCACCTAGGCATGCTCTACTGATTCCTCAAAATACATTCTTACCATTCAGCTGTATGCAACAAAAAGGGATGATAATTGCTAAGGACAAGTACCTCTGACAAATTTTATCCTGGTTTTTCAGCTTTCAAATGCTGATTTAGCATGCTTAAATCATCTTGATTTACCTAACCGTCTCTAAAAGGATTCCATCAGCATCAGAGAAATATGCTACAGGCACAACCTTATTATGACGCCACTTCAAAATGTCTTTTTAAATTAAATTTTTACAGAAAGGTGTTTTTAAAAACAGATTTAATACTTTGTTACCAACGGTCACCATTAAAATGGCGTATGTCAATTAACAGCCTTCAAATATTTCTTTTAATATGGAACATGACAATTTGCTAAATGCATATAGCTTTTGAAAAACGATCTCATCTAGGGGGTAAGTTGTCACTTCCTTGATGCAGGTACGTGTGTGAGAGGCAGGTTTGTGTTCTCATTTTTGCTCAGAGGTAGGTTACGAGAGGCACACGCACCATCAGCCGCAGGTACTGCCACTTTTCGGAGACTTCACCGCAGTTCCCACATTTCAGCTGGAGAACACAAATCGGAAGGATGAAAGCTGTCAATAATCAGGGACATGCGCCGCTCCCGGCCCCGGCCCCGCGGCCCCACACCTTGAGGTACCATCGGAAGTCCTGGCCCTCGGCCCGCAGCCGGGTGATGTTCTCCAGCGTGGCGCGGAGCTGCAGCCCGATCCTCTGCAAGGCAAGCGGC
>VYXD01007612.1:5171-60318 GCA_013397195.1 Hylia prasina
AATTAAATTCTGCTCCCAGGTTTGTTTATCCTTTTGGTGGGGAGAGGTCAGAGAGGACAGTGGAAAACAAAACCAGAAATTTGCTGCAGGAGGAGTCTGAAAACACTGGGAACTTGATCTCTCCTTAAACAAAAATAACAACTTAAAAAAAGTAGTATCTGGTTACCTCTTTAGTCAGCAGATTAAAGTGGAAGTGAGGACAAAGTAGAGTTAATTTTCACCACCCTTTAATTGCAGTCATATTACAGAAAAGACTCAAAAGTTCTTGCTTTGGGGAGAGAAAATCCTGGTACATGTCCATGGGCAAAGGAACTGGCAGAATCTGTGAACCTCTCTAAGTATGGTTCCATTATTTGGGACCGTTCCCAAGCTCTGGGAAAGCAGGGCTTTTCCCACAGGTGCAGAGGTGATGGTACCACAGGGCAGGTCTGTGCCCTTCACACTGCAAAGGGGACCGGAGGTCACACTGCCTTGTTTTCTCTTTCATCCTTTTTGATAATTTCTGTAGAGACTGGTAAAGAGTTAAAGTTGAAAATAGAGCTGCTTATCTTATGTCAACAACTCTGGACTGTTGATTGGGGCTGTTCAGATAAAAATACAAACAGCTCCTAAGATTAGTCCAGAGTGTTTTCTTCAGTCTGATCATTTCTGCTTCCTGCCATCAGGGAGGAGAGCTCTGGGATTGCTGGGATTTGGCTGCTCTCCGGCCTTTTGCAGGGAAGAGCAGGAGGGTGAATTTCCCCCAGATCTCTGACGTCTCTCTGAGCTGTATTGCTGAACTTGAGGGTTCTGGAGTTTTGTGGGAGCCTGTGGATGAGGCTGGCTCATTTGCAGGCTGTCTTGCTGCTGAAACGTGCCGTTAACAAAAGGCGTGTGCTCTCCGAAAGTTGCGGTTTGCAGTCTGTGCTGACACCCAAGAGCAAGCAGAGTTTTATTTGCTCTCCTTTGGCTGAGTCAGGGAAATGAGAGCTGGTGTAATATCAGACCATTGGTCTTGTTTTATCTCCAGCAGCACCAGATGCTTTGTAGGAAGAGGTGAAGGGTGAATCACTTGTTTTCTGTAACAAAGATGAACACAGAGATTATTTCTAAATCCTCTGGACTCTTTCTTTTTAGAGGTTCATTCTCTCAGATCAGATATCTACACTTGCTCCTGGCTGTAGGCAGGAGGGAGACCAGCCCTATGTGATTTCCAGCATGATGCTGCTGATAAGGAGCATATTTTGGTTCTGCCTCCTTTGTTCCATTCCTGACTCCCAAAAAGCTGCTGTGTTTTATCTCACACCTTTTACTTCTGCCACTGTTGAAGTGATATAGAAATGCTGAAGCACATGTGAATGGCAGACCAGAATTCAAGGAGCTCAGACTTCATGGCAGCTTGAGAATTTTGCTTTAATGCATTTGAAGAATTTATGTGAGTTAGTGCTTTGAAAGGAGTCAGTGACTCTGGGTCATGAGCATGAGACATCTTAGCCTTCTTAACCTCTAATTTCAGTGCTGCTGGTACTTGATTTGAAAATGTGAATGCTTGGGACCTCTGAGAGCAAGCTGTGTTCACAGTGTGAAATACAGCAGTATTTTCTTGGTATTTTTGAGCATGCAGCTTTGTAATGATAGCTTTTACTGCACTTCCATCCTCATGTTTTGGGGGTAGGGAGGAAGCCAAGCTATGAAAGCTGGAGCTTTGTGCCTTCTTGCATTTAGTGTAAAAGCCTGGTTCTGAAAAGTCAGTGAAACCCGTTGGCTCTTCAGGTTTGGAAAATATTGAGACAGTAAGCCCAGAGAGCCTGATTTGTGTAACGCTTTGCCAAGACATGACAGTGTAAGATATTCCCCTTTTCACTGGCAATGCAGGGTTGTGCAAGTACCTCTTTGAAGGCTGACTGTGGAGAGTGGGAGACTGTTTTAGCTGGACGCTTTGGATTCTGATTGAATTTTCTCAATCTGAATTTTGTAATATTTCTTCCCCTCTCCAGTCTCTTTTTGTGATGGTCTTTTGTTTATTTTTCCCAGTGCAGAGCCTGCTTGGCTCCCAGTGCCCCCTGAGACAGTGCAGGGGAAGAGCTCTTGTGAAACCAGATCAGCAGCTGCTCCCTGACTGCTCCAGCCCCTCCTGAGCAGAGAATTTAGGGACAGGCTCTGCTGATACTGGAGATGACTTGGCTTGAGGGAGATGTGGGTGTGGGTGGCCTCATTAAGCATTTTAACAAATGGCCTTTGTGAGCTATGATAGGGGACAGGGACTTCTCCAGTCGTGGTTCCAACCAGCAAGTGGCTGTGGGTGGCTACACTGGCTTTTACTGCTCTCCCAGGAGCTTTCATCCTCCCCTTGCTTTAGGGAGAGTTTTTTTACCTTTTATCTTATAGAACCAATTTTTATAAAGGCCCTTCTTCAGAGCTTTCTTTCATCTCCTTGTTTATCGACATGCTTTGCCCAAGAGTTTTCAAGCAATAAAAGGTAATTCAGTTTAGCACTTGCCTCTTCCTCGGGCAGCCTTACAGCCTTGATGTGGGTTGCCCAAGAGCTTGGTGAACAGAGCCCGTGGGAGTTTGGACAATCCTCCCTCTGCTGAAAAGCAGTGGGGGAAAAAGGTTCAGGTTGTTCACTTGTGTCTTGGAGCAGTACTTCCCCGAAGGTAAAATCTAGTTTTTTGTTCTCTGGACATCACCTTTCACTCCACATAGGAGGTAACTCCATGCTCAGGCTTGTTTCTTGTGGGCAGGAAAACAAGTCTTTTGGGGCAGTAGTGCCAAGTCATTGCAGAATATTGATCCCATAGTAGATGGGCATTTAGATTGAGCTATTTTTCCTCTTTAAGGCAGAGATTTCCCCATTACACACTGAATTATACATGGTTTCTCTGCTATGTATGGCTTTTCTGCCACCCTACAGGTGTCCCTTAGCCCAGCCCCTCCTGGTTGTCTCCTAATGTTGGAATGGAGGAGCTGAAGTCGTGGAGGAATGCAGAGAGGAAATGAAGCGGGACAAAGAACAGGGGGGGCTGCCTGGGGAGGAAGACAGCGTGGTGGGAGGTGGCTGCTGAAGCAGAGAGAGGCTTGTAGGAGATGGAGAGAGAAACCAAGGTAGGAACTGCAGCGCTCAGATGGTCAGGAGCTGTTGTTTGAGGGGAGATTGCTGCATTTCCATGGGTGATCAGATCTTGGGGAAAGCTTTCATGATTTTTAAATTATTTTCCCTATTACTCTGACCACATCTTCTCATTGCTGCTTCTCTTGACTCATTGGCCTCTCCCTTGGCCTCCAGCAGAATGTCTCAGTGCTCCTACCCAGCCTGGTTTGCACTTCTGAAACCCATCCCTGCTCTCTTCCTCCCCACCTGTCCCAAATTTGCAGTGGGGGCCATCTCCTCCCTACTGCGGTATTGCCTCTGCACTTCTCCCCCCTCATCTCACTGGTAGCTCCTTGGCTGTTTCAGCCCCATAAACTCTTTGCATTCCAGCTGTCAGAGATAGAATGAGTACAGCTGCTCGCTGTTGTAAACACAGACCATTCCTTCGCAGACACCTCAGCTTTCTGAACTCTTCTGAACAGTTTTCATTCTGCAGGATTAGACTCTTCTCTGCTGACTGTTTTGGAGACTGATCTCTTTAATTTTAATTCTCTCTTTCTCATTTTTTGCTCTTTCAGCCAGTTGGGAGAATTTATCTACAAACTGGTTTGGTTGTGTTACTTCACAGCTATTTACACTTTTTAATGTTGCAGAAAGACCAAACCCAGTTGCCATCTCTCAGTGAACTACAGTCCATACTCTATCCAGGCATGCTGACATGGCCATGGAGTTTTCAGTGCAGGTGAATGATGGTAGGACCAGGCTGTGCCAGTTCTGCAGGGCTGGTGCAGGCTCCTTCCCCTCCAGATTTCCCATGGAGGGATGGAGGCTCTGCCTGTTTTGCCCACTGGTATAGACAAACATATGTATGCCCTGGGGGGTTCCAAGCTACTGCATAAGCTTTCCAAGTCCTCTTGGAAGTCCTCCTGACCTTGACCCACTGAAGCATCTGTCTGTGGTTCCTACTTGTGCAGGAATATGCATCAGGTATTCCCAATGTTGCTGGCAGGCTGATAATCCCTCCAGATGGAGAGAACTGTATTGACAGGTTATATTAAATAGCCTCTTCTTTTCTTTTCCAGTGCCCTGCACACAAGGATGCCCTCTGTGTCCCCCAAGGTGACCAACAGCTACATCCAGGGATGCACAGACATTCCCCTTCTTGACAAAACCATGGGCCAGTGCCTGGAGGAGACTGTGAAGCGCTTTCCCAACCGCGAGGCCTTGGTCTTCTGCCGGGATGGGGTTCGGAAGACATTTGCTCAGTTCAAAGAGGAGGTGAGTGCCTTGTCCACCCCTCAGGTGAGTGGATGACACCAGCAGTCCTTTCTCCCGTGGAGAAATGGGAAACAGTTTCATTGATCAGCTCAGGACTGAGATGAGTTGCATGTGGACCTTCATCCTGGTGCAGCAGGAACGGCACATTTCCAGCACACACCGAGGGGCGTGTGCTGCCCTCATCCTCCTCAGTGCCTTGGGATGAAGGGGAGGAAGCAGCATATGCAAAATGCTAATATCCCACAATGAACATTCACACTTAAAAATTATCACATTTATCTGATGGGTTATGGGCTGAGTCACGGTGTTTTTCTCTGCTGGAGTAGACTCCACCTCCTGGATTAGTCACTCTGGCTATCAGAGGTCCTGAGTGTGGGGAAGATTTTTATCCAAACATGAAGGCAATGAAGCAAAGTCAAGGACCAAGGCTCAATATCATATGCACAGATGTGTGTGGGTGTGTGCATATACAAATATGTTTCTTTCTTTTTGGAATGGAGGGACTAACTACCTGGAAAATTTCTAATAAATGCATGATATGATCTTTGATAGGAAAGAATTATTTGGTGGATTTTTTGACTTGCTATGTTGTTTTTTTTTTTGCTATGGCCCACATCCATTCACATAAACAGGATTAGCTGTGTTCACCCTGATTTTAAGAAGTAGGCTGTAATTCAGAACTAAATCAAATTGTTCCTCAAATTCATATCTCCTACAAGGCAGATTTTATAAATTCATTTGAGAACTTAACAAACTATAAAACCTTTTCTGAATGTCTCAGAGTATTTATACATACATTTGTGTACCTGAAACATGCTTACCATCTTGCAAAATAAAGTAGTTGTTAATATAGTGGCTGAATTTGAGTTAACACAGAACCATTAATGTTGGAAAATGTTTCAAAGACTGAGTCCAACCTTTGGCTGATCACAATGCTGTCAAGTAGGTCAGTGTGCTGAGTGCAATGTCCATTTGTTTCTTTAATGCCTCCAGAGACAGGGACTCCAACTCCTCCCTGGGAAGTCCTTTTCAATATTTAGTAACCTTTTCAGTGAAGAAATTCCTCCTGATGTCTAGCCTGACCCTAACCTGGTGCAGTTTATGGCCACTTCCTCTCATCCTGTCCCTTGTTCCCTGGGAACAGAGCCTGACTTCCACCTGGCTGCACCCTCCTGTCAGGGAGTTGTACTATCCAAGACAGTCCCCTCTGAACCTCAGTCCCTCTTCCTAGGATTTATGAGAACAGGAACCCAAAACTGGTTAAAAATCACGTGATAGAATTTTCTTCACCCAAATCCTTTTTGAAATAATCCTTTTCCTACCCAGAAGGGAGGCAGATCCAACAGTGTGGATGGGCCCAGCATATGGGTAAGGCTTGGTCCTAAGTGGAATTGGTGAGGAACTTGGCAATAGTCTCTGGGCAAGAAGTAACTTGCAATAACATAATTGCCTATTTTGATTTCCTTCCTGCTTTGTTGTATTGTTCCAGGTTTATTATTCTTATGCTTTCAGTCAACCTGCTGAGCAGGATCTGGTCTGTGCTTCAGGCTCAGAAGCTGCTGCAGCCATGGGCTGATGGACTGTTCTGGGCAGACACAGTCTGTTGCATTTCAGTTACAAATATGATGCTTTTTCTTCAGAAAGCAGTGCCTGGAGGCCAATATCCCACACTGCATTCTCTGTGTGATCATCAGGATCTTGTGTTGTATTTTTCAGGTGGACCAAGCAGCAGCTGGACTTCTGGCCCTTGGCCTGAGGAAGGGAGACAGGCTGGGGATGTGGGGACCCAATAAATACGAGTGGGTTCTCATGCAGTTTGCAACTGCCCAGGCAGGAATCATCCTGGTAAGGAGTTTGCTGTGTCTAGGTTTTGGTGATCTATGGGGGAAGGAAATAGAGACAAAGAAGCAATAGGAAATGCTGGAGAATAAAGTTTGTCTTTTTTCCATGCTCTTACCTGGCATATCATCTATAGCTGATTCAAGTATTTAAGTAAGATATGTGCAGCTCTCTGCATCTTCATCCTCCACTCTGTAGGGAAGCAGGCTGCAGAGGGAGGAGCAGCAAAAAAAGTTCTTGCAACAGCTGTTAACAGGAGATGTGCTTTTCTCTACGGGACCATTTTTATATGGGGTGTTGCTGTCCTAACCAGTTACTAGCTAGTTAGATTCCTTTGAAATGTATTACTCCACGGAGAAAAGGCTCACTTAAAAATCTAGTCCAGGCTGCATATCCCTAAAAGCCAATTTTCATTTGATAGCATGACCAAAATACCCCTTATTTAGGCAGTGCTCTGTGTTGAGGTCTGCACCCTACCTTCTGCTCCATTTCCTCCATCCTGGTTCATTCCAGTGTCTGCAGGAACTGGGTGGAAGAGTGTGTGCTCAGTAGGAACCTAACTCTGGGTGAACTTAACTCCAGTAGCCACTCTGTGGAGAAGAAGGTGTTGTCATGGTTGGCCATCAAGGAACCTGACTTGCACAAGGGATTTGATCTACTTTAGTGGATTGGATCAACCGGATCAACTGCTGTGAGACAGGAGGTCTGCTTTCTGTTCCTGAAGCTCTGTTTTGACTATGTGACCTCAGATGAATCTCTTTTCCAATTGTTTTCTTTCACACAAACACAGAATTCAGATATATTTTCTGTGAGTGAGGAATCCCTGTGGTGGTGAGCTTTTAGTTCTGTGTTGAAGGAGAGGCTCTCAGTGTGGCTTAACCCTGAACAAACTTTTCTGTTGGAATCTGTGCCAGGGGGGAGAGTGTTCAAGGCAAGAAGATGATCAAATTCTTGTTTCTGCTCTTCAGGCAGCTGTGAATCCAGCCTACCAGGCCTCTGAGCTGGAGTTTGTGCTCAGGAAGGTTCGTATGGCATGAACTGTCTGTTGAAGGGGATTGGTGGGGACATGGTGCAGATGAGCTGCTTTAAGATTTGGGTGTGTGGGAATGGCTGGCTGGAGAGCAGGGCTGGTGTTGGTTGTGTAGAGGGGATGAAGCTGAAAATCAGTGGCCACATTTCTTGCTGTTCCCTGTGGCTGATGGAAAACTGCTGTCTGATGGAAACTGCTCTGTCCTTCTCATCCCTCTCTCTCTGCTCACAGCCAGGTACTGCCAGTACTATCCCAACCCAACCACCCTTGTCAGCAATCATTTTTACCAGGGAATGAGGGGGAGAAAAAAATACAGGACTTGATATCTCCTCTTTGCCCCTCCTGCTCAGGGCAAAAATCACCATCTGGGATCTCAACCTTGAAAGCAGAACCTCAGAAGGGACCTAATTTTAAACTCAGAATGGACCAGTGTACTTGGTAGCTTCATTTCTCCTTCCCAGCTTTGTCTGAGGTTGTCTGGCCTTGGATTTAAGCTGGTTTAAGTCTTAGGAATTGCCACTGTTTAACATCTCTCTGCTGTCTGATCCTCCCACCTCATCTACCTTTGAATACGTGCTTGGGTTTGAGTTTGTGACGTGCAGAGCACTGTTGAATTTAAACTGTTCTGGCTCCCTTGCTCAAATAATGAGGAATTCAGGTTATTAAACATTTGATGGCTAAAAATTAAGATTAAGCAGCTCATTTGTTCACTGTGGTTTGTTCAGCTATAAAGGCTGGCATTGGAAGAGAGGGAGCCACTTCTGAATGTTCCCAGCACCATCCAAGTTAGTTTTACCTAGAAAGTGGATAATTTTTAGCAAATTTCTTTTGTATCTCTGTAATTCTGTAATGGATTGTTGGGTTGCAATTTGAATTCTTGTTTCATACTTTATTTGATCCTCTCAGCAGTCCTGCTGGTCACTCCTGTTCTCATGCATGGGGGTTGAACCCAGTGCTGCAGTGGAGCACCATCTCTTCCAGGGGGGTGTCCTTGGGGCTTCTCTGTCCTACAGGAATGTGCCCTTGTCTTGCCCTTCCAGATTTGCCAGTATTCCCAGCTTTATTATGCACCTTTGACACTGGGATCTCTGGAGTTCCTCACCAGCCTAAGGGTTTGTTTATTTGCATAACAAAATTTCTGATGCCTTAAGGCCTTTTCCTGTTGGATCGTCCATCTGTGCAGTCCAATTGGTATATATGGAAATATGTGTGGAATAACCATTCCTTGGAGTCCTACTGTTCTTCCAGGGCTTTGTAAAAGCAAACTGATGATGAGTTTTCATATTTTACATTCTTTGGAGACAGGTCTGCTGCCATTCAGGTTGAGACCAAGTGGGAGAGGCCCAACGAGAGACTCTTATCTTGTACAGCATCACCCCTTCAATCAGCCCTCCTCTCCCCACACAGCATCTGTCTTTCAGACTTAGTTCAACCAGAATTGTAGGTTGAAGGAATTAGTAGTAAAAAGTTGCAGAGGCCCAAAACAGTCTCAGTCCCCTGGGTTCTGGGGCAGCCTGTTCCAGAAAATAGAGCAAATGTTTATCTTCCTTTCTGACAAAACTCAGAGGATACTTACAAATGATTTATTGGCCTAGCCTTTGTCTCCCTATTTCCCAGACTCTGGGAAAATAATGAGAACAGCTGAATAAATAATTTATGTAAATAGTTTATTGGACACAAATGCATTTTTTGGAAGATGAAAACAGTTTGCAAATCTGGGTCAAATTCAGCAAATCTCTGCTGAAAAAGAAATGAAAATTCTTGGAGTAATTAAGGTGTTTTGTTTTGGGATTATGTAAATGTAAGGGTTGAATGAAAAGTGCATTTTCAAAATAGCTAGTGCTTTAAAAAGAGGTGGAAAAATATTAGGAAAAGGAACACCATAAAAAAATCTTGGCTTGATCTTAGAGGCAGATTTTAGAAATCCTTGTTTTTCCAAATTTCCTCAAAAATCCTCGTTCCAGATTATGGAACAAATTAATTTTTTAAACTTTATTTATTTATTCATATTTTGGGACTGGGCTTTCTGTTAGAGTTGAGACTCATAATCTGAAAAATCAGTTGTTTGCCTTATGCTCACAATGAAGAGTGTCGATCCTGGGCAAGGAGAGAACCTTAGGCTGCAGCTCTACTTTCTTGACCAGCCAAAATCGTCCTGAATCCAGCACTGGGGAGGGAGGAGCAAAGCACTGGCTGCACAGCTGGATCCAGGCTTGGGATTCTGGATGTGCAGTAACACACAGCACTGCTTTTGGAGGGTTTTAGGACTGCACAGATGTAAGGGCTCGCTTGCTTTTGTCCTTGGAGAACCTTCCTGTTCCTGTATTTGTGGTGGCTGCTCTTTATCATGTCCTGACCATCAATCCAACGTGACTTTTCATGAGTTTCTGTCTCCCTTCACAGGTTGGCTGTAAGGCACTGGTGTTTCCCACTCAATTTAAAACACAGAAATACTATGATATTCTAAAGCAGTCATGTCCCGAGCTAGAAAAATCCAGTCCAGGGGGAATAAAGAGCAAAAGGTGAGTTAGGAACATCTGGTGTCTTTGCACTGACCTCACAGCCGTGTCCTGCCTTGTGTCCCCTCAGCTCCACAACACAGGTTTTGCTGAAGAAGGACCCACAGGAGGTCTTATCTGAAGAGAACAAGTTAGGCTGGCCCAGAGGTTTGCCCTGACCAGTGTGTGCCTGTCTGGGTACTTTTCTCCTTTTTCTGTTATTGTTGATATTTTTCTCTCTGCCAGGCTGCCTGACTTATCCATTGTCATCATGTGTGACTCGAAGCTGCCTGGCACTTTCCACATGGATGAAGTGATGCAGGCTGGGGACAGCAGCCACATGAAGCAGCTCAGGGCTGTGCAGCAGACCCTGTCCTGCAACGAGCCCATCAACATCCAGTTCACTTCAGTAGGTGCCCTGCCAGCTCCATGCCCCGGGGTTGGATTCCTCACTGGGGACATGGGGAAGGATGTGTGCAGTGCCACACATCACGTTTTCTTCCTATTTTGCTCTGAGACCAAGCTTCAAACTTCTGCAGTAGGATGGAAAAAGTGTTCTAGCATTCCCCCTTCTTCCATTCTTTGTGTTCAGCCCTTTGTCAAGAGCTGATGGAGATGAGACAGTGCCAGGTAAATTCTGTTCAGCTGAAATTTGGCTATTGTTTGGGATTCAGGTGCTGTTAAAGAAGTAAAAACAGTCTCCCAGGTCTGATAGGAGAAAAAAGTGCAAGATCACCCCAGAGTTTGAGGAATCTCCCTTGAGCTCACCCTCAGAAAAGGTGGTGGTATTGCATACATGCCCTGTATCTTCCAGGGGACAACAGGAAGCCCCAAAGGAGCCACCCTCTCCCACAGGAACATTGTGAATAATGCCAATCTGGTTGGTCTGAGGCTGGGGATCACGGACCAGGTGGGTTTGGTGGGAGCAGGGTTTGGGGAGGCCTCTGCTCAACAGAGAGACCATGTGTGGAGAACGCTGGTTTTTACTCAGTGGAAGGGCAGGATGTTTTGCTGCAAATGACATTGAGGGATATTAATGCCTAACATTTTGCATTTCAATGGAGTTCATTGATGTTTCCTTTTAGTTTCATGTGAAGCTTTTTTTTAGGCAAAAAAAGCTATCTTTTGTGAGGGAAAAACATGAAATTAATCCTTTTTATTTTGGTGAATACTCATTTCATGTAATTACAAGACTCTGGATGTTAGCTTTGAATTCTGTTGAATGAGGTTTTAATTTGATTTACATGACTTTGTTTCATGTCATGTTTACAGTCTTATAACTCTTATCAGGGTATGACCTCCCTGTTTGTGGTTTCTTTTAAAAACTGTTAAAGGCAAATATTTTCTTTTGAAGTACTGAAGTACTTATTTCTAACATACCAGCTTTGATCCAGAGAATAGATGAGTTGTTTCAATCAGTCTTCAGAGCCTTTGGTGATTTTAAAAAACCAAAGTAAAATGAATAGCTTGTGCCAAGTCCTGCATATTTCATGCCTCTCACAACACTCCCATTCGTCTGTTTTGGCATATAATGTATAAGCAGTACCAGACCAAGGAGTCCAGCAAAGAAGAGACATTGCAAAATTACAGGATGAAATATTGCCATAAAAACTTCCCAAACTGATTTTTATTAAAGGCAGAATATGCCAGTTGAGTTTTCACCTAACAGGAACACTGTGGAATGTCAGATTTCTAGCCGAGTGGATTGGCAGGAAAAATGTCTCTGCTCAGATCTTTGCTCTTTAGCAGGGAGAGGGGCTGGACACACACTGGGGGATCTCCTCTCCTCACTGTTGTCTGGTTGATCCCAGGAGAGTCGCTGTGGGCTCCCTGCACCTCTCTACCACTGCCTGGCATCAGTGGGAGGCTCCATGGTGATGGCTCTGCATGGCACCTCCTGCATCTTCTCATCGCCGAGCTTCGAGGCCAAGGCTGCGCTGGAGGCCGTGTCTCGAGAGAAGTGAGAGCCTGTTTTGCTAAGGAGCAGCTCTTGCCCTTGTGCTCTGCTTCTTCTCTTGTCCCACCTGCCAGGATCTTGCTTGTGCTCTTCCATTCCACGATGGGAGAGGCAGATTTGCTGCTGCACTCAATTGCACAGGAACCTCAGGGAGTAAAGTCTGCTTTTTCAGCTGTGCCTTGGGAGTATGTCACCCTTCTCCTGAAATTAAGGGATCCTTCCTGTCACCATAAAGCTTGGGCTGGGAGGCATAGTGGTGTCTTGGTTTGCTGTGGGTGCTGTTTTCACATCTGAACACCCTTTTCCAAACCCAGCTCTGCTGCTGGGATAGTTGTGTTTCCATATTGTTCCTCACCTGTGGCTTGGGAAACAAAGGAGCTGTTGCTGTGTCTGCATCATACATGTACATACGTCTCTATAATTTATGCAGCTGTATGTCTTTGTGTGCTGATGAGCAGCACATCTGCTGTGCCTGCCTCTGTGCTGCTGCTCTGCAAGCCCAGATGGGACAGGATGGGATGGGTGCTGAGCTGGGGATGCCCCCAGTTTCCACCTCTGCAGCTTTGCCTTTTTGTCCCTTCTTCCTCAAGGTGCTCCTTCCTCCTTGGCACCCCCACCATGTTCATAGACATGCTTTCCCAGCCAGACTTTGACTCCTATGACCTGTCAACTCTCCGGGGAGGTAAGTCCCAGAACTCAAATGGAAAAATCTTGAGAACCAGGATATTCCTTGTGCCCTGCTGGGAGGCTGTGTTTTGTTTTGTGAGCAAGCATCTCTTCTGGTGGGAAGAATTTAGTTACATGAGCCTTGTGTTTCCCCTGTTAATTTGGTGCTACATTTCCTTTGGGAATTCTTCCATCATTATGTATTTTAGGACTCCTTCATCTGAAGGCAGTCTAGGGAAGGACCTTTCTATTTTAGTTGCAAGGGCAGATGTCAGGAATAGCCTGATTTTCCTCAGCTCTTGTCTCTCTAACCACCACCGTGTGGCAGCAGATGCCTTCTGTGTCTCAGGCTAGTGCAGTCCCTGAAGCAGAGCCAAGCTCAGATTTCTTTTTCGGGCCTGAAGTTTCCTGCCTGTTTCTGAAATCATTCATCCCAGTACTGGAGGGTGTGATACCGTGTGCTGGAGCTTCCTCTCTTGTCACATCCCACCTTGGAAATAGCTGGGCAGACCACCAGTCCTTTTGAGGCAGTAATAGTACAGAGAGAAGGTGGTGCTGGAGCATAAAGAAATATTTTAGCAGGTTACCTAATCATCTTTGCTATGTGCAAAATGATCCTGTCTCATCCTGTTCCCCACCAAAGCCCATATATTACCCTGCTCTTTTACTCTGTCATCCTAGGTTGGAACAGGTGCCAGTGGGATCTACCCTCTCCCAAAAGGGCTGTTCTGTGCAAGGCAAGAGGAAAGATTTTTGGTTTTATGGTGATGATCAATGAGAGTTTTTGTCTCATTATAAAACTGCCTCTTTCTGCTCTGAATCTTTCCATTTTTGGAGAACCACGGGTTGGACTAGGTTTGTGTTACAGAGTTTATTTTCCTGTTGAGAAAGGCAAATTGGCCTTGCTGCAGCCTTTGCTTCTAGAACAACTAGGACCTGTATAAAAAGATTCAGGAAGTATTTTGACAGGAACCAGTGTATCCCACAGGTCTTTTCAGCATTAAATTTGGGAGTGCAGAGCCATTTGAGGCACCACTGCTGGGAAAAAATAGCTGGTTTTCAAGGTCTTTTCCTCTTTCTTCCAGGAATTATTGCAGGTTCTCCTGTTCCCCCTGAGGTCATGAAGACAATTATCACGAAGATGCACATGCCAGAGCTTGTGGTGAGTTGTGGTTGCTGTGACCAGAGCTGCAGGGGGTGTTTGTCATGGTGAGACTGAGTTTGGACTACAGTGGTACGTGGTGGAGCTGCTGGGATCAGGCTGAAGAGGGAAGGCTCAGAGGAGCTGGAAGACAGAAGTGGGGGTTCTGCCTGGTTGTTGCTGAGGTGTCTGGGGAGGAAGCTTCAGAAGAGGACAAGGCATCACATTCGATGTCATTAAGTGAAATTCTGCTGCTCATTTCAAAACTTTTACTGGCATTCAGTTGTACACACTGCCAGGATTATAATGGCAGAGGCAATGCTGGTTCATGTTGGTGTGAGTGGGCGCTTGTATTCCTCTTGCTGTGGAGCTCTTGAGTTTCTTTCCCCATCCTGGATTTCCTGTGGATGTAAAACCTCATTATTGCATGGTTTTTATTGTGTCTGAACCAGGTCTTGGGAATTGTGCCATCCACAGGTGCAACACCAAATGCTGCATTGCCCAAAGTGTAGTATGTGCTGGGCCACGTGTCCTGCTGCTCCTCTGCATGTCCCACCACCCTGGGCCTGTGCAAGAGCCACCAGCATGTGCTGCATGTGGGGGACAGGCCACCAGCAAGGGGGTCAGTGGCCCTCTAGTAAACACATTTGCTAGGCATGTCCTGCCATCTGCATGCGAATGGCTGAGCTAGAAAAGGACTATTTTGTTTTACCCTAAAGGAAATTAAATTGGTACCATGCTGCTTCCCAAGGCTGAGGAAGCAGCCAGCAGTGGTGGATAAACATGTGAGTTTGGGAGTCAGATTAGGCTGTTGCTGTTGGCAGACCCCGACTGCACCAGCACCAGGGTTTTACAGGGACAACTCTGTGCTCTGCCACAGACCAGGGGAATCCAGGGCATCCATCCTGAAGCTGTCCTGGATGCAGCCAGACTTTTTTCCCAGATATGATGCTCTTAATGCCCAGCTGGAAACACCAGCGACAGCCTTGGTGCTGCTGCTTGAACTCTGTCAGGTGACAGCTACCTATTTTTATAGTAAGCTCGAGTTTGGCCTCACAAAATATTTTCAGGCATTACTGTGAGAGCCTAGGACTCATTAGGTGTCACATGTTCCTGTTTTGTAGCAAGAGAAATAATAAACCCCTCCCAAACAGTTGCTCTGGCCATGGGATAAAGAGGATTAAGTCTATATTTGTGCCACTGGTCTCATGTTACTCCTGATCCCTCCAGCCCTCAGACAGACACACAGAGACTTGTTGATTTCATCTTTGCAGCAAGAGCTTTATACAGAAGATGTACATAAGAAAATATACAATTTGATTTCTATATAGGAGGCAGAGGAGTTTTCACCCTCTTAAAGGTCATTTACACTGTTACAGAGGAATAAATAGACATATTTATATAACTCCTTAGGATTAAAAAAACATAGTTGAATTGCAACTGTGGCATTGTAATAGCTGTGATAATAAACCACAGTCATCCTGGTGTCCTGCTAGATCCTCAAGTATGGGTGGGAAGGAGAGGAGGGGTGCCTGAGCCAACTGCACCATGCACACCTTCTTGTTTTGGACATCTTGGTGACCCTACAGAGTGGGAGGGAATCCAGTCTTCAGATGGCTCCAGTTCTGGAGGTTCCCAGTACTGCTTCCCCTAAAGGATTTCTGGCCAATTTTGGGAGATTGCTGCCTCAGGGCCACCAGCTCTTGGTCACTGCTTCACCTGTCCCCTCAGCCCTGGCCTGCAGGGATCCCCTCTGTGGGAAGGCAGGGGAGTCTCTGCATCTCAATTTTCCTTACCAAGCAGCTGGAGGAGGGATGCTCCTACCTTCCCATTTGCTCCCTCTCCTCTGGAATGGGAGAGACAGCAACCAGCTGGTTGATCAGGGATGTGGGTTATGTTTCTTCTGGGAAAGATGACTGTGTTTTACTGGCAGGATCTAGCTTAGCTTGTCTGAGTATGGTCATGCATAGTTTAGTTTTTAAAAAGGCCTCTTTTAAAATGCATAGATGTTGGAAAAGATTGAGAAGGATTCCATCCTTGTGATCAGCAGAGAAGCGGGGATTCGGAGGAGGCTGCAGGTGTTCAGATATATCAGAAGTGTTTCCTGACACGTAGGAGAAGTTCAAGGAAGGACTCAGAAGTCAGTAGTTTTCTGAAGGTTGAAGTGACCAGTCACCAGGACAGGCCATGCTGGAGCCTGCTAGCATTAAAAAAGAGAGAAAGCCACATCTTTAAGGGTATTTTTCCAGCAGAGCAGTAAACTTGTAATATTTGTCTATTTTTAAATCAGCGCATGAAGCCCATACTTGCAAGTGAGGAGTCTGGAGTCAAGGAGCTGTTACAACTTCCTACAGCAGAGGAAATAGGTTAGTCCTGTCTCTGAGCTACTCTGCCAACTCTGTGTGACTCCTGAGGATCTTACCCAAAGTGCTGATGGTCAGGGAGCACTTTCTTGGCAAAGGAAGGAAACCCAGAGCAAAATTTGCAAGAGTAGTCGACTATTTTGATGCCTTGTTCTGAAAATCCAGGCCAGGTGTAGTTTTAGAAACAACCAAGCAGTTTTTCATCTTAAATGCAGCCAGTGACCCAGACAGTCTTTATCCCTGAAATACAGACTGCTGTATCTGACCACTGTATCTACCTGGCTCTCAAGAGGTGCATGATGAAGTCAGAGGTACTTTCATAAAATTCATGCTCACCACACCGGAGTGGGTTTGTGTACCTGCATTTTGGCACTGACACCTGAAGGCACTGAGCTTTGTTTTCTGCAAGACTGGAATAAATACTTTCCTATTTCATTAGCACTTGTAAACCTGTTTGAGAGAGGTGGATAGAAAATGCTACAGAAAAAAACCCCAGGTATTACTGTCATGGTTTTCTTACTCTCACCATGGAGGAATGAACTGGGATTGAGTTCAGGCAGGGAAAGAAGATTAGGAAGGGTCAGACTTGTAAATATATTATGTTTAAGTACTGTGGTTTAGAAAACTGAAGTTTTTTCCATGCTTAAAGCAGAACTTTTCCTGCCCTGTATGGAATGACTGGTATTTCCATCCCTAATCCATAAAATCCTCTGGCACTACAAGAGAAATAACCACTTCAGAAAGGCACAGAACACTGGCATAATCCCTGACATTTTGGTCATAAATTTCCTTTCTCCATCCTGTTGTGCATGTCTTTAGTGAAGTGGGGATCAAATGGCCATAACATGGCACAATGACCACCTCTGTTCATACAATACAGTGTAGGATCACTTTCCTTAACAAATGAGCAAAGGTCCCTTTCCTAAGAGCTTACAAACTTGCAGGCTCAAAGTCCTCTGGAATCTGTACAAACACCAGACCTGTTTCTGGGATGGGGAAAAGTAAAATGCATGGGGTGGAGTGATGACAGTTGTGGCTATTTTGCTCCTCTGCAGGCTGAACTTAATACCCCTGATAGTTTCCAGCTGTGGAAGGTGTCTGTGTGATCAGTTTTCACAGTTGGTGTTTGCCTTGGTAGCTGTCAGCAAAAGCTCATTGCTGGAGGGGAAGGCAATCTGGTCTCTGAATCACCTCCTGGCCCAGGACACCTTACCCAAAGAGTATTTGCTGTCTTGAGCCTCCCTCGTCTGGAATACTCATTTGAAGGCAACAGCCACTGTTTTTAGGGTTGGATTTGATGATCTTGGAGGTGTCTTCCAACCTAATGATTCTGTAATCCTGTGATTTGTAAATACCTGACTGTCTTGGAGGGAACTGTGGTTGCAGAAAGGGAAGTGCTGGATCAAGAGCTGCTCCTTATGGAAGATACTTTCTTTCCTATGGGCTGGACAGTCTGGGGCAAGACTTCACATCAGACCTGGAGGACCTTTGTAGGGTAAAGGGCTGAGCATCTCCAGTTGGTTAGAAAAGTAAAGGTTGTCTGGTCCCAGCTCAGGGTCCGCTAAATCCACTCATGTTTTGATACATGGTGTTTATCCCTTTTTCCTAACAATTACATCTGGACTTGATATGGGGCTTTGGTGTTAAGACAGGGTGCATGTCACCATAGTGCCTGAAGCATGACTGGGGCTTAAACCCTGTTACAGTGTAGGGCTTTGGTTTTTTTTCCTAATGTACAATGATTGCTGCAAAAGGAGATGAAATTTTTCCCATGTTACATGTTTCAGTGTGTATTTTCAGGATCTTTACTTCTATATTTCATCTTTATTTACGTGTTTTGCCCTCACTTTCTGCCCCAGGCCTGTCTTTAGCTCTATGCTTGTTGCACAGAGTTGACTCCATCCCTGATGCTACAGGCGGGTTCTCTGCTCTGGGAAGCTCAAGGAGCCAGGAGATGGAGCAGCTCTGAGTGGAGACATCTGTGGGTGGATGGATGAGCTGCTGTGAGCCAAACCCTGGTGGCATTTAAGACTGATGCCACAAAAGGTACTGGGGCTTTTGGTGCAACTAAAAGGGAACTATCTTACATGTTTAATGGCGGCTCCCCTTCCTGGACCTCTTGGTGGGCAGCTTGCAGGAGCGGAGGGCCGGAGTGTCCCTGATGGGCTGTCCCCGGTACTGGGCTGGCGTGGAGCAGGTGTCCTCAGCACGGGTGCGGTTGCCTTTCAGCCACCTGTGACACAGGGACAAAGGGAAGAGAGGGGCTTGAAAAAGAGACAAACCACGGACATCAAAAGGAATGGTGGGGAGAAAGCTGCCCAGTGTGGCAGCAGAGTCCTGGCACAGCTCAGGGGAGGACCCAGGGAGCGTGGGGTGGTGGTGGTGCAGTACTTGCGCAGAGGTGCCAGCTGGCAGTTGCAGTGCCAGGGGTTTTGGGAGATGGTCAGCGTCTCCATTTTGTCGAAAGGGAAGTTTCGGGGCAGCTGGGTGAGCCGGTTGTTCTCCAGGTGGGCAGTTTTCAGCACGGTCACACCAGCAAACGCATTGTCTGCAAACTGAAGCGCAAAGGTTTCTGGTGAGGAACGTGGAATTGGGGAATGGGGATTCCAAACCTGAGGGCCTCTGCTCCAGACTTGGAGTGTCATAAGAACAAGGCACTGGGACGTGCTGCCTAGAGAAAAGTTGTGAGTGTGCCATCCCTGGAAAGTGTTCAAGGCTTCAAGGGCAGGTTGGACAGGACTTGGAGCAACCTGGTGTCCTTGCCCATGTCAGGGGGCTTTGGAAAGGGATGATCTTTAATGCCTCTTCCAACCCAGATTATTCTATCATTCTATGAAGCATGGAGAGAGCACGAGAAGAAGCTGTGAACAGGGAGCTGGCTGCTGGAAGCTCTGTACACTTGAGAGGCACTAGGCTGATGGGCTCAAGGGTGATGGAGTCTCCTACAGGGAGAGCTATGTCCCAAATCCATGTGGGATTGTCTTTGCAGCCACATCCCTAAATAAATTGAAGTCTGGCAACCCTTTTTATTTTTGAGCCATACTTCTCCATTCTAAATGAAGATATTTTCTGGTATATTCCTTTCTAAGCTGGAAATCCTCCCAAGGATTGTTGCCTTGCCTATCCTGGAGCAACTGAAGGAGGGAGTGTTTGTGGCCTATGAAGGGGCTGTAGACTTTGGCAGTGCCTAGTGGCTCTGAGTGGAAAGTTACACTTGGCATCTGAGCAATGTAGAAATACAGACAGGTTTCCAGCACCTCAGCCTCCTCCATTTTTTCTCATTTCCAGCGGGACTTTTTTGCAAGGGATGCTGTAAAATTTGTGTTTTCTTGGTTGACAGGGAGGCTTTAAAGTAGAGCCTCCCTTAAGAAAGCTGCCAAAAAGCAAGAGAGGTTGTAGACCTGACTGCAGCCCTCTCCTCTCTTCCCTGAGACCTCATCTCTGATATTTTTCAGCACATGCTTACTCAAGTTGGAAAGTTGTTGAAAGCAAACCCCTCAACAGGAACTTCCATGGCAGTGATGGATTGGAGAGGGGCTCCCTGACAAAGCACAAAGCTCTCCTTGGCTATGACAAACCATTTTTCCCTCCTCTCAAAGCGGGGGGAAAGCTTTCTCCAAAGGTTGGAGAGGACATTCACTAGGTCTTTCCAAAGCCTCCCAGCCCCAGGATCTGTGTTCCCATTTCTGAAAGAACCTTGCACTTCTCATGAACCATCAGGGCTCATGCTCTCTAAGCTGAAAAGCTTGACAGAGGAAATGCACTATTTTAAGTGGTGAACTTTTATCATCTTCCAAATTAAGCGTTGCTGGATAGGATTAGAGCTTAGCTAGGAGACTCCCAGATCCCTGTAGCTGTTGGACAGTCAGCATTGCTGGCCTTCCCCTTAGAAAACTGAGCTGACCTCGGAAGGCTAAACTGTGCTGATAGTGGAGCTGCTCTGAGAGATGCTGGCATGCAGAGGGGAGGGAGGGTTGGACAGTGGTGTTACTGTCTCAGCTGCTCATTCCTCTCCCAGCCCCATGAGAAGAGTTCACATCTGCTGCTAACAGCTGCTGAGCCGCCTGCCAGAGTGTGTCTTTGGGAAGAAAAGGGTGATTTTTATCCCTTATTTAAATTATTTAATGTTATTTTACACTGAATATGCAGACAGGGGTGCCTGTCTCGTGTTGAGGTACAAGGAGGGTCCTGGCCTGTGCAACACAGCCCTGTGGGGACTGGTGTGGGTCTGTGATGCTGGGAATGGGAGCTCTGCTGGAGCCTGAGGGCTGCCCTTCCTTTTGCTCAAATGTAATTTAGGCTGGGGTAGAATTGCATGGGTTTACACTTGATCAGCTCAAAAATCTTGCAGCCATGCAGGGAAGAGCTAAGGACAGCAAGTTGGTGAAGGAGAAAGAGCTGCAGCAGCACTTAGGACATTTGGTGATGATTTCCCGGATCACGCAGCTTCTGTGGTTAGATGTCTCTTAGCAGTGCAAAGTTCACACGTGGGCTGTTTGGGTATGAGGCCTTTGAGGATTTGAAGGGAAAATGCTGAACTGGAAGCTTTGTATTTGCAAGCCCTAAAGCTGCAGAAGTCACCCCTATTAGTGCTGATCCCATAAACTGATGTCCTGTTGGGCTGCTGGGGAGGAAAGGAGGCACTGGGTGCACAAGAGCCTTTTACATTCCTGTCCACAGGTGATCACTTAAAAAATATTCCTTTTTTGCTGGCTAAACATTGCTTCTTGGCCAAACCAAGGATGCTTGTTTCCCTGGAACACCCCAGAGTCTAATTTCTTCAACATGTAACTTGGAACTCTGATACCTCTAGCTGGTACAACATTATGCTGCAGTATTTGACTGAAAGTGCCTTAGAACTGAGTCTACAGAAGTGCTGTCACAGCATGTCTAAGGTCTTGCCTAGTAAGGTCAATAGATACTTTTCAAGTGTTAAGTTTGCTCAGTCCCCTACTGGAGAGGTTAATGCTTAGAGTGGACAAGGGCTTAAATACCAAAGTATTCCTGAACTGGTCTAGTTAGTGTTGTTCTGCACCTGGACAAGCTGTAATTCCAGTTTTTGTGCTTTTTGGGATGCTATAAAACTCTGGTTTGATGCATTTCTTGTAGCTTTTATGTGATCTCTTCTTGTAGCTTTTATGTGATTCCTGTGAGACTGAGCTGTGAAGAAATTATCTTTTTCATCACATCTTCCTGCATGTGGTGGGTGTTGATTTGCCATGCAGTCCCAGCCTGCCTCACCTGGATGCTCTTTGGGCTTCCTGGCAAAGCATCATCCCAGGGAGAACTGTTGTGTTCTGCCTGCAGCACACCCTCTCTTTCCAGCCATGGGGGATTCATTCAGGACATCAGGACGCTGTGCTGGGTTCTCCAGCACTGCCTGGCTTTTCAAAGGTCCTAACACAAGTGATCCCCTGAGTGTGATGCTCCTGCCTGTGGACCCTGCTTTCTCACAGAAAAAGGAGGGGGTTGTTTTGCCCTTCAGGATACCTGAATGTCCCTCCTCCCCTCCAGTGGGAACAGGGCTCCTTTGTAAGATGCTGCAAGAGTTCCTTTTGAGAGAGCATCAATAAACAAACCTTTCTTTGTAACGTGTCAGGTTGGGAGGCAGGGGGAGGTGAAGGGCTGTACCCCTACCTGTCTGCAAGGCAGGGGTAAGAAACCAGGACTATTCACAGCCCCTTCAGGGACTCTCCCCATCCAGACCTACAGTAGGTACTTGGGCTGAGCAAAGGAGGCCGAGCAGTTCAGCTCTGCAAGGTGGAAGTGCCCTCCACTACCAGGGACATGCTCACCTCTCATCCCTCACCTTCCTTCTGGGAGTATGGAAGGTTCCCAATTGTCCTGGAGCATCCCAGATACCTTTCTCAGTGTCTGGTCACCTCCAGCTTGGGAGGGAATGCACTGCCTTGCATCCATCCAGAGGACTTAATCAACTCCAGATAATTTGCTTTTGCATAAATAACTCAGCAGAGGGGTGGGGTGTGCTCTCTCATCCCTTGCTTTGGCCACGTCAGGGTGTTGTCAGTGCCTTCCTGCCTGCAGAGCCTGCGGACCTGCATCTCCCCTCTCCTCTGCAAGGGAGGGACAGCAAACCAAGGGCTTTGTAAAGGGGAAGAAAACCAAGACTCCATGTTTCTGATCTGGAGCAAGTGGAAGGAGAAAGGACTCACCTTCTTCAGTTTCATGTTGTCCAGGTGGAGCGTCTGCAGGTATCGCCCGAAGGACTGGAAGGCGTTGTCAGGGATGACCTCAATTGGGTTGTGAGAAAGTTTCAGTTCCTCCAGCACTCTCAGTTTACTCATTGCATTTACTGGGTAGCTGCTCAGCTGATTTTTGTCCAGGTGGAGGACAGCAAGGTTTTCTACATCCTCCATGGCCCCAGGTAGGAGGTTGGTGAGGGAGTTGTCAGAGAGGAAGAGCCAGCGCAGATCTTTAGCCCCACTGAATACCCCAGGTTTCAGCTCCTGGATTTTATTGCTGCCCAAGTGCAGGATGAAGAGGTTGACAAGTGGGGAGAGGAGCCCTTTGCCTAGGTCTGGGATCTTGTTCTTGTCGAGGTACAAGTAGGTGAGATCAGAGAGATCATCGAAGGCTCCTGGCTTTATGACACTGATCTGATTGTCAGTGAGATAGAGGTAGACCAGGCTCTTGAGTCCCCGGAAGGCTCCAGTGGAGATCTCCTTGATCCTTGAGCTCTGGAGGTGCAGGGACACCAACTTCTTCATGTCACGGAAGCCGTTGGTCGGCAGGATGGGGAAGTTGTTCTTCTGCAGGTTGAGAAGCCGTGTCTGCTCAGGCACTTTGGGGATCTTCTTCAGCCCCACGTTGTCACAGATGACGTGCTGCAGGTCTCCACCGTGGCAGTGGCAACTGGAGGGACATGCCTGCATGGTGGACACAAAACATGCTAGCAGGCTGAGGACACCGAGGAGGAAGCCTGACCCATTCATGGTCAGATCTGGAATTAAGTGTGGTGGGAAGAGAAGCGGGAGGAGGAGAGTGATGGGTGGGAGGGAGAGAGTAACTGAGTTTGCAGCATACTGAACACAGCCCTATTTATAATGTTATTAAAAAGCAAAATCCCTTCCCACAAACCACAGGCAGCAGCCAGTTGGAAACAACTGGCTTTGGGAACTGACTGTGAGCTTAACCCCTTGGCACCACGCAGAAGAATGTCCGTGGCCCTGCCTGGCCCTGCTGCTGGTCTTTGCCCAGAGGTAGTTTTCATCTCTGGAGGAAAAGGGGAGGCAAATACTCAGGAAGAACCAATGTAGACATACTCTGTGGAGAGCCTCCCTAGTCTCTGCTGAGCTGAGCAGGGCCCAGATTCATCTGCAGGGGGGAAAACAGCCTGTTTTGGTTGAACAGCTGAGTTTGACAGCCACCTCCTGCTGGAGCTTCCTGCTCCAAGGTTCTATTTAGCCTCAGCTGGTTTGGGGAGAAGCACCTAGTCCTGTTCTCAGAGAGGAAGGTTCCTGGTGGGGGGTGAGGTGCCTTTTTCCACTGATTCAAGAAGAGTTTGCCTAACCTGGGATTGGAGAGATACGGGGTCACGCCGAAGGTCAAGAGTGCTGCAGTTGCTCTTGCAATGCAAAATTTTGGTTGAACACTTCCAGATCTAGGCTGCATTGAAGACCTGGCCAAGAAAGGGAGTGCAAAGACAGTCTTGAACAGTTGAGGATAATATGGTCATGGTCAGGACACCTGGTGCCTTCCAGCAAGGGATGGGGCAGCACCCGAGCCTGCAGGGGGGTGGTGGGACATAGGCTGGTGGATGTGAAATGCCAGGCACTGGTAGGTGGCAATGCCTGTGACTCTTGAGGCAGAGCTATGGAAAGGGAAAAGCATTGGCATTGGTAAAGGGATAGAGAGGTAGCAAAGCAAAAAAAATCACTGCTGGAGCTGGGAGTAGCACCTGCCTTGGCTCCTGTGTTAGGGTAGTGGTGGCAAAGGTGAATTAACACAAGGGAGGTCCCCTGCTCTCCCAATAAAGGAGGCTAAAGCAAAGCAGTTAAAAGCCCCAGTGCCTGCTTCTGGGAGTGTGAAGAGAGAGATCCAGGGGTTGTGGGGTGGGGTTTGGAACTGGAACATTTTGAACTGATTTCCAGCCAGTTCCTGGCTGCAGCAGACAGCTGAGAGCTGAGCACATAACTGTGAGCTTGTTGAGATTTCTGCTCCTGAGGCTGGCTGCAGAGCCCCAGCGGAGCCTGTGCAGAGGCGAGACAGGCTCAAGAAAGGGAGGAAATCCAAGGGCTGACTTAGGACACAGAGTGGCTTATTCACTGAGATTTCTGTGTTTTTCCATTGTTGCAGTGAGGAATCAGCTGGCGTGGCTGAGCGTGCTCCGGACCATGTTATGCAAACGGCCTGGCAGCCCTGCTCTGGTCCACAGCTGTCAGTCTGAGCAGTGTTTGCACTGCAGGACTTATGTGGGGGAGAAAATAGGCTTCTGGGGTGGGAATGTGGTTCTGGTGAGCCTGTGGCTGAACGATGATGTAATGTGGGACCCTGGTGCAAACCAGGCCATGTCAGGCTTTCAGTGTTTGTCGGCCCTGGGATGTGATGCCCTGATGTGGAGCAGCTCACCTCAGCACCAAGAGTTTCTCACCTCTGGAGAGATGCTCTGATATTGAGAGCTCCAGGCTCCTGCTGGAGGGACCTCATGGTTACTGTAGGATTTAAAACTCTTTGATCACAGCTGTGGTATATTTTAGCTTATGCCTGGTTCAGTAGGCAACACAATGGTCATGCACATTTTTCCTCTGGAGAAGTTCTTTGAGTGCCTTCGTCAGGACCTCTGAGACAGAGAAACAGGAGATAGACAGAACCTTCTGTGTTTTCCTTCTTTGCCTCTTCAGTTTGCTGTTCCATGATTCTGAGAATCACGTTTCATGACTCTGAGTGTGCACTGCTCATAAAGCTCAGGCAGGGAGCTGGGTAAATGATTGGAAAAGGAAAAAAATCACCTTTAAAGCATCATCTTCTATTGGCTGATTGATTTTATTTTTCTCTCTGAGCAGGTTCAACCACTTCAATTTTCACTGTAATCATGTGATGAACAATGCCTGCAGTTATGTTATTCTGTGCAAGAGCAACTGATGGGTGATATTTAAAACCCTGCCTGTTTCTGCTGGGCACTGAATCTGGGGACTGAATCTGTGCTCCTTTCCTGAGAGTCTGATACTTGGATTTGCCATCCCCTTGCAAAAAAAGTCATCTAACAGCTTACTGCTCCTGCAGAGATTTCAGCCAGTGTGGGTCAGATTGGAGCAAAAAGCTGGTGAGGGCCTTGCAAACCCCATCCATAAATACATCCTTACCCGTGTGTATTTCTGGAACTAGACTCTTTCCAAAGGTTAAACTGCTCAAACCCCAAACCTCCTTCTCTTTCTTCCTCTGAGGATGAAATTCTCTTTGGCCTACCCTTTATGTTTGCTGGCTGAGACTGCAGATCTGGGGGGACAGGGACACTCCCTGCACGGTTGTGTGTGCTGTGGCTGTGGACACCAGTGAGACCTGTAGCTTCTTTGTGAAAATGCTGGGATGTAGCTGCCATGGTGCTGGTATGAGGTGGGAAGCTGCCCCTGCTCCAGGACTCCTGGCAGTCCTGAGCCTGAAGTAGAGTTTAGGTGGACGCCGGGTTGTTATTGGTGCCACAGTGGAGTGGCAAGAGGGAAAGGGTGTCTGCTCCTCAGCTCCGTTCCTCCAGACACAAATGGTGAATCAAATGAAGTTCTTTCCCTTAGTGTTTTTTGATTTTCATGCAGTCCCAGCATGGGAGCACATTCCTGTGGCGGGAGCTGTTTGGCATCTGCTGCAGCTGGCACCTTTCCCCTGGCTCCTGGCTGTTTGTGTTTTGAGCTGCTCGCTGGATGGCTCTGCTCTTCCCACACCAGGTTTTTCAGCCCTCGACTGGCTAGAAAATGTCTAGCTGTCCTCAAAAGCCTCCCTGGGTGGTTTACAGTCTGCAGGTGACAATGGAGCAGTGTCAGTGTCCCTGTGCTGTGGTCACAGGGAGCTGGGTCCTGGCCAGCTCCTACCTCACACATCCCCTGGGACCAGCACTGCAAGGACATTGCAGAAGAGGCAGGATTATCCCACCACCCTCTCTTTCTTAATTGATTAACAGTTCTGCAAACATTCCTGGTGATTTGCAGATGCTGGACTCCCCTTCTCTCCTTCTTGGAGGCGATGTGGGATAAGCAAATAAATACAGTTTTTGAAGCAGTATAAATATAGATTTGGGGTGTTTCTTTGATGCTGCAGGTCTGAACTGGTTTGGTACAATATTGGAGATGGTCTTTTCCATATTTAATCATTATTTTTGTAAGTGTGAACAATTCTGGCATATCAAGACAGCTCCGTAGTTAAAATAGTCCATTGCTCCTTTAAGTCTGATTCTGTAGCTTTCAGGGTGTCCAGATTTGGTTTCCTGTGACAGTGCAGACTTGCAATCGCCTCCTTGGAGTGGCAGCAGCGTAGCTGGCCTTGGGGTGCAGCCCTCCTGATTTTGGCTGAAGGTGAGGGCTCAGGCAGCTTCTGGGGGTGTCCTGGAGTGCCCCAGCTCTTGTGGAGCTGAGCCCCTGGCACTGGGTGCTGGGTTGGGAGCAGGGTGGGAGAAGGTGCAAGTGCTGCAGTGTCCCATGGATTTGTCCCCAGGGCAGAGTACACTCCAGGCAGTGTTCAAGGAGCAGTGGTGGGTGGGCAAAGGGGAGTTCCAGAGGCTTCCCCGGGTTCCCCTCTCTTCCAGGCAGCACCTGTCCCAGCAGTAGCATCCAGAACTCTGAGTTTAGACCTGAATTGCCATTTTTATTTTAAATTCTTGAAGAGTCCCCATCACTGCAGTGTGGGCGCTACTTGTTGAGCTGGAAGAGGTGATGGTGGGTCCACCTCCTTCCTCCTGATGGTTTTCTTCCACTGTAGCATGGCCTCCACCCATTGATCAGTTGCCAGTTTGGCTCCCCATTGATGTCCACCCACCCTTCCCTTCTGCTGCTGATTCCAGCAGCTGCTGGATGAGGCTCTTGGCCTCTCCTGTGAAGCTCACCCAGCCCTTACAGCCTCTCCCAATCCTGCTGTGTCCACCCTGTGAGGCACCAGATGTTCCCTAGCATCCCACTGCTCTGGCCAGGGGTCTTGTCCTGGTTTGCAGAGCCTTCTTCCCTTGTGGAGCACCACTGATACATGCAGGACTTCTGGCTTTCCCAAATGCTCCCCAGCCATTCGTCCCCTCTGTCTCAAAATGGAAAATGGCCTCCATGTGGTGACAACATCTCTGCTTGTCCTTGGCCTCTCCATCCCACCCCACCTTGTTTTTGGGGAGGACATCATGAGTAGGTTGTTTCTGTAGCTGTGGAAATGGGCTGTGAGAACATTTAAAATGCCTCATGGAAGCAACAAGGTTCTGGACTTCCAGCTGTGTGTTTGGTGGGAGATGAGCTCTCCAAATCCATAGGGATGTTAGCTTTGCCCCTAGATTTCTACTGCTCCTTTCTCCAATAGCTTTTGAGCATCCTGATTTCCCCAAACCAGTGGTTTTGTACCTTCACAAAACACTTTGTACATTTCCTCTCACTTTTTCCTTTTAATTTCACTCTTCCCAAATGCATTGGCACCAGCACTAGGCACAGCAAGGCCTGTTATCACACTGTGGATAAACCAGTCACTGCCCATGTCTGTGCTGTTTGCCACTGGGCAGCACTTCTGCACTGCTGGCAGGAAGGAGGAAACACTTCCAAGACTCAAGGCTTCTGCTTAACCTGGAGAGAAGAGAGGCAGCTTTAACTCCAGACCACGAGGAGCAGCTTGTCCTCACTGGGCAATAACAGGAGATTCATTCCCAGTGCAGTCTCAGCCTGGGCACACTGGCTTGTCCTTTTGGTCTCCTCCTGAAGCAAAGCCATTCCATGCCACAGTACAAAGAAGGTGCTTTGGGCACCTAATATTTTTGGGATCTGTTTTAAGCCCCATCCAAACTGGGACTGTTTGGCAGCTCTGTTGGTGGGGAGAGATGTCAACACGGTTGCCACCCTTGGAGATTTGTCCTTCAAGACCTGTTTGTTTGAGTCCTGATGTTTTTGACAAAGATGGTACTGTTGGGGAAGGAAATGAGATCTCGGTGTGACATAGGCTGGATGTGATCAGAAGTTGTTTTTTGCAGCAGCAAAGTTGACCTGAAGGTTCAGGAATATTCCAATACAATTTAGAAAAGGGGGATTCATCCAAAGCAAGGACACGCATGTCCCCAGGGGACAGAAAAGATTAGGGTGATCTTGACAGTGAGCAGCTGAGTGAGGGAAGGTTGCTGCTCAGTTGAGAATGATTTGGAGCTGGCTGTGATGGGAAGGGCTGGGTGGAGCTCTCTGGTGGAGGTATCTCACTCTGGTGGAGATATCCAAGACAGACACACTCAGTGTGGGTTTAGGAATAATTAGATCCATCCAGCATGTTACACAGAGAGGGGTTCAACGGGCCTGTCAGAGGTCCCTGAGGACATCTCTTGGGTTGCCAGTCTGCTTTCTGTTGTTCATTATGCCCTCTTTGAAGTCTGAAAATCCCTATTATTTCACGGTCAATTTGCTGCTTTTTTTCCTGAGGCCAATATTGTCTCCAGAAAATTTCTGTAGGCTTTAGTTTGGCAGTTCAAACCCTGCCATCATCATCCTCCAGTGTGGCACAACCATAGGGTGGTGATGAGGGGTATGAAGATCCTCCCTGAACAGTGCTCAGGTCCAGGGCAGGGTGCCCTCCAAGGAACTCATGCCCTCCTGCAGTCCTGACCTCCTGCTCCAGTGCCACCCAGTATAACCCACTGGGGGTGCTGGTGGTACAAATCCCAGCCTTTTTCATTACAGTCTTTCAGCAGCAGTTGAATGTGGAGGGCACTGGGTGTTTTTATTGCCGTTGAATGCAGGGCAAAACCAAGGAGCAGAGGGCTGATGTGGCTTGTTCCAAGTTATGCAGTAAATAAGCAGCACAGCAGGGAAAAACCCAGGGTCTTCAGAGTCCTCACTGTCCCCACCAGATCAGCCTGCCTCCCAAATGTTTACTAAAGAGACTGGAGTCTGATTGTTTTTACTTTATTTTTAATTTTTAGATGCTTCCCTTGTCAGGCTGTTTTGCCTGTTCCACAGTGACCAGTATTTGAACAGTACTAGCAGGAAATGTCTGGGAAATGTGCTTTAAAAAACACAGTTCTGCTAAGATGTTCTTTTTATTCCTGGTTTATACAGGGGCTTGGGATTCACAAAGAATGAATCTCTTGTTGGTAGGAGCAAGTTAGGCACCGGTTTGTTTTGGAGCTTGTCATCACTGAGGGCAGGACTGATCTGGGTGTTGGGGGGTCACTTGTGATTCTACAGAAAAAAAGGCTTTGCAGTCAATTATATTTTGTATTCTTGTAGTTTGTCTCGAAGCCAAGGGTCCAGTCTTTGCCTCTGGAAAGCTCTACTTTGACACCAGATACAGCTCCAGTAGAAACTATGGAGCTGATGGTGAAATTATTGGGTGAGGTTTTCTGGACTGGATTGCACCAGATGACAAGGCTGAATGATGTTAAGTATCCCTTTGGGTCATGAAGGCTAGGAATCTTCATGGATCTCTCCAAGTTTAAATTAGTGTGTGGGGTTTCATGGAAGTGTTGTTTCATCTGCTGCTGACAATGGACATGTTGGATGGTCCACGTGTCAGATAACGGTTGGGAAGGACAGCAGTGCTGGCACAAGGGTTTACTCCATCCTCTGCCTCCATCCCAGTGTTTATGGGAAGGAAAGCCATCCTAAGAGGGAGATAACATCTTGGAAAGATCTCGAGCAACATCCTGGTATCCAGCTGTGCTGGTACAGGCAGGGGAAGGCAGTGATTGGGAAGCAGATGAGGGGCTGGAGGTTCAGACTGATGTTGCCAGCTGAACCAGTTGGGAAGCCCATCCCTGAGGGTGAGGGTGTTTATGGGAACAAGCCATAGGCCAAGGCATCAATAGCTGGTGTTTGGGGTACAGGGCACAGTGCCAGGCATCTGGAGGAGCCTGGTGAGCCATGGCACTCACAGCATCATCTGCCAGGGAGCTGCTTGCTCCTGCTTCCAATTAAACTGCTGGAGTGACCCAGAGAGGCAGCAAGGATTGACTCTGGGCTTGGCTGGCATCCTGGGACCAACACTGCAATTCATCCAGCAGAATTAAACAAAAAAACAAAGGCACTGGGATTTTTAGTAAGTGTTTAAGGTCTTGGATTTGGGACTGGTCAGTCACTTGATCCAGCCACAGGACTTGTATTAGTGGGTGGGAAAGAAATCCAGTCTGAGCATGAGATGCTGTGGGTTTGCACCCAGCTGGGAAGTTGTCCTTGAGTCTGGGAGCAGAAGCCTATTCACAGTTGCTCCTTGGGGGCTGCCAGGCCCCAAGCAGAGCAGTTTGCACCAGATGGTCCCTGCAGCATCCTGCAGAAGTTCTCCTCCAGATTCCTGGATAAAAGCAGGCTCCAGCTTGGATTTGTGCTGGAATCACAATGGCTGATGCACTGGTGCAGTCAACAAGTGCATCAGCCATTGTGACAGAATGTGCCCAACATGAGATCCTCCAGCAGCTCCAAGCAGTTGAAAGTGCCAAGTGCTCCAGTGTTACTACACACTGTTGTACACTATACCAGTGATGTGTTCAGCTCATTCAGGATATTTTCATCCTTGTTCAACATGTCTCATCACAGTCCTTTGCAAAGCCCCACATTAATGTGGGGCACAGTGCCTGGAGCTGGGTGAGCACCATGCCCAAGCAATGACCATGTAGGCACACCTGGGCATTTACTCTGAAGGAACTGACCAGATCTGGGTGCCAGGGCAATTTGGTGTGTGAGAGTTGTTCACGTGTCAGTCTGGAGAACTGGAGGAGAAATGAGGAAATACTTCCCACATCAGCTCTTTCACAGCCATGCTCTCCCAGCAAGGCAGCCACAGGTGACATTACTGGGGTGATATTACTCTGAGTGGGTCAGAGACACCAGGGCAGTGCTCCAGCAGCTCCCACTGCTGAAATGCAGCTCCCAGGAGCTGGAGATGTAGCAGCAATCCCAGTGATGGTGCTGTTGGTGCAGCTCAGAGCTGCCCAGGGCACCTCTTGTGCAGCTCTTGCCACCTCAGCCTGGCCACTGAGTTGGGCGTAGAGCACTGGAATTTTCCTCTGAGGAGAAGTGACCTTCAGCTGAGGTGGCTGAGCCTGCCATTGGGATTAGCTGTGAGGGAGGTTTAGCAGCAAGAAGCTTTTGTCCCGCTGTGAGGCTTTGGGTCTGTAAGGGCAGCTGTGCCAAGTGTTGAGCAGCCTCGTGATGCCCTTACAAGGATTATGTTTTTTGCCCTCTACAAGGGGCTGATGTCTGCACAAAAGGATCTGCAGCAAGCAGCCATGCTGCAGGACACACTGTCTCCCACAGAAGTCTGCTGCTGGCTCCAGGATTTTTCCAGAGTGATGTCCTTTGTTCCCGGAGTTGTTAGAGATGTAAGGTGAACTCAGCACCTTGGCTGCAAGGGCACCAAGGCAAAGTCATTTTCTGGCAGAGATGGTGTGGAGTCAACAGGACAGGGCTTGGAGAACCAAAGGTTGAAAAAGAGGAAGGAGAACCTTGGAGTCCTCCAAGAATAACAGTTACGGTGTCAGAAGTACATGACACCCCAAGTGTTGTGGGTGATAGGGTCTGGAGCACTGTGAGGTAGGTGAAGAAGGCCATGGCAGGCAGGTGCAGTGATGCTTTAGCTCCTATTTCTCCAAGACTCTCTGGCAGAAGTGTCTGGAGGGCTCCATCCAGAGCCAGCAGAGCAAGGCTTCCTGTAACCTGAGTGGCTTGGGAGAACCTCCTCCTCCTCCCACCCCACTGTCCCCTGCAGTCATGACCAACTTTGTCTTTTCTGTGCCTGAAGCTGTCTGGTCCCCTTTCTCCTTGAGACACATTTCCTCTCCTGTGTTTGCAGGTTGCCTATGGGACCACAGAAAACAGCCCTGTCACCTTCATGGGGTTCCCCAATGACAGCTTTGACCGGAAAACTGAGACAGTGGGATACATCTTTCCCCACACAGAGGTGACCATGACCTTTCCCACCTGCTCCAGATGCTCTGCCAGCAGCAGACCTCACTCCATCCTCCCTGTCTGGTGCTGGTGTCTAATAAATCCCTTCTTCTCTTACAGGCAAAAATCGAGGATCCAGCAACAGGGCAGTCTGTGCCTCTGAACACTCCTGGGGAGATTCAGATCCGTGGCTACTGTGTCATGCTGGGCTACTGGAATGACCCTGCCAAGACAAGTGAAGTGATCACTGCTGAGAGGTGGTACAGGACAGGGTGAGTCTGAGAACAGCCCCACTTCTCCCAGACAGGTCCCACAGGGTGACAGTGGATTGGGATGCATGGGATGTATAGGAGTGCTTGGCTGAGATTTCCAGAGTAGACAAAACTGTTCCAGTTTCTCCCTCTGATCTATCTGTGACACTTCAGAACTGCTTTTAGCACAGAGCTCTTGGTGCTGAGTGTCCCTGGAGAGGGGGATTGTCACTGGCCACTTGTGGATGAAGGGATTGTGGGGGTACAGGGCAGGAGCAGGAATTGCCTCCCCCTAAGCCCTGGTGCTTTGTGTAGATGCTGCCAATTTCTGTAACAGGAGCTCTTTGATCTCTTCCATGTGTTCAGGTGGCATCTCAGCCATTATCCTCACATACCACCCTGGCTGGGTGGAAGCACCAGCCATTCCTTCAACCAGCTGGGACAGGACTAGAAGGGTGTTGTCATTGCAGGGACCTCGGGAGCTTGGATGAGTATGGCTACTGCAAAATTATAGGGCGTTGCAAGGACATGATTATTCGGGGAGGAGAGAACATCTATCCAGCAGAACTTGAGCAGTTCCTCCACACCCATCCCAAGGTTGAGGAGGTCCAGGTGAGTATGAGGAGGTGGGGTGAGTGAGCAGCTGTTTTTGGGAATCCTGTACATAAAGGGGATTGTTGCTTGGTTGCTTCTGGGATTGCTGCTTGGTACCTGGTTGTCTTTTCATGATTTCAGCATCAAATTCCATGTAATACTGGTTAGCAAGGAGGAGGGAGAGGCTCATGGGATGGAAGGGGCAGGCACTCCTAGCATGGGGTGTTATGGATTGGGGCAATCCCCCTGTGTTTAAGCTGCACATCTGCAAAGTGCCTGTCATTCTTCAGTTTTAAACTGCCTGTCCACTTTCATAGCTCCCTCTGAAATTCTTACTCAGAAATTAGTCTGGAAGGACAGTTTTTACTGCTAATTGATCCACTCTGACATCCAGGAAGATTCTTCCAACAACTCCGTGGAGATGAGGAACGAGACTTTGTTTCACTCCTTCACAAGATAGCAAAGATTTCCAGGCCAGCTGCTCCCCATCTGCTGGGATTGTTCTCCTCCAGGTTTTGTGCCAGACAAC
The DNA here is from genome assembly GCA_013397195.1 of Hylia prasina. NCBI lineage: Eukaryota > Metazoa > Chordata > Aves > Passeriformes > Sylviidae > Hylia > Hylia prasina. The sequence goes on from VYXD01007612.1 coordinate 38,446, forward strand.
TTTCCCCATAAATAACCTGGTTAGTCAGAGTTCTCCCTGTGCCAGGCGAGCATCTCTCCTTGGAACAGTCCCAGTGCAGATGGGTTGCAAACCAGCCCTGTTTATGTGGTTTCTAGGGCTTTATGTCACTGCTCTGGACTCAAAAGGATCAACGTGTCTCTAGCAGTTTGAGATACTGGTTCAGGGCAGGGAATGACAGTAGGATTCTTGTGGAATAGTGGGAGCAAACTTTGGAGAGAGCTCAGGCTTGGAAAGCCCATTTCCTGGTGTCACAGGGAGTGACCCACTAAGATCTGTGATTATAAGGGTTTCAAATTATTCCACCTCATCCTTTCCCTGCCATTCCATCTGGTGATCCCAAAGCACTCATGGCAGCCTACCAAGTCTCCTTGTTATTTGTGAAACTTCTTGCCCCATTTTTTGGAAGCAGAGGGAGGACAGGTCCATGTTGCTCCTTCACCCTGTGGTATGGGGTCAGGGAACATGCCACGGGCCAGCACACAGACCCCATGGGAGGCCAGGGACGTCCCCAAGGGTCACACTGTCCATCTGTCCCAACCAGGTGGTTGGTGTGAAGGATTCAAGGACGGGAGAAGAGATCTGTGCCTGCATCCGACTGCGGGATGGGCAGGATTGCACTGAGGAAGAGATTAAAGCTTTCTGCAAAGGGAAGGTGGGTTCCCAGTCCTCAGTTTCCTTCCAGACCAGTACACCCAGTGGCTGCTGAGGACTTGTGGATGAAAGCCCATGGATTTAGAGCACTGGGGGAGCCAACCCTGACAGTGCCAGGCTGCTCCTTTCAAGTTGTGTAGCCCTTGTTTTTCTCTTCCCAGATCTCACATTTCAAGATCCCACGTTATATTGTGTTTGTGAACCAGTACCCCCTCACTGTCTCAGGCAAGGTAAGAGGGGGCTGGGGCACAGCAGGAACCCTGGCATTCTGTCCCAGCTCATCTCTGAGTCTCTCTCCCTCCTCTCTGCCCTCTATTCCAGATTCAGAAATACAAGTTGAAGGAGCAGATGGAGAAGCACCTGCAGCTCTGAGATTGGGAAGGCAGAGCAAGAACCAATAAATCAGCCCTATTTCAGTTAGCTCTGAGACAGCTTTTCACCTGTGCCTTGGGCTAAGCAGTGGAGACTTTGCCTCCCTGACATCAGGCTGATGGGCACTTTTAGTCAATAAAACAGAGTGCCTTTTTTTTCCCAGTTGGGCTTGTTTCTTTGCCAACAGAAATACTGTGGTGTGAGGAATGGATGCTTATTTCTGGAATTCTGTCCAGTTACTGAAAGACCTTATGAAGGTTTAAAAATTTTGTGTGTCTCTGAGCAGTTTGGCTGCAGCCATTTCACAGGAGCTGAACCAGAATATAAAGTACCCATCAGATGCTGGTAGGTATTTTACTGACACTCTGAAGTCCAAATGCCCTGGCCTGGGTTCCCAGGGTAAGTGATGCCTTTTCTCCTTGGATGTTGTGACACCCTGGGTCATTTAAGAGAGACTGAACTTGAAATGAGGGGCAGGGGGCTCAGAAAATGTGACTTTGCCTTGGGGCTCCCTAAAACTGGCTGGAAAAGCTCACTCTGTTCCCACACCTCCCCCAGGTGTTTTCAAAAAACATGCCTCCAAGGTAGGCATGGCTTTTTTGTTGTTGTTTTGGGCCAGACAGTAAGGTTGTTGCAGAAATACTGAAATTCCCATCCCATTGGCAGCATGAAGCAGAGTGTACTGAGACAGTATTTTATGGGAGTTATTTGGTACCTCCCAACTGATGCCTTAAGTTTTAGCTTTCATATTTTTCAGATTCTGTGCTGCCTAGGTGTTTACCTCTGAACTTCATATTAAGTGTCAGTAAGTACTCTTCACAGGGTAGGTAAACAAAACAATCTCTTTCCAGCTTGAGACCAACCATTACAAACTTCAGGCCCAAAAGGTATAAACAACTGAGAACTAAAGAGAGCAACATGGAGGATGGAACTTCATAACCTGAAGCTATAATTGGACCAATTAACCCAAATAATGCAAATGGACCAAAACTTATACAAGTGTGAAACCTCATGACTGGTCGTCCATTTTGTGACCATTTTGGGTTCATCTCAGGTGTAGCCCTAGCCTCTTGTACTGCCCAAGGTGTATCCTTTAAGGCCTTTTAATAAATACTGACTTTATTCTTGTAGCTCTGTCTAGTTTCTGTTCCAGGTCAGCCTTTTCAAGGCATCACAACTATGAAACACTCCTGTGACAAGAGGGACAGCAGAGTTCCTCTTTGCCAGCAGAAGTGTCCCACCCCAGTTGGAAAGCAGATAAGGTTGCTGCCAACTCTCGCTGACCTCCTGCTGTCTCCCTCCTGCTTCCTTTCTGAGCAGAGCTAAGGCTGGGCCCCATCCATGATGCAGCTTCTTCCACTGGGTGAAGGGCAGTGGTGCAACAGGAAGAGAGAAGTATCAGCAGGGTCTCAATCCTTCATCTCACAGCTGGACTGTCGGCTCTATCCATGGAAGCAGACAGGAGCGTCAAGTCTCGTGTCCATCTCTGCACTCTGAAAGAAAAAACTGGGATGGTTTGTGTCGGACTCCGTCTGTACAGTATCTTTCCAGCAAGCTCCTGTCCTGTTCCCATACTGCTCGTGGGGCAGGTTTCAGGACTGATCCTCCCACCTTTCACTCATGTTTCACTCCCTTCCCTCCCTGTAGCCTTCCTTCCCCAGGGAAGAATTGTTACCTGCATGACAGCAACTGTAGCCAGGGACCTTGGGGACAGGGAGGGCCTCTGTGATGTCTAGGGAAGGACTGTTTACCTTCATTTGCTTCTCACAGCACTAACCCAGGTGCAGGACAGGCCTGCAGTGAGTGGAGCTTCTCCTCCCCTCCCTGATCAGTACCTCCACCCTTGGCATAACTCCTGCTCTGCTCAGGATGTACACACCGTAGATGGGGAGCAGTGGATAAGAAATTAAGGTGACACCAGCCCTGGCTGGCGAGGACAGACACACTGCTGAGAAAACCAGTGAGTCCTGGTCACAGCCAGCACAGGGGGAACAGTCCCTGCCACCCCACTCCTGCTCCTGTTCTGGGAGTGGGGCAGTACCATCCATGGGTCTGAGCCCTGGCAGAGCCTGGTCCCAGGGAAGTTTTCCCTACCATCCCATGCCTTCCCCATAGCATATCCAGCCCTCGCCAGCCAGGACACCTCCCGCGGTGCCCCAGGCCCCTTCCCAACCCCTGGGATGAAGCATCCCCGGCTGTAAATACTCACGGAAGAGGAAAAGCTGGCCCTTACGGCTGCAGTGCTGGCTCAGAGTCTGCAGCGCTCCAGGCTCGCTCCATGGCTTCTGCCCTACCCGTGCCTGAGTCCCGCTCTTGGAGTCCTCGCTGTCTGCTCGGAAACCCCCCGGAATGGGAAGGTTATATCAGGGGGGCGTTACGCCGAACTATGCGTTTCTGGCCTGCGAACGGGAATCTGCACTCACAGCCTTTGTCACAGGCATTTCAGAGCTCCTCGTGCCTTTTAATAGAGACAGCTACTATCATCGGGGTTCGCCAGATGCGGGTTTGCACAATCCTGAGTGGGAACGGGCCACCTTCCTCCGCCGAAACGCTGGAAAACCCTTCCCCGCCCCCGAGGAGCAGCCGGGGAAGGATGCGGGGACAGATCCCAAGCTTCGTTCGGACCGCGTGTCTGGGGAGGACACTGGGGGAGGACACCGGCCCTGGCATCCCCGGCACCGGGAGAGGACAATTAGTCCTGTATTCCCGGCTCCGGGGTAGGACACTGATCCCAACGCCTCCGTCATTCACAGCGAGAACCTCCCGCACAGCCCCGTCGGGAGCGAAGAGCTTCGCCCCGGGTCCCTCCCCCGGACGCTGCGCCCCGCCCCGGCCCCGCGCATGCCGGCGCGGCCCGGCAGCCCGCGGAGCGCATGGCGGNTGTACACCTTGAAGGACACGGGGCTGGCACAGGTGGAAGGTGAATGTGGCTCCTCGGGGCTCGCACGCATGTGGGTGCCTGTGGGACCGGAGTTTGCATACGCTGGGGGAAGCCCAGCCTTGTACGCGTCACGGGTCTAGCCTGAGCTGAGGTTTGCACATGAAGGGTCACACCAGTGCCTTGTGGGGCAGGCGGGGAGCACTGGGGTCCATGCACTGGGCTGGGGCTGTACCCCCTCACAATGGAGTGGCTAGGGGTGAGAGCATGGCTATCCCCCACATGCCCCGTGCCCGCAGTGGCCCTACTGTCGCAAGCGCTGCTCCTACTGCAACTTTAACACGTACGTGGTGCCGCAAGTGGACGAGGCAGCCCTGCGTGCCTGCCTGGTGCGAGAGGCACAGACCTTACTCCGCCTCAGCCAGGTGCACAGGTGGGTGTACGGGGTGGGCTCATGGGGAGTCCTGGGCCCTTCCGTGCCCACTTGCAGCTTCCCACCCTCTGCCCTACAGCGTCACCTCCGTCTTCTTCGGCGGGGGCACCCCTAGCCTGGCCAGCCCCGGCACTGTTGCGGCAGTGCTGGAGGCTGTGGCAGAGGCTGCCCACCTTCCTGCTGGTGCTGAGATCACACTGGAGGCCAACCCCAGCTCCACCAGCACATCGCGCCTTGCTGGCTTCAGGGGAGCCGGGGTCAACCGCCTCTCCATCGGCGTCCAGGTGAGAGGGGCTCTCCCCGCCGCAGCCCCCGCAGCCCCCGTGACCCCACTGTCACAGCGCTCCCTCCACAGTCGCTGGATGATGCCGAGCTGAGGATGCTGGGCCGGGAGCACACAGCAGCAGAGGCACAGAAGGCTGTGGAAGAGGCGCGGGGGCTCTTCCCTGGCCGAACCTCCATGGACCTGCTGTTTGGGCTGCCGAGGCAGAGCCGGGATGCCTGGGCCCAGCGGCTGGAGGCAGCCCTGAGGCTCTGTGATGACCACATCTCCGTGTACCAGCTGACACTGGAGCGGGGCACAGTGCTGGCAGCACAGGTCCGGGGGGGAGCCCTGCCCACACCCTCCCAGGATCTGCTGGCTGACATGTACCAGACTGCCCGCACTATGCTGGTGGCTGCTGGCTTCCGCCACTATGAAGTCTCCAATTTTGCACGGAAGGTGGGATTCCCCCCATGCTTTGTCCCCCCCCCATGTCATGCTGGTCCCCCAGTAGGCTCAGCCCCTCTCCTCACCCCAGGGATCTCTCACAGGGTGCTCTCAGCACCCACAACCTCTCATACTGGCGGGCTGACCAGTACATCGGTGTCGGGCCAGGTAAGGAGGTGATGGGGGCCCATGGGGGGAGTGTGTGGCCATGTGCTCCGTGAACTCCATTGTCCCCATTGTCCCCAGGGGCACACGGGCGCTTCATGCTGCGGGGTGAGGGTGGCTGGAGCCGGGAAGCCCGTGTCCAGACCCTGGAGCCTGTTGCCTGGATGCGGGAGGTACAGAGCCAGGGACACGGCACCAGGAGTCGGGTGGTGCTGAGCCTGCTGCAGCAGTGAGTACTGGGGTCCCTCGCCATGCCCCCTCCGTGTCTGTGCTGCCCCACAGCTCTCTGTGTCCCCTCAGGCTGGAGGAGCTGCTCACCCTGGGACTGCGCACGGATGAAGGCATAACACACGAGGTGAGGAGCCACCTGTGGGGACACCTCACATTGACCCAATGCTTACCATAGAATGGTTTGGATTGGGTGGCCTTAAAGCCCAGCTCTTTCCACCTCCTGCTGTGAGCAGGGACACCTTCCACTGGGCCAGGTTGCTCCGAGCCCTGTCCAACCTGGCTTTGAACATTTCCTGGGATGGGAGATCCACAGCTTCTCTGAGCAGCCTGTGTCAGGGCCTCACCACCCTCACAGGAGCACTTGTTCCCAGTATCTAATCCAAATCTGCCCTTTCCATCCATTCCTCCCTTTTCCTGTCTCTCCATTCCCTTCTCCAAAGCCCTTCTTCAGCTCTCTTGCAGCCCCTTTGGGTACTGGGATGCTGATGCCCCATCACTAACATCCTTCTGTCGCCCTGGGTGCACAGCGCTGGGGGAGCTTCTCCCCCCAGCTCAGCCTGCAGGCTGCGTTCGGGGAGCCGGGAGAGGCTCGGGCACTGCAGCAGGAGGGCTGGCTCATCCTGGACAGCGGGTGAGCCACGGGGAGGTGTGGGCAGGGCTGGGGGTCTCTCTGAGCCCCCGGGGCTCACCACCACCTCTTTCCCAGCGGCCTGCGATGCACCTGGGCCGGCCTGGCCGTGCTGGACTCGCTGCTGCCCGACCTGCTCTGGCAGCTGCAGCGGGTGCTGGGCGCTGCCCGGTGCCCACCGACGGGGACGCCGGCGGAGAAACGAGCCGGCGGCCGGGACGGGAGGGCTCTAAGCGGCCACAATGGATAATAAACCACCAGAGCACTGTGCTGGCTGACGGGTGTTGGGGCAGGGGCGCTGGCCGGGGGGAGGTGTCACTTCAGGGCAAGCCCCTGTATCCCGGTGTTCGGGCGCCCTGGTGTTTCTGGTCGCCCAGTGTCCCAGTGCCTAGTGTCCCTCTGATGTCCGGGCATCCCGGAGTCCCGGCGCCCAAATATCCCGCTGTGTCCGGGTATCCCGGTGCCACATGGTGTCCTCAATCCCGGTGTCCCGGCACCCCGGTGTTCCTAGTCGCCCAGTGTTCCGTGTCCCCGGTGTCCCAATGTCCTCAGTGTCCCGGCGCCCCGGTATGTCCCGATATCCCGCTGTCCGCGGCCCTGGACAGCACACGGTGCATGCGTGCCGGCGTGCGCCGGGGGCGCGGTACCGCGGAGCCCCAGCAGGGGGCGGTGCACTNCGGCCGGAACCAGCCCCTTCCCCAGCCAGTGACCTCCTGTCATTATTGTCATAAGGTTTTTTAAAAGGAGCAGATCCCAGCGGGACGGGCGTGCAGGTGGGATCCCCCGAGCTCGGCCTGGCCCGCAGGTGCCCTGCGCCCGGCTCTGCCCGCGTTTGGTGTTTCAGAGCTGTTCTGCCACCGAACAGCTTCTGAAATCCAGTGCCTTGTTATCCGAGTCGTGCTGGCTGAGCGCAGGGAATCCGTGTGCTTGCACTTGCAGCTGGAGCTGCAAACTTCCCAGGAATGTGTTGTTCCATCTGCCGGGATCTGTATTTATTTGCATTTATCTTACCCGTNTCATTATTGTCAGATCCCAGCGGGACGGGTGTGCAGGTTAAGGGAGAACAGCCCCCGGTGGGATCCCCCGAGCTCGGCCTGGCCCGCAGGTGCCCTGCGCCCGGCTCTGCCCGCGTTTGGTGTTTGAGAGCTGTTCTGCCACCGAACAGCTTCTGAAATCCAGTGCCTTGTTATCCGAGTCGTGCTGGCTGAGCGCAGGGAATCCGTGTGCTTGCACTTGCAGCTGGAGCTGCAAACTTCCCAGGAATGTGTTGTTCCACCTGCCGGGATCTGTATTTATTTGCATTTATCTTACCCGTTGTCTCTCATCTAGAATAAAGTGTGGGACAGTTCACTCCCACTTGACCGACTTTGGTCTTTGCAGCTTCTCAGAGGTTGATTTTTTCAATTGCAAGAGATGCTGGATTTAATTGTTCTGTGCAACCTTAAAGAGAAATAATCCCAAAACATAGTTTAGCTGGAAATCATTAACCAGCCTGAAAGGAATGTGGTGCTTTGTTGGGAGACTGAAGAAGTCTCTCCAATTGTTTTTTAGGCAGGAAGGAAAAGGCTTTTGAACAGCCCTGTTCAACAATTGCAGAAGAGCCCAAATCCGAGCCTGAGCCTGTTCCATATGTTCTGCAAGGAGAGGACATCCAGGCACTTGAAATTAAGGTGGAGGACCTGGAGAAAGTATGTATGAGTATTTTTACTGCTAGAAACAGCTGCCTTAACTGACACTCTCCTTTTGTGTGTTTAACAGAGGGTGCTGCCCATTTACTTAAGCCAAAACTCACTGCTGCAGCTGAGTTCTCATGCTATTTTGTCTGTCAGGCGTTTTATCATGATAAATGTCAGCTCATCAGGTTCAGTTGCTAAAACTAAAGGATTTTAAGTCCTTCCAAATGGAAGGGTAAGTCATCTGCCTCTTCAAAATTACATCTTCAATTTTCTGATCTAATAAGACCTGCAAGTTGTTCAGTAGCTCTCATGGCTTTCCTCACAAAACTCAGGTCACAGTGTGTGAGTGGAAGCATTTGAGTGACACAGCAGCAGAAATCTCTTAGGAAAGTGATTTTAAACTCTCCTTTCGTGCCCTTGTTATAAACCAAGATCTGGTGGAGTGAGACCGTAACTGAGTTGGTGTCTGTACAGCTGTGTAACGTTTCTTGTAGGGGAAGAATCATAGAATATTTGGCTTGGAAAGGACGTTAAAACTCATCTGTTCCCCCTCTACCATGGGCAGGGACACCTTCCACTATTCCAGGTTGTTTGAATCCCCATCCAGCCTGGCCTTGGACACTTCAGAGATGGGGCACCCACAGCTTTTCTGGGCACCCTGTGCCAGGGCCTCACCACCCTCACAGGGAAGAATTTTTCCTAATATGTAATCTAACTCTAGTCTTCTACTTTGAATGCATTCCTTCCTCGTCCTGTCGTTACATGTCCATGTGAAAAGTCCCTATCCAGGACTCTCAGGACCCTTATGGGAACGGTACTGATATGACTACCGTGCATATCCTAAAAGGATCACGTGGAATAAAGGTGAGTCAGTGTGTACCTAACTGCACTGTGGTTGTTTATTTTCTGAAGCTTCATGCTCCGTGCCTTCCCCAAGATGCTGGGAGAATTCCAGTTCAGAAGAATTACCTTGTCCGAAAATACCGACCCAAGGAGGTGGCACATCTCGTAGCACATCCTGTTCCCCCCAAGGCACCCAGGGGACCACTGACTTTTCCTGGTAGGGTTCAACTTCACATCTTACCTCTGGGTTTTTGTTTCGCTAAGCCGAACTTTAGTGACCTGGATCTGGGGTTGGGTGTTTTTGTATGTGTGGTGTAGGACCAAGACAGTTCGATGATGCAAGTGAAGGAGTCCTCTCTCATCACATTTTGGGAAGTCTCCAGGAGTTAAGGATGGAAGCCTTGGCCAGAGGAAACACTCAGGTTGGTTTGTAGAGTTAGGAAAATGCTGCTGCGTGGCACTTTTCCAGAGGTAGAGTGTGGTGTCTACAGTACCTTTCGATGCTTTCCAGCACCTATCAGGAGCAGGGCAGGCCTGAGGTGTGGTTTTCCCAGCCTTGTCACTCTCTGGGGGAGGGTTTGCCTTTGGAGAAACTGCACCAGCAGGTTTTGGAGTCCCGTGTGCACGACCAGGTCATGGAGGGAACAATTACACAGGCTTCCTCTTCCCTCTGTGCCTTGCTGATGGTGTCAGAGAAGAGCTGGTGTTGCAGCAATGCCATTGCTGGAGTCTCATTACTCAGATAAATACTTCCTTTGTATCTGAGTATGTCCCTACTGCCCTGGTTTCCTTCCTCTCAGATTGCTAATGTAACAGTGCTGTCAATCTGAAGAATTCTTCTCTCCTCACCTCTCCCATTCCTGTTTTGGTGTGCATGGAGAGGTTCATTTAATGTTTCATTTCTCATCAGCTAGTAGATGCTATTAAGGTTCCTCATCCAGATGTTACTGCAGCAGCTGTAAAAGAGGAACACGAAGGAGAGAAGAAAGAAAAGGCACATCAGGCCCAGCTAGCAGAGCACAAAGCTTTCCAGAACTGGAGGCATCATATGGCAATGAGGAAAAAGCAGGAGAAACACCTAGGAGGTGAGAAAAGCTAAGGAGGTCTCATTCTGTGAAATTCTGTGTGCACATGGAGAAGTTTGATGTCCCCACACCAAACTGCAGTGGGCATTGCCCACCAGGGTTAATCCTGTTGCCATTGCAATCTACTTCCATGTTCTCAGAGCTCCCACACTGCTCATGCTGGTGGCTCTGGATGTGGTGGGAAGGTGAGCTCTGCCTGGGCAGAGGACGGTGGGTTTGGCAGGGAACAGTGTAAGTGGGTTACAGGTGAACAATAACAGTGGCAAAGGGTGTGCCCAGAAGTGCAGCACCAGTGATGTTTTTTATTTATAGAAATTCTTCACAAGCCAGAGAATGAGTTGCTGATGAACATGTCGGATGATTACAGGCAAATCCAGGAAGAACGTGACCTCATTGACCGGAGTCTCCCTGCCCTATTTCCTGGAAAGGTGAGAGCCCCACTTCCTGTGTGTCCTGATTGTGCTGCTCTTGCGAAACAGCACAGACACTGTTCTAAGGAAATCTCTGAACTGCTGTCAGGAGATGTTTATCAAAGCCACTCTGAATCTTTTAGCTTGCTGTCTAAGCAGAGCTTTCAGGGACATGAAAAATAAAAAACCTGAATTGTGCTATCCATACCAGTCAGGGGAAAGTGGTCACGAGCAAGTGGCATTTCTTGATTCTCACCAGAGACTGTTGTGCCCTGGGAAATGGCATGGGAACTTGTCACAGTTGCTGTTCCCGGGGCAGAAAGATCTGATAACTTCAGCCTTGGATTTTACTGATTGCTGTGGAGAAAAGGGCATGGGTAAGGCAGGAGGGTTATGGGAGTACTGTGTTAAAATCCTTTTGTTCACATTTATAGCACTATCAAATAATTTGCTTTTTTTTGTGAGCCTTTATTTTAATATCATTCAACTTTCACGTGCACTAAGACAGAAGAAAGTTCTTTTGTCTTTGTCAGCAGCCTGATAGAAATTTTGGCTTGCTCTGCAGAAAGGGATAATTCACAAACTTTTAAAATTCTCATATAGTCAGGGTTAGACCTCTTCATTTTAGCTTCAAGTACCTGTGAAAATAGCAGGTAACTGCACAGCTCTGTGTCAGTGGGAGCCTTGTTTCCCACCCTAGGGATACCGAGTGGGAAGCGAGTTCTGGAACCTTCCGGAGCGAATTGGGGATGAACTCACCGGGCTGACTCTGACCCTGACCCGGACAGAACGTGGGTACCCAGAGCCCCTGACTCACGTGGGAAAACCCCGAACTGTCCAGAGGGAAGCAGGTAAGGGAACACTGCAGAGAGGTGATTCTGAAGAAATGGGGCACAAGTGTGGAAGGAGAAGCTCCTTCTCTGTTGAACCTCCTCTTTAAAAGACCATAAGGCTAAAGCTTGGCAGGGAATGAAATTTGATTAGGCATGTGGGTGTGTAGAGAGTGAGCTCTTCTACGGGTATTTCCACAGTTCTGAAGCCTCCAAAGAAGATTCCTTGCCACCTAAACTGGGATAAGAGTCTTTTCCTGAAACATCGACGGCAGGAGCTAAAATCTCTCCTGGAGGAACTGGGCTTTTATAAGCCGGTAAGACCAGAGGAACAAGCACATTATTTGTGTCTCTTGTCAGGTGCTGTAGAGTAACAAAATTGCCAACAGTTGGATCTGAAAGAAGCGTTAGGAAACTAAAACTTGCTCCCACAGTGCTTTTCTTGGAAGTTCCCACATTTCCAAAGGGCCACATCTATGAAAGAGTTGTCTGACCTCCTGAGGTGTGTTCCATTGAGTGGTCTAGGAGACTCAGAATAAGACCCCAACCATCAGCATCTGCTGCCAGGACCTAGGCAAAGAAAAACCTTCCAAGTACTGATGCAGGACCTTGATTTAGTGCTGTGGGGCAGAGGGAAGAGATCTTTACCCATGTGGAAGACACACTCTGAAATAATGTTCTGAAGGCATGTGGCCCCTCCTCCTACAAACAGAACAAACTTTTTTGTCTTTGAAACCTGTCCCTGAGGGTGAGAAATGTGTGAAGGACACTTTGTTTGTGCATCATTGCTAGTGGGGAATGCAGTCATCTAGGATTCTTGGGAATCCCAGAATTGGTTCTTTCCCACGTCCCTTGAGTATTCTTTGGATGCCTCTAAAAACCATTGCAGGAGCAAGATACCACAACTTCACTTTACTTGACTGAGTTGATGCATTTGTCTGGTGTTTTAATGTCCTTTCTACGTAAAAGAGCAACTGTGAGTTGGTCATTTCTGTGTATGTCCAGGATCTGGAAGGACTGGAGGTGATTGGGAAAGGGCAGTCTTTCACATCTGTCTCAGCTGAGGCTTTTCGACATACTGCCATTTCTGAGGAGATTGAGACCCTGTAAGTTTTACTTCATACTTGGTGGCAAAATAAAGAATTTTGGGTGTGCACCACCAGTCAGTGAGGATATCCTTAGCTGTTCCTATCCAGAATGGAAATGAATCTCCACTGGGACACAGTAAAAGGCATATTCTTAAATTATAATCATTGGATTTAGGAGCCTTTGTGCCTTGGGGCCTTGTGTCTAAGGAGCAAGGACCAGAGAAAGGTTTTGTTGAGGCTTTTCCTCCAGTCTTCACTCTGTGTGGCTTCAGAGCTTACCTCAGGCAGGGTGGGATTCTACTCTCAATTACCTCCATTTGATTGTCTTTTTCTAGCCTTCCATCATTAATTTCCGGGTTTTCCCTGTCCTGTCCATCTGTAACAGGCACAACCTGAGGGTCTCATACTTCTAGTACTTGTTTCACTCATGTACATCAGGGAGGACTCATTCTTTAGTATTCTAGCTGTCCTGTCCTCCTTGCCAGTGATATGTAGCTAGATGGGTTCACCACATCTGCAGGGCTCTGTCCCTAAAGAGATTACTGTGTGAGAAGACATTAAATGTGTTTATTTATAACAGGGTCTTGTAAATCACCCCTGGTTCTCCCCTCTCTGGAAGTGAATTTCACTGCATGAAATGGTGGCTTTTTTTTTTCTTTAGCAGTGACCCCTTAGATGACTCCTTCAATGTGGTTCCAGAAGCTGGGAAAGTTCCATCTTTAGTTTTCTGTGGCCAGCCTGCTCGTTGGATCAAGGGCATCACTGCTTGCAGGGTAATTGTGAGAGCTTATTTGTTTAGTCAAGCTAAGCCTATTTGAATTCCCAAGTCACAGTTGTACATTAAGTGTCACTCCAAGGCCACGGAATGAGGGACTTATTCTGAACATAATAGAGTATCCCTGTGTTTGCTCCAGAGAGATGTAGGAACAGAAGGGCTCTAGTTGTGGTGTGAGGTTCAGATTTCCAGGCTTTCTCTGTATAATGGCCACTTCTTTGGACCTGCTTTACAAGTTCTCCTACCAAGGTTCAACCCCTTATTTAAGCTATGATTTCATGCAGGATAAATCCTGCTAGATAGAATAGAAATCGTTATCTTTTTCCTCTTCCTTGTAGAAGGAGATGGGCATTGCTGCCCGGCTCACCTTTCAGACTCTGGCTAGTGAGAAGGCTGAAAGCTTCCTGACAGTGACCAACGATGGCAGAGCTGTCATTTGGTACAACTGGATGAGACTTCCCCAGCAGATCCCCTTCAGAGAAACCAAGGGGAGGATACCCTGTTTTTACTTTGATACCAGACCAGGTATGAGACCTGCTGGTCTCCAAGACCTTTGTACCTCCAGCAGAGATCAGGAATTTGGGAGTTACCTGGGATGTGGAGTCTGACTAATGGCAGAGCACTGCGGGGTGATTTCTCCTGAGGAAGCCACGCTGGGTGTCAGAGCTGACTCACCCCAAAAGAGCTGTGCAAGGCAGAAGCCTCTCCTGGAACTTAAAGGAAAGGAGGTTGCTTTTGCTCTGAGTGTAAATGGGTGAAATACTGAGAAGTGAATAATTTTCTGATGGCAAACGGGGCATAATCTTCTGGAGAGAAAACTGAGCTTGCTGTAGGAGAGTGCAGTGGGAATAACACGAGTTCAGAAACATAGGGACTGAGGGTAAATCTGGAAGGAGAACAATAGCCAGATTTTTTTTTTTTTTCAGCTGAACTCTGGGGAGTCTCCTAGAGAGAAGACACTTGGGATGGTGTTGGAAAAGGGTCAGGGTTAACCAGGTGTCTTCTTGCAGACCAATGCATTTTCCCTCTTATTTCAGGTGTAATTTTGCCTGGAGAAACTCGGAGGTTTTCCTTTATTTTTAAGTCAGAAAGAGCAGGCATTTTCAGTGAGCCCTGGGAATTTAGGACACATCCTCTGTTATTAAGAGGAGCTCTGCTTCAGGTGACCCTTTGGGGAATTGCTGTGTATGAGGATAAATTGGCTGACTTCAGAGAGAAACTGGAGGTAACCAAGCACGTAGCTGGGTAACTGAGCTTTGAACTTTATATGCAAATAGAGGATAAGGGGGGAAGTGGACAACATGGTATTTTTATTGTTGTGGAATTACTGCTGAGAGTGAGATTTACAGAATGTACACACTTGAGCAGGTTTGCTAAATGACATGAGGAACTCTGCAGTCTCTTGTAATGTTGTTACTAAAGACATGACTGTGTCTCCTGAAGTGTTCACACTGGTCCTTGAAAGAATGAAGTTTCTGTTGGTAATTAATTTCATTAGTTACTTATTGGGAAGGAGATTGACTGCTGTACACTGTGATAGCAGTTAAGGTATAAGTTGAAAGTTACATTATGCTTTGAAAAGTATAGTTTCAGGGGAGGATTTGTAGAGTTTATTTGAAAAGCTGTTGGAAGTGTTGCTCTGCTCAGCAGGTTTTGCAGTTGTTTGTGTCCTTGTAATTCTGTATAATGAATAGTGTGGTTACAGGTGAGAATTTGTGTGTTTGCATATGGGATGGGGACTCACACATGTTGTTCTTCTTGTGGTGCCTTAGAGTGAGCTGGCTGCTCGAGAAGGTGCTGCTATAGTGAAAGACAGCCTGAATGAACTTCTTGACCAAATTCGGACACCCGAGCCCACCCCATCTCCTGTGGATGCCTGTGTCACAGAGGAAGAGCTGTTCCACAGGAGAAATCCTGAGGTGATGTTTGCTACTGGGTGGACTGCACAACTGAAATAATTGGGGAGGGCAGACCCATGGGGCTGCTGCATCCCTGGTATTCTGGAGCTGGCAGAGTCTGCCATGGAGGCTTTAAGCGTTGGGTTTGAAGAGGGAAGGTGCAGTTTTCATGTTTACCTTTTCCCCCATTATCACAGTTGCATTATCAGCATCAAGTGGTAAAGCAGCTGCATAAACTATGGAGACAGCACCTGACTGTGCCTTCAGTCTTGGAGGAGGAAGTGCCCGTGGACCTGAGGAGCACTGCAGAGGACATGGGGTACCAGGAGAGCACCTCAGAGCCCCCACATGGGAAGTACACATTAGAGTCTCCAAGGGAAAAGAGCATTGAGGAGGAAGAAGAAGGTGCTTCAGGATGGAGCCTTTTCCTTGAGGACTTTAAACAGGTGGTCACCTCTGTTCCCACAAGCTGATGGTGTGTTAATTCCCCTACAAGCAGCCCAGCCTGCCCCAGTGGGAGCCCTCCTAAAGGGCTACTGCCAATATGCTGGGAGTTTGAGAGATCTACTGTGTGTGTTGGCTCTGCTGCCCACACCCTCAGGGCTCTTGTAAAGAGATTCCCAAGAGAGACTTTGTGGGCTGTTGTGTGAAGAAGAAAAGAGAACCACACAATATAACAGATATTTTAAGCTCTTCCCCCATTAGCTTTCTGTCACCCTAGGACTGAATGTGGGGGGCAGGCTGGGCTTACAGCCTCCTGTGGCTCCCCCAAGGGCTCTTTTCCTTGGAGAGTCCTTCCTATTCATCAGAGAACTAAGGGGACACTTATGACAGGCTGTGGATAAAGTACAGACCTCCCTAGATTAAAGCAAGAGTGCTTGGGATTCGGTCAATGGTTTTTCTGTTGTGCTCTCTTGGAAATCTCTCTGTTGTTTTTATAACTAAGCTTTACTAGGGAGCCTTCTAGCTTGATAGAATCCTTGTTTCCCAGCACACCTGAAGTTGCAAAGGGGCTTAATATCAGTCTCATGGGGGAATCTGGGATTGTTCCACAGATCTTGGGTGCCTTGGCCATATCCTAGCTGTGAAGGAAACCCCGTTTGGGTGTGGAAGTGCCCAGTGCAGCCTGTTTTCAGACTGGTGTCCAGGAAGAGAGCTGTGGGCTGCTCCACTGAGCTCAGGGACTGGGAATAAAGACTTAGAAGTGCTCCACAGCCCCTGTGTATTTTCTGTCACAGGCTATAATGTCAATCCCTGGGGAGGAGCAGCAGGAAGAAGCACTGACCCAGCTCAATAAGGCAGCTCTGAAGCTGTGTGTTGAACAGAGGCCAACTCAGTCAGACCTTCTGTATCCACTCTGGTGGGTTACCTTTGCAAGGAAAAGCTTGTGAAAACATTATGTGATCAACAGCCTCAGCAAGCTCTGTTGCCAGTGTTGTGATTCAGAGTGCACATAATTATATGAGGTCTAGATGTCATTTTTACACTGTTTTTTATAGCTCAATTGTAGCAGCTGTCTAGGACCCAAATGCTTTTTTTTTTTTTTTTTTTTTTTACCTGGAGATAAATTTAGAATATTAAATGCATGTAATTTTGGAGAGTGAACAAGATCGTTTCTAGCCAGATTATTCCAGTCTGTATTTATGAAACCTTTGGGTATTTTCCATATCCTTTTAACTCAGATAACTGTCTCCTCCCTCATGCAGTCTCTCTGTTCTTTGCTCAGGCTTTCAGACTGTAAACATATTAACAGCTTTGAGTTGCTTCTAAATTAGAAGGATGCAGGTTCCTCTTGGGAAACACAGAGCAGGTTGATTTACCAACGTGTGTCATGTTGAAGAGCAGACTTAGTTTCACAGTAATATTTATGGGTTCCTGGGAGCCTGTTGATTTGCAAACCACTGAGACCTTGGAAGGAGCTGACATGAGGAAAGCAATTCAGCACCCCCCAGCACACATATTTAGACAGTGGGTGCTGTTTTGTTGGTTTAGTATCAAAGGGCAGCTGTTAGCTATAAGGTGCCTTCACTTCTGGGCACAGGATCAAACAAGGTGGCAGTTGCTGCACTGTCTCCCTTCTGATCCTGATAATTTTCTCAGCCTCCAGCTGTGGCGTGGAGCAGTTGATGACCTGGTGAGTCACTCTCTGAGGCTGAGATCCCTGCTTGGTTTGATTAAGAAGGACACCTATGTAGAAGCTGCTCCAGAGGAAACAGGTAAATGGTGGTTTTAGCACGGCAAGGGCTTTCTGTGGGCTGTTGGAAATACAAAAAACATGATGAATTTGAACTGCAATGTCAATTTCAAGATGTGTCCCTGAGGAAAAAGCATCAGGAAGAAACTGGCAGATTGTGTGACAGTCACAATACTAATTGGGATCTGTGGTTTGGCATCCAAAAAACACCCCCACAAAAAAAGCCTTTTAATTCAGCTAGGTCTAGCCATGGCTTTCACACCGACTGACCCAGCAAACACTGCCTCAATGAGACCTCTTCTTTCCTTATTTAAACAAAGAACTCTTCAAGGTATTGTTTTTCAGTGCAGTACCTCTCAGATTAATAAAAAGAGGAAAATATACTGCAAAAGTAACACATTCCCACTGTGCTAGTGAAGTGGGCTAGACTTTCTGGATGTGTGGATGCTTATGGTTAACTAAAATCCATTCTTTTGTAGAGGAACTAAAGCAAGGAGGAGCAAAAAAAGGAGGAAAGGAAGACAAAATAGCTACTAAGAAAGAAGAGAAAAAGGATAAAGAAGTCAAAAAAAGTAGAGGGACATCAGGGAAAGAGAAAGCGGTAGGTGTTGGGATATTTGTCCCTGAGTGCTGGGGACACTGTGATCCATCCTGAGGTCGTGTATCCTGAGTTGGAGCTGATTTCCAACCCAGTGAAAGAGGTGCTGCTGCTGGGAGATGCATCTTGAAGCAGTATGAGCAGTGTCCTGACCTATGTCCCTTTTTCCCTGCTTAGGATCATTCAGGCAGCAGAAAACCGAAAGCAAAAGATGAGAAGCAAGTATCTTCCATTTCAGTGCAGGACGTGAAAAGTGGAGCAGAGTCTGTCAAAGGAAGAGATGAGAAGCAGAAGGTGAAAGAGGAAGCTGCAACTACAGAAGAGGCAGAACCTGCTCAGGAGCAGGTGGACTCTATTTCACTTGAAACATACCGGGAAAAGCTCTACCTTGAAGTGAGTCTGACCAAAGCTTGTATCATTGTCTTGGCTTTGTTCTTTTCTTGTAAGGCACATTGAGGCTCAGGGGGAGAGGCAAGCATTTTGTTGAATGCTTGAAAACTGGCAGACATAAGTCCCTTGTGCTGCAGCAAGGTAAGTGTGAAATCCAAATTAATTTGTTTCAGCCTGGAATCTGTTAGCAAAAATCCAGCCATCACACAGCCACATGCGGGACTTATATCTGGGATGTCTTTAGCATTGCTTGCAGACTCTGGAGGGATCAGCTGAATTAATTGTACCTCAGATAATGTTAAACACACTTCATAGCCAGGGAAGTTATTACTAGAGCTCTGTTAGCAGTAGGCTGCCACTTCTGTGTGGTTGTGTGTGTGTCCACATATGAAAATGTACCTCAGAAACCATGTCTGTCAGTCTCAGCCTCAGGATTTCTTCATGCGTTTTCACTGCAACTGTCTTCTCTGAATTTCTGTAGGTTTACAGCCTGCTGGATTCAATGGTGAGTGAAATGGTGTCTTTATTTGAGGATCTAAAGCAGTAACATGCTCTGAAGTGGGAGTGAAGCCCTTTGTATGTAGAAATAGACTTGCTTTAAAAAAAAAAATAAAATAAATAACCGTATTTACACAGATGGAGTGGAGATTCTTCTTTCTGTAAGTGATTCAGTGATTACAAATAATGGGCTGCCTCTTTTCTGACACACCGTGATGTGAGACTACTGCTAGATGATCTGTTACTGCTACAGATGATGCTTGCCAAGAAGAGACAAGGCAAGAAGTATCACCACCTCAGAAAATGTTAAGACTGGAAAATACTGGTATTTCTGCTAAAGGAGAATTTAAAAGTGCCAGTTAACATGAGGTATGTTCTTCGTGTCTTGATTGTGCTTGGCTAGGAGGTGAGTGAGCAGGGTGTTCTTGTACTCATGAATACTGGTACTAGGAAAGTAGACAAATCCATCCTGGTTTTTACCATATTTTTGGCGGCTTGTCCAGTCTCCCCTTGGGACTTGCTGACTGGAGGCTTCTCTGAGGCATTCTGGATCCCAGTAAAAACACTGTCCCAAGGGGTGTCCCACCCTGCCTGGTTTTGCACTCACAGATTTCCTTCTTGTGCTGATCTTGCCACCTGTTTCCACTGAGCTTCAGTACCCATGCCTCATTCTGAGCCAGGTGTTAAGTGTCTCCTTCCTTCTTAAATGAATGAAATTTGTGCTGTAAGAGGTGTGAGCCATGGTAAGGCCTCGTGTTAGAGCCACCCTTCCTGTCTGTCTATCTGCCTGTGTGTTTGGGCTCATCACCATTTTCCACCTGTGTGCATCACTGCTGGAATGGGGCTTTTTGTGGAGGCATCCCAGGCCTGAGTGTGGCACGTTGGACTTTACTTGGAGCAGGTTTCAGAGGCAGAGTGAGCTCTGTGTGGGGTCTGTCTTGGCCTGGTGTCAGTGTCACCTTCCTGCTAAAGTAGCTGGACAGCATTCCCTAGA
Organism: Hylia prasina; assembly: GCA_013397195.1. Classification (NCBI taxonomy): domain Eukaryota; kingdom Metazoa; phylum Chordata; class Aves; order Passeriformes; family Sylviidae; genus Hylia; species Hylia prasina. The sequence continues at coordinate 57,813 of VYXD01007612.1, forward strand.
AAGGCTTTGGCCCTGTAGAGCAATGCCATCAGTGTAGATCATTAATTGGGGATGGTGATCCCATCGGAGCTCTTAGGCAGCAGGTACCTATCCCTGCTGAGCATTGCTCAGCCATGAGTTCAGTGGCTGCAGGTATGTCCCTGGGCTGGCACACCACTTGGAGCTGCACGTGTAGTGTGAAATGACTGCTCCTTCTGCTGAATTGGTGCCTTCTGCTTTCTCATTCTAACTCCTTGTGCTGTCCCTGGGAAGAGGATCTGTTCCTCCCCTGGGCTCCCAGCAGTACCATTGCAAAGCACAGCTCATTTTTTTGCACAGGCCAGGTGAGGCGCCTCATCTTTTGCATTTTGGCTTCTGTAGCAGCAGGAGCCTCCTCTGGCTTAGCAGGCAGAGACCCACGGAGGGAATGTTTCTGCTCAGCATTCCTGGAGTGAGAATTTCAGCAACATTTTGAGAATTAGGAGGAAAAAGGCCTGAAGTTGGGGTGTGTCTCACAGGCTCTGGCAATAGCTCTTGCCTTCCTGGAGATGATTATCAGCTTGTGAATCTGCCCAACTCAAACTGCTCAAGCCATCTGTTTCTAGGAGAGAGGGAGTCTGCATGTTCTAGAGGCCACATGATTGTCTGAGAGGTAGGAATCCTTTCATTTGGTAGCTTTACCTTAAAGGATGGCAAAGCCCATACGTGTCTCCATGGATCCATATCTTCAGTCCAGCCTATTGAAACCAGGCTCCACGTGTTCATCTACCCACAGGAAAATCTGTTAATACAGCACCAGTAGATGAAAGTTTTACATCAGTCATGTACAATGGAAGAATGTCCTGTGCTGGCATCTTCCCTTCCCAGGAAGGAGTCTGGTGGCAGAGGGCAGGTGGGTGGCATATGAGTTCTGCAAAGGAGAAGAAACCTAATAGTCTATAATCTAATAGTGAATAGTCTGATTTCTAGTCATAATTTTTTGTCATAAATATTGCCAGCACCTCTTCCAGCCTTGGACAAGAGTGTCCTCTGGGGACACAGTACAAGCAGCATGCAGAAAGGGATGTGCTGGGCCGACAACTGTGGTACTCTGCTGAATAGCTGCTGCAGCTTTTTGTGAGCCAGCTGCCTTTTTTTTTTTTTTTTTTTCCCCACTTTTGCATTGATTTGTGGAAGTAACAGGACAAGAACTGCAGTGGAATTAGAGCTGGCTTCCACAGACCAGCTTTAGAAACATATACCTCTTATTTTCAGGACCAGTGTAAGATGTGGGCTTTGTCGTGTCTCCAGAGACCCTCACAGCTGTCAGCTCTGCAGGACCCAAGGGTAAGTCCTTGCAGCCAGGCAAGGAAATTATTCCTTCTCCTCTCCCAAACGTGGGCATTATTTGTATTAGTGTTAATAATCTGTGTTGTGTTTGCTAAATAACCAAGGTGAGTGACCGTCCTGGCCTTGGGCATTGCATTCCAAACCCCATCCCCCATGTGAGTGGGGCCTGAAGACACCATTGCCATCAGAGAGGATGGGAAGCGAGGGAATTGCAGGAAAAGGCTGTGAGCCGAAGGTAACAGTGTTTCCAGAGGTTTCTCAATGGCAAAGGGGGTCTGGGTGAGCAGTCAGGCTCTGCTAAGGGCAAGCAGTGCTTTCCTGGGTCCCATACCCACGGTGGGATTTTTGGCCCCCCAGCAAAGAAAACCCACATTTGTACAGCTCCAAAAACACCTGGAGGTGTCTCCCATGGAGACGTTCACTTCGCTGATTAAAAAATCACTGCCTGAAGAAAGGCAAGTTGTCTGCCTCACCATCTGATGCAGTGAAGCAGGAGCATTGGGAATGGAGGAAGAGGAAAGGTGGGAGCTTGGGCTGCCATGAAGGATGCCTGCCACTTCCCAGGCTGGGATGTTTTCTGGGCTGACATGCAGAGGGTTTGGATGCTGGATATGCTCTTTTCCCACACTGCGGGTGGGAGTGGGACTAGATGCTTATTCAGCCTGCATGGCCAGAGCCTGTTGGGAATGTCAGGCTGCTGAGATCTGCAAAGCCCCCAGAGGCACATGGCCTCCTCTGAGTCCCAGGGCAGGACCTTGGGGCAAGATAGATCTCAGCTCTGCACTTTGTGGGGCTGACAGGAGCAGCGGCAGGAGGGCATGACCCCCCCCCCCCCCCCACTCCAGAATGTCTTGGCACCCCTTAGATGCTTTCCGTCATTAAAAATGTCAGTGATATTAAAAAGATTATATGTATCCATAATAGCTGAAGGGCTGTCAGTGATTAAAATGGAAGGCAGAGGCCGGGAGAGAGGGGGTGGCATTGAAATGATCGAGAGACATGACTTATTTTGTCATGTCATCTGATGCCTTCCTCTCTCCCCCCAGCCAGGCTCCGGGAGCTGTTCAGAGCAGGGGAAGAACCTGCTCCAAATTTAGATCCTAGGAAAAAAAATTTTAAAAAATAAAGCACCCAAATTAGGAGCGTGGCCTTGGGTAGCAGAGAGGGAGTAGCGCGGTGGGGAGGTCGACATGCCTCG
>VYXD01007612.1:60827-96653 GCA_013397195.1 Hylia prasina
GCAAGGGGAGGGGGGAAGAGGGGGAGGAGGAGGAAGGTTCTGGACGCCGGAGCATCGAGGGCTGCCGGGGGATGGCGGGCCCCGGCGGGCAGCTCGGTGCCGTGAAGCCTCCCGGGCCGGGCTCGGGCCCCCGCGGCGGCTGCGGGATCGGGAGCGGNTCCTCGTCCCCCCGCCGCCTCCGCGTCGCCCCCGCAGCGCCCCGCGCCGGCCCACAGGCGATGGGGACCTAGCCCCGCACCCGTGTCCTTCTCCCACCTGGCCACCTCTTGGTCAAGGTCACTGCAGTAATTCCATATGAGCTGCTGGGTGCTGCCGCCTTATCTCCCACACGGCTTCTGTTTCACTCCCTTTATATTCCAGGGGCGGGGGGGTGATACCGTGTTTGATAAACCTGCAGCTCTTAACCCCACTGGCAGTTCCAGCCCTGATTACGTTCCTCTCATCCCTACCCAAGCCTATGCTTCCCATCTCTTTCCATTCAGACTTCCCAGGCCATCTCACAGTGGGCAAAGTCCAGCTGGGGTCAGGTTTCTGGCCGAGATGAGCGATGCCAGGAGCCAGTCACTGGACCTGGGGTTTGTCCAGCTAGGAAACCTGTTGGAGGCAGAAGGAACCATCCTGCCTCCTCCTTGGACTGCCAGTGCGTTTGCTGGTGCTTTCCAGACTGGTGGCACCTTTGGAAAACGTGACTTTATCTCCGCCTGGGTGTTGGTGGAAAGCAGAGTGTGGAGCCAAGTCCTGGAGGACTTTGCTGTTTTGCTGCCCTTGTCTGGGAGGTGTTTCGGTGCCAGGCAGGCAGTGGCCCGGCCGTCTGCACCGTGGGCTGTCCCGGCGGGATCCAAAGGCCGTGCTGACGGGCTGTGTTGCGAAAGGGAATCGGTGCAGGGAAGCGTCGTCTCGAGAGAAACTTCATCCGCCTGCGAGTGTGGTAGTGCCAGGCTCCTCTCTGACTCATGGGAGATGTTGCTGGCAGAGCTGTGGGGCACCTGGCTGCTGGCCCACAGGAGCAGGAGGTGCTGGACTGGTCGCACGGGTTGTGTGGGAGCGTGGTGGGTGCCATGCTTGGCTTTTGGGCACATCAGCATGGCCCTGGCCCAGCTCTGGTGGGATGGAGTGGTATCCTGAGCTAGGACAGGGCTGGATGTGGTGCGGCAGCTGCAGTCCAGGGAGGTACTGGCAGCTGAGGTGATGGTGTGGACGCTGATAACTGGTTGTCTGCCGACTCCTGTGTGGGGGAGATATTACTCTGCTCACTCTGCTCACACGTGTTATCTTGGATGGAGGAAAAATTGCCAGTGAGTTTTGTCACAGCTGCAGCGGTGGCTCTGGGAGCAGCTCAGCTCCCCAGTCCTGTGGTGCAGCCCTGCCCAGGACAGGGCAGCTCCAGGGAGCCTCTGCCTCTCCCTCAGCTTGGCCCTCTAGGGTGAGCAGTGTCTTCTCACCATGCAGGGAGAAGGTGAGGACGTAGGAGCAGCATGGGGCAGGGCACAGGGTTGTGATGGGCTCAGGTGAAGACTGATCCATACTGCCCCACGTCACTGCATCTGTGTCAGTGGAGCACATCCGAAGGACAGGCATTGCCTGTGGAGAGGTACCAGGGCAGCTCCCAGCCATGCCAACCCCTGCAGCCCCTGCGTCTAGGCCTAGAGGAGGCTCAGACAGCTCGGGGTTTTGGTGAGAGAGGCATTGCGTTATCCATCCTGCTGGCTGACCTGGCACTGGCTGTTAGCACCCTGAATTTGCCAGCCTCTTGTGGGAGCAAAATTACGGAATTTGCTGGGAAAACCTGCCTGAGCAGCTGCTGGCACTAGTGAGTCGCGATAGGCTCTGACTCATGATGAGGTTTTGGGTTTGCACGATGCAGTCTTGACTGCACTGACAGCCTTGGGCTGACAACTGGGCCAAACAGGGCTGCGTGCAGCTGCAGGTAGTGCATTTGGGGGTACAGGGGAACTCCTGGCTGCACAAGGGCTGGAAGGGTCTGAAATCAGCTTTGCCAGCACAGTGGAGCTGAGGCAGACAGGATCTGGAGGAGGGAGCTGCCATTTTCAGATGGTTACTTTTAGAAGCAGAAGTGCAGGGTAGAATTTCCAAATGTTGCTGAATCCAGAGTCAAAACTTGTGGTGGCTCTGCTGGATATCACTTGCCATGAGATTGCTTTTCCCCTTGAGCATCCTGTGTGTCCAAGTTGGTGAGCCGTGGCAGTCTGGCAGGGTGCACCTGATGCCCTTATGATGGTAAAATCCACCTTGAGAACTGTCCCTGGTGCCAACCAAGGGCTCGGGGATGAGTCTCGGTGGTTGGGGTGATGTTGAGATCTCTCTGTCACTGTTCCCTGCTGCAGGTGCTGGTGAGGCTGTGGCCGTGCTCACTCATCCCTTCTCCACCATTCCTGCCTGCCACCAGCAGGTCTCCGGCACAACACAGTCATGACGACCTCGGCACTGCGCCGGCAGGTGAAGAATATCGTGCACAACTACTCAGAGGCAGAGATCAAGGTGCGGGAGGCCACCTCCAATGATCCCTGGGGACCTCCCAGCTCCCTGATGTCAGAGATCGCCGACCTCACCTTCAACACAGTGGCTTTCGCTGAGGTCATGGGCATGATCTGGCGGCGGCTGAACGACAGTGGCAAGAACTGGCGTCATGTCTACAAAGCCCTCACCCTCCTGGACTACCTCATCAAAACTGGCTCTGAGAAGGTGACCCACCAGTGCCGGGAGAACCTCTACACCATCCAGACGCTGAAGGACTTCCAGTATGTGGACCGTGATGGCAAGGACCAGGGCATCAACATCCGGGAGAAGGTGAAGCAGGTGATGGCGCTGCTGAAGGACGAGGAGCGGCTGAAGCAGGAACGGGCGCACGCGCTGCAGACCAAGGAGCGCATGGCCCTGGAGGGCATGGGCAGTGGCAGCCACCAGGTCACCTACGGCCGCCGGGCATCGCCCTATGGTGAAGATTACAGCCGGGCACGGGGCTCACCCTCCTCCTTCAACTGTGAGTGTTATTGGTGGCTCATTCAAAGTCACTCAGGGGAGTGAGTGTTGCATTTGGTTTGCACCTGCTTGGTGCCCATCATTCTTCTGCATCTTTTGAGGTGGTGGTGGTGAAGCCCATCCTGCACCACAGGGCAGAGATTTGGTTGGGCCAGTAGTGGACCCCAGCGGCAGTGGCAGCTGGTGGTGCCTCCAGCCTTAAACTCATGGCTTGTTCGAGGTAGGGAGCTCTAATGTGTGGCTACATCTCCAGGGGAGGCTGGGCATTGCGACAGAGGCCTGGAAACTGCTGATGTGCTCCCCAAAATACCTTCCCCTTTTCCTGTTTTATCTCCCAGCATCATCCTCATCCCCACGGTTTGCCTCTGACCTGGAGCAAGCACGGCCCCAGACAACAGGAGAAGAGGAGCTGCAGCTGCAGCTGGCACTGGCCATGAGTCGAGAGGAGGCAGAGAAGGTAGAGTGGCCCTGCCTGTCCTGGGATGTGAGGTGTCTCCCTGTACCTTGCCTTATCTGTGAACACAGTGGGTCAGTTCCCTGGGAAGAGGCAGGATTTTGGGGGCTGCCTGAGGCTGGTGCATGTAACTGCAACTGCCCAAGGCAGCTCGCATTGTGTCTGGCATCCAAAAATCACCAGTGGGCAGATGGAGGCATGGGCTGCCCCTGCTCCCTGTTCTCAGAGGGGACGGCACCAGGCTGGGATCTGTCCAGCCTCCTAAACCCCGGGGTGAACTTGAACTTCTGGATTGACCCCAACCCCCACCCCCCAACCTGGCTGCCCTCTTCTGCTGAGGACTTTTGGTCTAAACTCCCCCATTTCTCTTGCCTATCCACAGAGATTTTAGGAGGCAAAGCCTTGCCCGGTGGTTTGTGTGGATGCAGGGTCAGCAGCATCCCCAGGGCTGGGCGCTCACTGCACACAGGTGCTCCCTCCCACTGTCTGGTCCTTTCAAACTGGGCTAGAAGGAGCACTGGGAAACAGCCCCAGGAGGAACCAAGCAAGTGAGCTCTTGTGCCCAGTGTGAAGCCACCTCAGGCTGTCCCCTCTATCTGCTGGCCCCTTTTCCACCAAGGATGGACTATTTGCTCACTGGCAACCAGCTGGTATGGTGTGCACAAGCCTGTGGGTACAGCCAGTACACAAAGTCAGAGGGTCATGGGAACCGAGGAGCTGCATGGCTGGACTGGTGGTTATCCCCCGGGGCTGGCACCCAGCACCATGAGCTCAGTCCTGCCAGGGCAGGGGATGTGCTCTGGAGATGATGTTTGTTGCTGCCAGTCTTTTCTGCCCGATGGAGGCTCTTTTGGAGGCAGAGCAGGGTGTATATACCTATTTTTGTCCTGGAATAGGAGTATTTATAGCCTTCTCACACTGCTCCAATGAGCACTGTAGAAACATTGTCTGGAAAGTGTTGCCTGTTTGTTGAAGTCCATCTGGGCTGCACATGCATGTGCACACATGTATGGGTGTCAACACACACACACGCCCACCAGGGTACCCATTCTCAGCTCCCCACACTGGTGGAGGTGTCACGGGGCAATGATCAGGGCTGCCATGGTGGTACAGGGGCAGCCTCTCCCCAAAGTCTGCTCAGGTCTAGGTGTGGGGCTGGCAGGAATCCCAAACAGGCCAGTCAGTGTCACAAACCCTCTTCCCCAACAGGCTGCCAGGGCAAGGGGATGCCTAACTCATCTCCTCTCCTTCACTGGCTGCATCAGGGTCCCCAGAAACCTCCCAGGGGAGATGCTGACTGCCTAATTTAGGGTCATCCCAGCCTTAATCCATTGGGGAAGGAGCTGGGCAGGGGCTGCAGGGAATCTGAGCAGGACCTGGTTAGAGAGCACAGGAACACTGGGCTGGGGCTCTGCAGGCAAGGCCAGATCTGGATGGGCACAGATGCTGTGCAGGCAGGCAAAGAGCCGCAGGAATGGTGGTAGCAAGGAGAAGGACAACCTCCAAGCAGTCCTGCGAGCTGAGGGCAAGCTGAAATATCACCCAATTTCCTCTGTTGCCAGAAGCCACTTCCTCCACTTTCCAGTACAGATGAAGAAAGGCAATTGCAGCTCGCGCTCGCGCTGAGCAAAGAGGAGCACGAGAAGGTACCTGTGTCCTGCAGTCCTGGCACTTCGCTCTCCTTGCACTTGGTCTTCTCTCTGTGGCACCGGAGCCTAAAACAGCACCTTGCTCTGGTGCCCGCTTTGCTTTCGCTGCTCCGGGCTGTCTGCTGAGTGCTCTCCCAGGGGGCTCAGCCCTGGAGGAGCTGTCTGCTCAGATGCTGGGACTTTTTGGGTGGCAGCTCCTGTGCTGGGTGCGTCTCCTGGAGAAGGTGGTGCTGCCTGCAGGGTTGCTGAGCTCACAGGCCCCATCCTTTGTCCCCACAGGAAGTGAGGACTTGGCAAGGGGAGAACTCCGTGCAGCAGAGACCCGTGGAGGAGACTGCCCCAGCCAGGGATGAAGAGCAAGAAGATAAGATGAAGAAAAGCCAGGTACAGCAGAGGAGGCTGGGTGGCCTCACAGGGGTGGTCCTTCAGGTCTGCCAGGCTCCTCTCACCTCTTTCTTCCCTTTCTGTCTGCAGTCCTCTATTCTGGAGCTGGCAGATATATTCGGGCCGGCACCAGCCCCCTCCAGCCACACGTCTGCTGACCCATGGGATATGCCAGGTGAGGACAACTTGCAGGCTGCCAAAAATTTGGGACAGTGGCAGAAAGTCGTCCCAGTCCCCAGGAACTCAGCAATGAGGGCCTCTGCCTTCTCCCTGTGCTGCCTACTCTATTATACTCCCAGGTGGTACTGCTGGAAGCCATGGTCCCCTGGCCACAGCCCCACCACTCAGCATTCCTCTGTACTCTGCATTGTTGTCCTCTCTCACAGTTTCCCTTTTTTTCCAGATATGGAACCCAAAGTGGAGTTGGTGGCCTCTGCCTGGACCGGTGCAGTGGATCCCTGGGTGCCAGTCCCAGACCCTGGTGGGGAGCCCCTCTCCCAGGCGAGCACCTCATCCCAGCAAACCTCTGCTGGGCCCTGGGACTTTACCCCCAGCACCACTGCAGCCTCTGACCCCTGGGGGAAGGCACCCATGTCTTCTGGCTTCCCTCCTGCAGACTCCTGGGGAACAGCATCCCCCCCAGCCCCCCAGGGCTCCAGTTCTACACCAGCTCCTGACCCTTGGGCTGCTGTGCCTGAGCAGCCTCCAACCCCTGGTAAGATGCTCAGTGGACCTTTTGGCTTTGCTGAGGATTGAGGACAGCCTTGACCATCACTACCCTCCTGCAAATGGGCATTTCTGGGTTCTCCCCGCTTCCTCCTTCAACCAACTCCCCACCCTCCTGACCCTCAGCAGGACCTCTGCTCACCCCTCAGCATCCTGAAGACTTCAAGGAACTTTTAGGCTTTGTACAGAATACAGTGCTTTAATTTACATGGCAGTTAATAGAGCCATCCTGTGGGAGCAGATGGCAGCCCCACACCTCTCCAGCAGTGCGGTGATGCTGTATCCCTTTAGTGATACCTATTTGCTCAACCCAAATGACCCCTCTACACCCTGCCAGGACCAGACAGGACTGTTGCTGGTCGCAGCTGCCACATTGCAGATGGGGAAACAGCGTAGGAGCAGCCTGTGTTTCAAAGCTCAGTGTCACTCCCAGTTCCTCCTTGGTGTTTCCTCCAGCCCTGTGCAGGAGCTGCATGTGTTGCCCCCAGTTTTGGTCCCTGGTGAGGGTTGCAGAACCTGCTCTGGGGGCCAGTGCTAGCTGCAAAAGCATTTCTGATGATCCCTGATGGGGCTGGGAAAGGGACCTGCTTGGTGTGGAGTGATGGCTGTGACCAGTAGGGGTGTCTTGGTCTGCAATGATCCCATGATCTAGCTCATCTAAGCCTTCCCCAGTGCACATTCCTGACCTCCAACCCCATGTCCCGCACTGCACCCCCTCTTCTCTGTCTTCTTGCAGGCAGCCACCCCTGCCTCTCTCCTGCCCTTCCATCTCCTGCCTCCCACCTCCCTGCTTGCTCCCCTCCTTGAGTGTCCCCTCTTCCCCCCAGTTCCAGGGGGGAACGCTTTTGATCCGTTTGCAAAGCCGCCCGAGCCGCCGGAGCAGGAGCCCTCGCAGCCGCCCTCCTCAGCCAAGTCCAGCAGCCCTGTGGGTAAGAGCCGGGAGTGGGCAGGTGGGGATGGTGACCTCTCCTTGCCTGTGGCACGGAGGCAGTTATAGGGCTGGCCAGGGTGTGTGTAGCTGCTTGCTGGTGTGGTCAGAGCTTGTTTCCACGGGCATGTGCTGTGGCCTCAGTCTGCCCCACAGCTGAGGGAGCAGCCCAAGTCTCTTCATGTACCCACGTCTGCTGTCTCCCATGGTGGCTTGGGGGATACTTGGGCAGGTCGTACCGCAGGCTCAGCCCCACTGTGTCATGCTGTGACCTGGGGTGAGATGTGTTGTCAGCCACCCTGTGCGGTGACAAGGGAGGATGCTGTCACCTTTGGTATTCTAGCTGGCTCATGTGTCTCATCTCCCCTCCTTCCATCCCAGAGCCCGACCCCTTTGGCGACCTGTTCCCCAGCACCAGGCAGGACGGGGCAAAGAGCTTTGACCTTGCCAACCTGGCTGACTCCCTGCCTGAATCTGGCAAGGAGCGAAAGGACTGTAAAACCCCTGAGGCTTTCCTTGGCCCCGCCGCCTCCTCCCTGGTCAACCTGGACTCCCTGGTCGCACCTACTCCAGCCTCCAAGACTCGCAACCCCTTTCTCTCGGGTAGGTGCTTGCAGGGCTGCTGACCAGGGACTTTCCTGGGCTGGGCAGGTGGTAGGCGGGGGAGAAGGAGGAAGAGGAGAAGGGCTGAGGGTGGCCTGGCTGTTCTGACATGTCCCATCTTCTCCTTGCCAGGTCTGAGCACGCCATCCCCCACTAACCCCTTCAGCCTCTCTGAGCAGCCTAAGCCGACGCTGAACCAGATGCGGACCAGCTCGCCAGTGCCCGGCCTGGCTGCCGGCCACCCTGCCAACTCCATGACCTACAGCGCGTCCCTGCCGCTGCCTCTCAGCAGCGTCCCCGCCGCCACCGCTGCCCTCCCTGCCTCTGCCAGTGCCTTTCCGCAGGCTGGCACCTTCCCCGAAATCCCCAGCACCTTGCCACAGCCTTTACTGCCGCTGAGCGGCCCCCCGGCCCCACCGTCCGCACCCGGCGGGCTCAATCCCTTCCTCTGAACCCTCTGGACACGTGGACTTTCACCCCCTCCCCAGGTGTTACAACCGCCCCCGATCTTTCCTTCCACCAAGACTTGGGGGTTTGCTAAGCTGCACGGGAGGGTGCCCTCACCCAGCCCCGTGCCCACGATGGGGGGCAGCCAGCATGAGCCCCCGTGCTTGATGGGCAGCAGGGGACCCCTTTCCCTGCGAGAGCCGGTGTGGGGGGCCACGGTGGGGCTGGCTGGGGAGCAGCCAGCATGAGCCCCGGCGTTTGAGGGCAGGAGGGAACCCCCTTCCCCTGTGAGGGGCCATGGCGGAGGCCTTAAAAAGGGCTGCGGTGGGGGGAGCTCTGCTCAGTGGGCCGGGCGGGTGCATGGGGTCCGGTTGCTGGATGGACCTCCGGCATGGTGGGGCTTTGCTCCAGAACCGCGGGGATCTGGGGCAGCGCGGGGCCGGCGGTGGAAGCCGCGGCTCCTCCCGCTCCGTGGGCTTCGCCCTTCCTTGGCTGCTCCCCCTCGAGCTCGTCCCTCCGCCACCGCCCCCTGCTGGGCGTGCTCCAGGGGCGGGGGCNGCTGCGCGCCCCGCCGCGCCATCACCGCGTCCCCGCCACTCCGCGAATCCTCTTCGCGCCTCTCCCGTGCCCCCCGCGTCCTCGCTGCAGCGCCCGCGTCCTCTGAATTCTTCTGCAACGCTCTGTACCCCTCCTGCGTCTTCTCTAGATTCTCCGTGCACCTTCCTGACTTCCTCCTATAGCCTTTCCGCTCCCGTACACTTCTCCTGCCTTCCCCGTTATTCTCGCCATATCCCTCTGCATCCCCTGAATCCTCCCTAAGTCCTCCTCGTGCTACCGCAGCCCCTGCACGACTTTACATACCCTGTAGCCCCTTTCTGCACCCCTTTCCCAGCTTCTGCATCCCAGCCCTGCCTCCCTCCTGCATCCCCATACCCAAACCGTGCGTCTGCCCAGCAGCAGAGGGGTCTCCCTGGTCCCCTCTTGCTGCTCACTCCCCTCACCATAAAGAGCCTGTGCCCCCGTTTCCCGCGTCCCACGGGAGGGAATTTTCCTCTCTGAGGCGATGTCCTCTCAGAGGACACGCAGGTCAAGTCCCACAGAGGCTGCTCCTGCGTTTACAGCTGTTGAGTGTGCCCCCAAAGTGTGCCCTTGGGGGGCAGCCCTGGGAATGGCCTTCACCCCACCATGGGTGGGGTGTGCCGAACTGGAGAACAGCCTCCTCTGAGCCTCCAGTGGGTGGGAAGAACTTGTAAATTCCTGGGGCCAATTGGGGTGAACTGAGCCCCAACAGAGCTACCCGGGACTGGGGCTGAAAATGGTTATCTCGATGTGGGGAGCGAATACTGGGGAGCAGCACCCTGTCCTGGAGCACAGCAGCACCTGGGGTGGTGATGCTGATGCTCTGGTCTGTTTTGGCTCTGTCCAGAGGCTGAGCTTTGTTGTGGTGAGCAGGGAACCCCTGAGTCTGTTTGGTGTCACAGGCGCGCATTTCTAACGGAGATCGCACCCATGGCCACGGTGGGGACCCCCGGCCCCCCCAGCGTCCCTCGTCACACCAACCGCCTGATTAACGAGAAGTCCCCATACCTCCTGCAGCATGCCCACAACCCCGTGGATTGGTAAGAGCAATGGGGAGCCTTTCCCCTCCTCCTCCTCTTCCTTCTCTCCTTGTGCCCATGAGGGCTGAGGGACTCTTGTCTTCCCGCCACAGGTACCCTTGGGGTCAGGAAGCCTTTGATAAAGCAAAGACAGAAAACAAGCTGATATTCCTGTCAGGTAACTAGAAACGTGGCATGTTTCATGTCCCCATGTGTTGGTCAGTAAATGATCACGTGAGCTGGTGTGTGAGTAGCCATGTAGGTATGGATGACCACCAAGCAAGAGTGGACCACGTAGCTCTCTCTGAAAATGGGCTATGTGCAGGACCAGAGTCCTTGGCCAGTGTTTAGGAGCAAGATCTGGAGAGTTCAGGGGACTTTCCTCCTCCGTGTCTTGTCCAGGGAGGCAGCAGCTGTTGCCTCTCAGGCTGTTGCAGCAGCAGGGTCCTATCTCTGAGTGTTCTCCCCGTCGCGTGTTTCCTGCTCCCTGCAAAGGACCATTCCTCACCTACCTGAGCTTTTTTGCAGTTGGCTACTCCACCTGCCACTGGTGCCATGTCATGGAGGAGGAGTCCTTCAAGAGCAAGGAGATCGGGGAGATCATGAATGAGCACTTCATATGCATCAAAGTGGATCGTGAGGAGCGGCCAGATGTGGACAAAGTGTACATGACGTTTGTGCAGGTGAGGGAGGCACGGGCAGGGCCCAGGAGGCTTTGCCTGGCTCCCTCAGGGTGTTGTTTGTTGTCATGTTTCTCAGGCAAGCATAACCAGTATATGGGGTGGTCTGGATGAGTCACAAGGGTGGACAGAAGGACACATTTGTCTTCGAGTGAGGCTCTTGGATGTGCTGGAAGGGCACAGAGCAGGTGCCTCTTGCGTGACCTTGGTGCACATGCATTTTGTTTTTCAGGCTACCAGTGGTGGAGGTGGTTGGCCCATGAGTGTCTGGCTGACCCCAGACCTCAAGCCCTTTGCTGGGGGAACGTATTTCCCTCCTGAGGATGGAGTTCATCGTGTTGGTTTTCGGACTGTGCTGCTCCGGATTGCAGAGCAGGTGTGGGGCAGGAATGGTGTAGCAGGCAGGGCTGAACCAAAGGGGACACATGGAAATTGGTCTGGGCTTGAAGGGTGACTGAGTTAGGAGATTGAGCTGTGAGGAAGAGTAGCCCAGAGAGCAATCTAGAGCTTTAGCTTGGTTAGAAGTGGGTTTGAACTGATTTGGGGAGGGTGATTGAGAACTGGAGGTGTTGGTTTGGACTGGTGCAAGGCAATAACTGTCTTTTTCCCCTTGCATCTTAGTGGAAGGAGAACAAAGATGCCCTGTTGGAGAGCAGCCAGAGGATTCTGGAAGCATTGCGACACACGTCAGAGATCCGTGTGCAGGGTGAGGAATCACCTCCACCAGCCAAAGAGGTGATGGACACCTGTTTCCAGCAGCTCTCCAGATCCTACGATGAGAACTATGGTGGCTTTTCCAAATCCCCCAAGTTTCCCACCCCAGGTCAGTCTGGTCTCTACTGCTGAGACCTGCTGTGGGGCAGACAGCACCTTGAGGGCAGAGCCCACCACACTGTTTTCTCCTTGTGTTTCAGTGAATTTGAATTTTCTGTTCACGTACTGGGCCCTGCACCGAACAACTCCAGAAGGTGCCCGGGCACTGCAGATGGCTCTGCACACCCTCAAGATGATGGCCCACGGGGGGATCCATGACCATATTGGTCAGGTAGGAGTAAATCTTTGGGGATAAGCCCCTGTCATGCCCAGGAGGTGTGGGGTGGAGATGTGGGATAGAGATGTCTTCGCATGGTCTCTGCAGGGATTTCACCGGTACTCCACTGACCAGCAGTGGCATGTTCCTCACTTTGAGAAGATGCTCTACGACCAGGGGCAGCTGGCAGCTGTGTACAGCAGAGCCTTCCAGGTACAGCTCTGGCATCCCTCTGTGTGGCTCCCACTCTTGCAGGTTGCGTGGACTGGCTGGTTTGGGGAGCAGCTTCAAAGCCTATTCCCCAAGATACTCCCCATCCCATGGGCATGGAGCAATCCAATACTCCCCCTCATCTCCTGTTGTTTATCCAGAAGTGCTGCACAAACTGTGGCAGTATAGCCCCAGGGCTTTGAGCATAATGGAGGACAAAATAGCCTTTGAGCTGGTCTTCACAAGTCAGCAACAAATGCTGCTGCCTCTGACTGAAGGGGGAGTGCTCTGAGAANGACCTCGGTCTAACTGCAGCATTGCTCTCCACTGCCCTTCATAGATGTGCAGTATTCACTGATAGTAGAATTCCATTGAAGGTCTTACTCTGGATCCATCCCTCTTTTAAAATCCTTGGGCTTTCAAATGTTCCTTTGCCAACTCTTCAAATTGAAATTTCTCACCATATCTTGCCCCCCCTCTGCCCATGTAACACTGACGTCCACCATGTGTCTCCCGCAGATCTCTGGTGATGAATTCTTTGCTGATGTTGTCCGAGACATTCTACTCTATGTCTCACGGGACCTGAGTGACCAGGTAGGCTCTTCCCTGAGCTGAGCCAAAGGGAGCCACTTACCCTGCCCTGGGATGTGGCCTGGGGCTGTTTTTCCCTCCCAGCTGAGCTCTGGAGCACTGCTGAAGCTGATTAGCCAGGCTGCTAGCCATGTGTGGTGATGGGGAGATGGCTGAAAGTGCTTTCCTGGACCATCTCTCTGTTGCATTTTTCCCAGGCAGGAGGTTTCTATAGTGCAGAGGATGCAGATTCCTACCCAACCTCCACATCCACAGAGAAGCAAGAAGGAGCTTTCTGTGTGTGGGCAGCTGAGGAGCTCCGGGCTCTCCTCCCTGACCCTGTCAAGGGGGCCACAGAGGGGACAACGTTGGCAGATGTCTTCATGCACCACTACGGAGTGGAAGAGGCTGGCAACGTGGACCCCATGAAGGTGAGGGAGAGCAAAGACTTGTCTGGTGCCAGGAGTGCTGGTGGGGACCTGCATCCATAGGCGTGGAAGGATGGCAGAGCAGTCCCAAAACACTCAGAGTCCAACACCTCCCAAGCCCAATGGCATTCCTAGAACACGTCTCCCTTTCCTTGCAGGACCCCCATCAGGAGCTGAAGGGAAAGAACGTCCTCATTGCCCGGTGCTCCCCAGAGCTGACGGCAGCGCGGTTCGGGCTGGAGCCGGTCTGGCTGAGTGCCCTGTTGAAGGAATGCCGGCAGAGACTGTCCTCAGCCCGGGCACAGCGGCCACGGCCACACCTGGACACCAAGATGCTGGCAGCATGGAACGGTGAGAGGTGGCTCCACACTGGGGGCACGTGGGCAGGCTGAGATCAGTGACTGTGTGGAAGCAGCTCCACACCTGCAAGCCTTGGGGGTGTCAGGTTACTGTTTTGGCTTTATTTCCCTCCCAAGCTGCCAGCAGAGAGCAGCAAAACTCTTCCCCTGGCTTGGTCCAGCTCTTCTGGCTGGGCTGCGGGGAAGGGGTCTGAGTTGGGGACCCAGGATCCTGGTGGGCACAGAGCCCATCCCTACTGCTGCATGGCTGAGGGATCACAGCACTGTGTCTATCTGTCAGGGAATAACTGGAGGACACCAGGCTCTGTTCCCAGCAGTAAATTCCTGGGTGTTTGGAGCTGGCATGGGCTGAAGTTATCCTGCAAACTGGAGTAGTCTTGAGCCCTGTATCTGCCCACAAGTTAGGGTTCAGCTCTTGCTGGCCTTACAGTAGTTGTCTGTCTCTTTGGCGACAGCAAGTGACTTCATTAGTGATTGGAACCAAGCAGAAGAGCTGAGACCTGACATGCTGGAATCAGGGAGGATGAGCTTCACATTGAGCATCCTTCAAAGGACTGACAGTGACCCTTTCAGCAGTTCCATGTGCCCCCTCTGACCTGTCCTGCTGTCTCTGCCTCTGCAGGGCTGATGATCTCAGGCTTTGCCCAGGCTGGGGCTGCCCTGGCTGAGCAGGGCTATGTGAGCAGGGCTGCACAGGCAGCTGCCTTCCTGAGGACACACCTTTTCGACCCTGACAGCGGGAGGCTGTTGCGGAGCTGCTACCGGGGCAAGGACAACTCAGTGGAGCAGAAGTGAGTACAGAGAGTCCACAGACTTGACTGGCCACCTGCAGGTGCTGCCCAGACCCCCAGTTCTCTCTTCCAGTCAGGACTGAACTAGGAGGGAGGGAGGCTGTTCTGTATAGAGCTCCGGTGCAGTTTAGGAAGGATTAATGTCGCTCAGCCAGTGAGGAGGAATTGAGGTCAAAATCTTTCCCATTCTTTCATGCTGGCAAGTGTCTTCCCTTGTCTTCTCCTCCTGTACAGAAAGAACCCTGGGGCTGAGTTGTGTGATGGCCACAGCCATTGCTTTGCTTGGTGGCATCTCCTTGGGTAGCACAGGCCAGTAAGCAGGGCTTTGCTGGGTTGGAGAACATTCCCAACCTGCTCACTTTAGAGATTCTGATTTTCCTTCCCTGTCTGCCACTGCAGCGATGTGCCCATCCAGGGCTTCCTGGAGGACTATGTCTTTGTCATCCAGGCACTCTTTGACCTGTATGAAGCCTCGCTGGACCAGGGCTGGCTGGAGTGGGCCCTTCATCTCCAGCACATGCAAGACAAGCTCTTTTGGGACCCTAAAGGGTTTGCTTATTTCTCCACTGAGGCTGGTGATCCCTCCCTGCTCCTGCGTCTCAAGGATGGTGAGCTCAGGGACCTGGCCCTGTGTTCTGTGGATTGTGGTGTGGGAGGACAGGGCTGATGGCAGATGGTGGTGAGGCACTGGGTTGATGGCTGATGTTGTCCTTTGCAGACCAAGATGGAGCAGAGCCCACCCCTAACTCTGTCAGTGTCACAAACCTGCTTCGAGCAGCTTGTTACTCTGGTCACATGGACTGGATGGAAAAAGCCAGGAAGATCTTGGCTGCCTTCTCAGAAAGACTGCAGAAGATCCCAATAACCCTCCCAGAGATGGTCCGGGCCACTGCTGTCTTCCATCACACCCTCAAACAGGTATGGGCTGGGGCTCAGTGTCCCTTGCAGGACCTGCTGTATGAAGTGGAGCTGGCAATGGCATGGGTGCAGTCACAGCTCTGTTTTCTCCCTCCTGCCACCCACCCTCCCCCTGGACAGGTCGTTATCTGTGGGGACCCCCAAGGAGAAGACACTAAAGAGATGCTGCACTGTGTCCGCTCTGTCTTCATCCCAAACAAGGTAGAGGTGCCCCCTGCCTTGTCAGCCCTTTCCTGCTCTCTGCTGCCTGCGCTGCTGGTGCTTCATCCTTTCTCCCAGTGCAGCTGTTGCACCCATCCTTCTCTGTTCTGCCTCTCTTCTGGGAAGCCTCCTGTCCTTTCCATATCTAAGCACAGCCAGCAGGGCCACGGCTGAGCCTTGCACCCTTCTCCCTGCACAGAGCATGGGCAGCACAGTACAGAAGTGGCTGCAGCAGAGGTTGTTATTGCTGCTCTCAGCCTGAGCCCAGTGCTTTCCCAAAGGGAAACCTTTCATTCTGGTGTGGATGTGTCATGTCCTGTGCAGACCCAGTCAGTGTCTGGGTCACCTGCTGCCTGGAGACACCCTCACATTCTTGGAAGGGATGAGGCAGTGCCTCACTCCAGTTCTGGGTGACACCAGCTGGGAGAGGCTGGCTTTTCCCAAAGCTCTTCTCCCGTTCAGAAGCTGTTGCTGTGTAGTGGGGTTCCTGCCTGGCTCTGCTTGTCCTCATCCCTGCTTTGAGATGTATCAGTGCATCCCACAGAGAGGCTGGAGTTGTTGGCTGCATCTGGAGCTGGCAGGGAAGGGCAGCATAGCAGCTGGTGCCTATCAGCTTTGGTAGTGAACGTCCCTCCCTTGGGGACGATGGCTTTGACCTCAGCAAAGCTGTGGAGCTGAGGGAAATAGGACTGGGCTGCGAGTGAGAGGGCTTGGTGTTTGGATGGATTCATCCCTGGGCACTGGGTCCTGGTGCCAGGGACTGGCATGCTCAGTGTCAGTACGTGGGAAGCTGAGGCCAAAACACCACTTTGCCTCTGTAACACCAGCTAGGATGAACTGGGGAGGGCTGAGCCATCAGCAGAGGATCTTCTGCTCTGTCCTTTCATTAGCTCAGCCCACAGGGGGTGTTGCCCCTGACCCTCTGCAAGTGTGCCTAGCAGTGTTTAATGCCAGCACTGGGGGAGGAGGGACACATTGCCAGGGGCACAAGTGGGGCACTCAGCTCTCTGTCCTTCCTCTGCCCTCACCCGTCCAGCAGCGCCCTTGTTCCTTGCAGGTCTCAATTTTGTGTGCGAGGCCTCTATTCCCATACTCGTCCTCTGTCCCTTTGAAGGATTACACTGGGTGACCCAGTTTGCAGGAATGGGAGCCCAGCACCATTGTTAATAACCCTCTGCCCACAGCTGGTTCAGCCCTTGGTCCCCTGAGCCCACACCAGCAGCTTTGGGGTCTTGAGCAGAGCAAATAGCATGGCCCTGTCCTCTTCTTCCCTGCAGTCTGGCTCCCTTCTGCAAAGCTGGTGACAAGCCTGGCTGGTGGGGATGCTCCTTCCCCAGGAGGGGAATCTTTCTCCCCCAGGCTTTTTCATTCCTTGGGGAAGGGAGAAAGATGAGGTCTGGGTATTTTGGATGGATATTTCCATGGGGGAGTGAAGCCATGGTTATGCCTGCCAGGGCTGCTCGCAGGGGACCTGTGGTTCGAGGGGCATGTGAGAGGCTGCAGCTGGAGGCTGGCAGCAGGCAGGGTGGGAGTCTAGCTCTGTTTGCCCCTTGTGTGTTCCTCATGTTGCAATGATGAGGTGGAGCTGAAGCTGTTCCAGTTTGGGTTTGTTTCCTGGAAGAAGAGTTGTGGCAGGAGGGAAAAGCTCTCCCCCAGAAGAGCACAGGCCTGTGGATACATATCTCCCTTTCCCCAAGCATGAGTGTGCAGGAGTGGTAGGAGCATGATCTCTGGCAGCAGCAATGGTTCCTCACCTTGCAGAGGTGATGGGAGGAATGGGGGAGAATGCCACCTCTCAGAGGGTTGCAATACCTTTGGGAGCAGCCCCCTGCCTCCCAGCAGCCGTCCCTCTTTCCATGCTGTGTCACAGACATGATCGTGCTCCTGTTCCCACCTGCCTCCACCCCCCTTCAGCTGCTCCTCAGATTTCCTTCCCTGCCTCAGAAGCTTCCCTAAGCAGAGCAGCCCTGGGTCACCTGCTCCAGGGACACAGCTGATTTGGGAATTGCCTTTGCCAAGCAGTTAGGGGAACATCCTGTGTCTCCTGTGCCCCCACTCCCTTTGTGCCAGCAGGGTGCTGGGGCCCAGGCTGAGTGCGGGAACACAATTAATTAGGTCTTTCCAGTAATTAATTCCTTACAAACCTCACACTGAAATCCTTGCTGTAACGAGATGCTGATGATAAAATTGCATTAAGGTTGTGATTTTAAATGGACACTGGGTCTGGAGTAGCCCTTTGCTGCAGGCAGCTCTGTGGGGATGCAAGTAGGGCTGATGCTGATAGCTGTTCCTGTGGGTGTCCTGGTGCTGGGAGCAGAAAGGGCTGGATCCCTGCTCTGGGACTGGAACCCAGCTCCTGGTATAGATCTCTGCCCTATTAATGGTCTTTAGGATAATTATGAAGGATCCCATTATCTCCTCAGCTGCAGAGTGCTCTACTGCCACTCGCCTTCATCCTGGCCCCGTGAGAGGACCTTGGGGAGCTTGTGAGAAAAATGAATAATGAATTTCAGATTGGACATGAATTGGTAATTAATCACTCCTGGAATTAATTCCAGACAAAGGCGAAGGGGGAGGAGACTGGGGGAAGCAGGAGGCAGGCAGGGGACAGGCTGAGCCAGAGCTGGGTCAAGCAGATGTAGGGTGATGGAGGATAGTACAGGACTGCAGCAGCCACTATCCAGGGCAGGGACTTAGGGATGTGGTGCCCCCCTGGGGACATAAGGGTGTGCCAGGCATGCGTGAGGCTGTGTGGGTGTCTCTGGATGTCTGGGTTTTGTGCTGGCCCTGGCGTAGAGGATGCTGCGTGCTGGGTGAGCGGTGCCGTGGTGGGAGATGTGTGTGCTGTGAGAGGCAGCATTTGGTGTCAGCATCCCTTGGTGGCATTGGCATGAGTAACAGTGACATGTTGTGTGTCCATGCTCAGCAGACACATGCAGGGCTGAGACTGGGGCAGGCAAGGGAGAGCTGTGTGTTCCAGCAGCAGGATGTTCCCTCTGTGCCTTGGGAAGGGACAGCCTTTTGCTCACCCTTTGCATCTGTGTCGGCATGAGGCTCGCTGCCAGCTCCTGGCCTTTTTCCTGATTAGCCTGCAAGTCCTGAGGCTTTAACAAACATTGTCCCTTTCAGAAAAGCTAATTGTCCTGGCAGCCCAGTCATCACCTCTGCTGATGCTGCTGTGTCAGCCACGAGAGCCCCTGACCCACTGCTCATTGCTGCCTTAGTTTTTCTGGGAAGCGTGGGGAGGGCAGGAGGAACTGGGCAATGCTGCAGTTGTTCCTGGGGCTGTTCCTGGGCTGGGCAGGTGTCCCCAAGGAGCTGGCTAGGCTGGGATGTGCTGATCCCTGTGCTTCATCCTGGCTCCCAGGTGTCTGGTGTGATTAAGGGAGGCAAAGCTGCCACATCTCCATTATGCTTCTTCCTGCACTGGCATTACAGGGATGTGACCCCTGTGGGACTCTGACAGAGGGCTGGAGTGGGTCCCTTCAGCTCCCCATCCCCTCCCCATTTTGGGAGGGTGTCTGGGAGGACATTTCCAGCCCTCATCGTGTCAGTGGGGCAGGAAGGACCAGCTGGCTGGTGCTGGCTGTGCTTCCTCACTCTCACAGCTTCTTCTCTGGGCAGGTGCTGATGGTCGCAGATGGAGACAGGACTGGGTTCCTCTACCACCAGCTGCCTTTCCTTGCATCCCTGGAGAGGAAGGATGGGAAAGCCACTGCCTATATCTGCAGCAACTTCACCTGCTCCCTGCCTGTCACCTCTGTCCAGGAGCTGCGTGAGATGCTCAGCCCATGACCCCCTCAGTCCTGCTGCCTGCAGGAAGGCAAGAGGGGAACAGACTGGCATGGGAACATGGGAGAATCCCATAACAGAGCCACCCTGAGCACCATCCCAGATGGTTCCTAGCAGTGCAGTGGGGCTGTGCCCTTCCCTACCTGCAGCACTGTTGCTCCAGCAGCATCTCAGCACAACTGACTCTGGTCCTGGGTGCTGTTTTTGGTATGGCCAGGAGACAATTATGGAGGAGCATCTCCTGCCCCTGTATGCACGACTGCTTCGCACTTCTTCTTGCTGAGGAAAAGGAAAACAAATTAAATATAAATCCCAGTGTTAATGGAGAAGTCATATGGGAAAACTGTTAGGGTTCCTGTAGTGCCCCAGGGTAACACTGTCAAATGCACCTGGATGACTTGGAGTCAAGTGCTCTTAAAAGTGTTACTGGCTACAACTGCTGTGGTATTTTTCCATTACAAAGGAGATTGTAACATACCTTAACTTAATATATAGTGCATGAAAAAAACCCTGCTGATTACAGCTGATGTAAAGTTTCTTCTCCCTTTCCTCCCCTCCTTCCCTCCTTGTCCTCTGTGCTTCCAAATGGGTTTCAGCATCCCTCGGACACCCTGTGCTCCCCCAGCATGGCACCTCA
The DNA here is from genome assembly GCA_013397195.1 of Hylia prasina. Lineage (NCBI taxonomy): Eukaryota > Metazoa > Chordata > Aves > Passeriformes > Sylviidae > Hylia > Hylia prasina. The sequence continues at coordinate 80,233 of VYXD01007612.1, forward strand.
CACCCACGCTGGCTGGGTGCTGTCATGTGGCAACAAAGTACCACTGCCCACTGGCTTTCTAGTGGGTTGTGCCAGGATTTCGGGGTAAGTAGCTGGAAGAAATGCCTTTGAAGTCAAATTGGAATTTTGCACTTCATCTGAGTGCTTTCTGTGCTTGTAGAAGAGGAGGGGTTTTGTTTTCTCTCCTCTCTTGGTTTTAAAAGCCTGAAGTGTTTCTGCCAATCCAGCTGAAAATTGCTGGTTTGGCAGATGGCTGCCTGCTTTCCTCTGGGGTTNTCTCTGCCTCTGTGGGGATTGATTTGACACCTGTCCTGAGGAGTGCTCAGAGCGAGTTGGTTTGTGTCTGCCAGGAGAGCATCCTCAGAGGGCAGGGCTGGTGCTGAGTGCCTATGGGAAAGCCTGCATAGATGCTGCACTGGCAGCTGTCCCCGAGGTGGCACAGGGCTGGGGTGACATGCTGAGCCCATTTTGGTGCCCACTAGCCCCTTGTGGCACAGACACAGGGTGCTTTCCTCACATACCCTGTTGCTTGTTGGTGTCCCTGTGATCATCACCCAGGCAGAGCTGTGCTGTGAACCTCTGTCAGGATGAATTGGCCTCACCTTTCAGTAAAATAAAACAGAATGAGAAGTTCTTTGTGATGAATAACTCTTGTTGTGGCACCTCTGTCCTCCCGGTGCCTTTGCCTTGCTGCTGTCACTGGGTGCTGGTGGCCATGTCCTGTACTTCCCACATTCTGCCTGTCCCTGGAGCCACCCCTGGGCTTTATGGCCTTAGCAGGGGGTGGCTTTGCTTGAGTTCTACTGCAGCCCCCCTCTCTTCAGGACCCCTTGCTGCCCCTTGGCCAGGCTCAGTGCTGGGGCACCCAGGGCTGCTGCTCCTCACTGGTGGCTATGGTGGTTAAACCTTCCCAGTGGTGCTTCCTGGCATTTCCTACTATCCTGTCACCAACCTTCTGATTTCTTGGTAAATGCTGTTTTGCTACAAGCCTTGTTTTCTGGGGCAGTTACCAGGAGACAGGGCTGCTGGGTGCTGCCCAGCCTGCCCAGGCTCTCAGGAGGATGATGGAGTGGGATCCTTCAGGCTCATGGGTCTTGTGCCACTTCAGTGTCTGTTTTCCTGATCTCCTCCCACAGATGCAGGGGTGTTCTCCACCAGTGCAGAGGCTCAGGGTGGCTGGAGGCAGCATCCTGCACTCCCCCTGCTCCTCTCCAGCTGCAGAGCTGTCAAAAAAGCTCTTCAGAAACACATCAAATAACTGATGTGTTTGCTGCTTTTTTCCCCAAAACACTTGGGTTTACCATCAGGCACAGATGGCACAGGGGGACTGCTTCCTGCCCAGGGCTCTGGGCTCACCTGGGAGCCCCAGCAGCCACGGATGGTGAGAAACAGGTTTTCCCGTGGCATCTTTTTAATAAAGCAGGTGTTTATAACATTTAACACTCAGATTGAGGGAGGTGCAGGGCACCCTATTGCTCAGACCACCAAGGCAGATGGGAGGCCTGACACCCACCATGCCCCTTTGGGGGCTCCGAAACATATGAGGTGAGGGAGGGGCAGCTTAAGCAGCCACCCTTGCCGTGCTAATGAGGCTTTCCCTCTAATTAATATTCCTTGGAAAATGCAGCACTGGTTCTGGATCTCTCAGCTTCTATCTCTTGTGGCATTGATGTGACATCAATGGGAGATGGGCTTTGAAAGCTGTTTGTTGTGGGGGATGTTGCATCTGTGGGAGGCGGGGGATGGAGAAGGTTGTTCCAAGCCGGGATCCTGCTCCAGTGTCAATACCCCCATCCAAAACACATGCAGGGGTGCAATTTGGGAATGCTAGCCTTTGAGAAGGTACATTGGGCAAAAGAATGAGATTTCTTAATCTGGGCACGTGGTTAATTCACACATGAGCACCCACGTCTGGCACGGCTGAGCACCCCATTGCCTCACGCTTGGGTGCCCAAATAGTCAGCACCTGAGCCCTGATCTACTTATGCCTGAGTGGATGATTAGCTCCTGCCTGAGGGTTATTTTGGGCTTGAACAGGCAGATTTTGGTAGCTTGGGGATGCTACAGGAGGAGGTTTGGAAGTGCTGCTCGGTGGTTGCTCTGAAAGTGATGAAAATGCTCCATAATGCCCCAGAATATTAGGGGAACCTATGACAGGCAGATGCAGGGGGGCAGGAGATGTGGGTATGAGGGGTCCTTCCAAAGTCAATCCTGTGTTGTTGAGCCCAGTTACTCCAGTAAATTCCCCTAGAGGGAATTTGCAGCCAGCAAGCTGCCATGGTGAATCCCCTGAGCTCCAGCCTCCTCTCCTGGGTAATTTGGTGTCCCTTTGCTCGCTGGGGTCCCCTTGCAGCAGGATGTGGGTGGGGGTACGTGGTGGGTTGCACCAACCCTTGTCTGGCATCCCATGGAGCACCTGCAGGCAGTGAAGGGGGCTGGGGGGCTCAGCACCTCCTGCTACCCCTCCCTGCCCCAGCATTTTCCTTGCACAGATGTTCACACCATCCAGCTCCAAGTAATTCCAATATTCCTGACAAGTGGATTAGCAGCTGGGGCTGGCTGACACTTGCTCAAAACGTGCTTCTTTCTTTTTAAACTGACCTTCCATGCAGATTGGTGCCAGGGACCAAGGGGACACAGCCAGGCTGTGATGTGGGGACTCTGTGGGGGTGTCCCTTGTGGCTCAGCTGCTTCTTTTGTTTCCCCTCCCACAAAAGCATGTCCTGGCCATTTCTATCCAAAGCCTGCACCGTTTCTGCATGGCCCTGGAGCATGTGCCCTGCCTGGCCACTCCCAGAGCCCCTGTGTGCTCCAGAGCTGTGCAGAGGAGCTCGCAGCTCTCCCCAGGCTGGCTGCCTTTGCCAGGTGCACTGGCCAAGGTATTTTGGGGACCATCCTCCCCATGTAATGCTCAGCTGCTCTGAACAGGCTCTGCACCCACAGGCCAATGCTTAGAACCAGTTTACCACTTGGAAGTCTCCCATTCCTGCCTGGCAGCTGCAGCAATCCCACCCATTCCTCAAGGGAATGCCCACCTTGGCCCCAGCTGGGAAGGCAGGAAGGGATGAGGAGGGATGGTTGTGGTACAGCAGGAGGCCATCAGCACCAATTCAGGGTTATGCAATGGACGCTTGGCCATTGCAGGCCAGGGTAGGGGTGCATATGGCCATTAATCCTCCTTTAATATGGTTCTAGTATTTACTGACTATGGTAACTGTTGCATTACATCAAACAAAATGTTTATTTTGGAGGATTTGCAAAAGGGCAGAAGAGGATGCCCAGGGAGGAAGGTGCAGGTTTGTGGGTGTCTGGGTGAGAGGGGGTTTTGGGGGTGTACAGAGGAATCAGAACTGCAGTAGAGGGATGGCCTTGCCATCAGCGTGGGGTTATCCCCAGGTGGTGTGCCAGGCTGTCAGTCTAGGTGAGGTGACAGTGGCATCTCCACTGCTTTTGGAATTTCTGAGCAACTAAATTAGAGGCGAGAGATGCTGAGGGCTCCCAGGGAGCCTGGGCTGCTAATCAAAGGGGAACAGGCTCTGCTTTCTATCTGGGATTTTATTGAAGACTCCAGGAGGGCTGAGGCTGCTCCTCTCCCCATGGCCGGGTGGAATTTGGAGTCAACTTCTTGTGTACTGCAACCTGGCAGGAGCAGGTAGCAATATTTCATGGTATCCTGAGACTAAAACCCACATCAAGAATGCTCAGGCTTGAGGAAATCCGGAGCTGCCAGTCAATGCCCAGTTTTTGGGGCCAAATCTCCTGCTGGAATAGCAGCTCCCAGCCACAGGAGCCGGGTTTCTGGCTGCAGCATGGATGTCCTGAGACAACTTCCCTGGTGCCTGTGGGCTGATACCTGCTGGCTTGTTTGGGGTTTTTACCCCCGGAGGAGAAACCTGAATGTCCCTGTGTGACCCAGCACTCTCCTCCCCTGACACCCATGAATCTGGGACAGCAGAGCTGGGCTCGCTGCAATTATCCATGGATTAATGGCAGCTAATTTAGTTTGAGTCACAGAAGCTAAACTGGATCAATATGGGGTGAAGAGGATAAAGGAGGAATCAATAAGCATTCAGAAATGCAGAAATTGGGCTGCACATCCCTGTGGGGCGATGCTTTTGGGGCTGGGGCAGCGGCGCTGCCTGAGCGATGTGCGGCTGGGAGGGAGCGGTGGGGACGTGGGAGCGGGTGGCAGGTGATCTCGGGACAATGCACGCCAGCACGGCAGAAGCACGACTCAGCACAAGGCTTTGATGGGCTCAGCAGACCGGAGGCTGCCGTGACAGGCGAGAGCTGCGGCTCTGCGGGATCCGAGGCGCGGCTTTGACAGTCGGTGCCGGTGCGCTTGTCCCCGCTCTCCTGGGGACGTCACAGCCGCCAGGAAACCGGTTTGATGATCAGCCGCGATTTGGATACAGGCTGGCTGGGATCACCTGCAAGGTGTGCACCAACCGGGCATCCTCACAGCGCGATGGAAGCTGGGGATGTCCCAGTGACCTCGAGTTTCTGTGCTCCTGTGGCCACCAGTGAGGGCTTGGTCTGTCTCCCTCGTGTTGCCTCCTGGCCTTGCAGCAGGGCATGAGGCAGGGTCCTTTTTCATAGCTGACAGGCCATTAATATTTATAGCAGCCTATTAAAAATGGCCACTGCATCCCAAATTAGTCACGGGGCCCTGGATAGAGGCGGGGTGCTGGGTGCAGTAGCACTGATATCACCCCTGACTCCGTGCTCAGATGACAGTGGCATGGCCTCTCAGCTGGGATGGGATGGAGCAAGGGATCCCTGTTCCTCTGGGACTGCATGAGCAGCTCTCAGGTCTTGCCTTTGGACCAAGCCCTGCTCCCTCATGTGACGCTCTCATCCCTCCTGGGAGCCTGCTCAGGGTGCCAACAGCACCCAGATTTCTACTCTTCTTGGCTCCTCTTCCTCACCATCTTGTGCTTTAAAACTCGTGTTTTAGTGGCTGTGAATGAGGTCTCCATCAGCTGCTGAGGGCTGTGGGAGCTGCTACCCCCACCATGTGCTGGGGATGTGCTGCCTCTGGGATGCAGCCAGAACAGATGCCTTTATCTCCCTAGAAAAGAAAGGATATTATTTGTTCACCAAATCACCTGATTTGGTGAACAAATAGAAATTAAAAGAGAAAAGGATGGAGATCAAGTTATTTCCCATCTCTTAAGGGGCTGCCAGGGATAACAAAGAGAAGAATCTAATTTAGAAGGCGTCTACAAAGACAGAAGTGCTGGAGGGGTCCTCACTGTAGTGTGAAGCTGCAGCCTGAGTGTCAGTGGAGCAAACCCATGGGGATGGGATGTGCCCTGGCAAGAGCAGGTGTCCCCATAGTGTTTGGAAACCCCCGTGCACCTGGGCAGGCTTGGCCAGGGGCAAAACGCTGGCAGGGAAGGGTTCTTGCTTTGCTCTCTGTGGCCAGTCTGTGAAGCAGGATGAGGAGGACCCTGTGCTGGGAGCAGGCAGGCAGAGGCAGTAAGGCAGAGCAAAAGGAGATAGGAGACAAAATTAAGAGGTAATCAGGCTGGAAATACAACCCGGGGAGGAAAAAGCACTGAGCATGGCTGGGTTAACCCAGGTCAGTGCAGGGCAGAGGTTCAGTGTCAATGTCCCTGTGACATTCCCAGAGGGGAATGGGGTGGAGGGGACAACAAGGGCCTGGTGTCCTTTGAGACTTGCAGATCTGAGAAGCACAGGCAAAACCCACTCTAGGAAGGTGCTGTTCTCTCTCCACACCACCTCCCCATCCTCCTGCCTGGCCTGCTATTCTGGGCTCCCTCATCACATGCTAATGAAGGTCCTGGATACTGCCACTAATGAAGGACCTTGGCTTTGATCACCAGCACAGATCCTTCCCCTCTTTCTGGATGAGATTCTTGTGGCATTAATGAAGTCCATAAATCCCTTTTATCTCCCAGGACAGCCAAGGGGAAGGGCTGCAGTGCAGTGGGGGTTCTGCAGCCCCCCCAGAGGAGTGTAGCACCCAGCCTCCTCCCGAACCCTATCTCCATGGCAACACTGTGGGATGCTTCTGGATACTCTTGCAAGGCTAGCAAGGAGAATCCCAGCAGCCTGGGAACTTTGGCAGGGTCAGGGAGAAAATGCCTGTCTGGGTTAAGAGCATGCCTGTCTGCCTGTGTGTTCTGTCCAGCCACAGCAACATCCCTGTGGATATTGCTCAGAGGCTCTGCTTGACCCCAGCAGCAGCCACTTACAACTCACCCAGTCCACACCACCTCTCCAGTGATGATGAGCATCTCCCAGAACAAACAACTATAGAATTAACCCCACAGGCCTTTCAGCCCCTAATTTTCTATCCCTGACCATGTCCTTAGCTTAGCTTTGATGAGCCAAGGGATAGAAAATCCCAGAATTTCTATAACACAGCACCAGTGCAGCCTTTGGCCTTGGATATATATTTTTCCTTAACATCTGTTCTTTCCTTTTTACTGTGGTTTATAATACCAAGCACAGTCATATTTAAGGAAACATAGCCCAGGCACAGGGGGCTCAGGAGTTCTTGTGGTGCATTGGGAGGGGGAAGTTTGGGGCTGTTTCAGGTGAATGCATGAGCTGGCTAGCAGAGAAAAGGGATCCTTCCTGCTTCCCTGAGGGTCTCCTTCCAGATGTCTTAGGGCAAAAATCAGCCCTGCAGAGGAAACACATGGCTGTGTTGCTGTGTGCCTGCTGGGATGGAGGTGTCTTGAGGGGGCTGCCCTCCTCTCAAAGTCGTCCCCCGTGTTCCCACAGGCTGAGCACTCGGGAGCTCAGGTTGTTCCCTTTCATTTGTTGTCATTTATCTATAATTTAGAGCTGGGTTTAGTTATATTCTAATTGAGTTTCATGTGTCACAGCATGTCTCAAACAGAAAATAAAATATTTAACAACCTCCACTGGTAATAAAGATTCACATTTGCCTCATTCTGGTTCACAGTACATGAATATTCTGCACTGCACTCTGCAGGTATTAACTTCATTCAGATTTCTCCCTGGTTATGCAATATAACAGTAATGACAGACGGAAACCAGAGCTTAAAAAAATTATAATCAAAACCAACAACAGCAAACCAGTTTGATGTCATTAACTCCCCTCTGTTGGTTAGGAGAGCATTAATATGTTCCCTTTCATTGCTGGCTCCTGTGTGCATGCAAGTGCTGTGTGTCTGCTCACACTATCAGGGGCAGGAACTGGGGCAGGAGAAGGGCAGGGGCAGCTCCAGAGCTGGGACAGATCTGGTTTTGGAAGGCCAGGACCAAACTGGGCTGAAATAAAGCCAGGATCGTGTCTCCACTGTGCTGCTGCTTGAGTGGGGGTGCGTGTGAGATTGGATGTGGACAAAAGCATCACTGGTCTGTGCTGGGGCCAGGGCTGTCACAGCTGGACACTCAGGTGGTGAAATGGGTCAGGCCCATGGTGGGAGCAAGCCCTGGGTGATTTTTGGGTGGTAGCCGGTCCCCATGGGGGTGAGCTGTGTCTCTCCTAAGCAAACAGTACCTGGGTACTGTGGGAAGGTAGCTCTTGGGGAAGGTCTTGGGGCTTGTGTTCTGAGGATGACTGAGTGCCATAGCCAGGTCTGATATGCGGGGGCTTGCCCAGGGCTGTGCTGAGGGAGACGAAGCCCCTTGGGACACAGTTGGGTCCAGGCTTTCCACTGCAACAACTTCCAGGAGGCAGAGACGGGCTTTGATCTTGTTGATGTCCTGTGTTTTGCTGTGAGGCTGCTGGGAGGTTGGTGTGGGGCACCTGCCAGTCCTTTGCCCCATCCCCGGATGGTCTGAAGACTTGGGCTGTTCCTTGGAGAGCTCCCATGGGAAAGCCTGGGGCTGTGATGCCTTGGAATCTCCAAACTCACTAATTACCCCAAGAAAAGGGAGGATGTGGGGACATACTGGTCTGGTACCAGCGTGCAGAGCATGAGAAGTGGCATGGGGCTGGCACTGGTGTTGCGGGCCTTTGCCACACCACATTCCCTTGTGTTCCCTGCACCCCACAGGGCGCTGGATCCCCACCAGCTCTGCCCTTCTCCCACGCTGACAGTCCTGACCCACCAGACCGTGCACCTTCTGCACCTGAGAATCCCATTGTGTCCCTGTGCACTCACCAAGGGCCGGGCAGCCCCAGCCAAGTGCTTCCCCCTCACAACCCCCGGACGGGTTAACCACAGGGGCCGAGCTGCTCGTGCTGCCCGTGGGTTCGCTGAGGTGATGCTGATTCGTGCCAGGGAGAGGCCACACACAGGCACAGGTGTGATCCAGCTAAAACGTTAAAACGTGTGGAACTGGCTAAAAGCGTCTTGGGCGCCACCAGCACCTCCCCTCCGGCACCGGGAGGAGCGGGCACAGAGGAGGGACCGCACGGAGCTGCGGGCATGTGGCTCACTCCTGGGGCTTGCCGGGGTCACCCGGCTGCTCTGCCACCTCTCACACTACATCCCTTGCTTCCTGCACATCCCCATGCCTGCCATGGCTTTGGGGCATTGCCTCTGTTGCCTGGGTTCCCGTGCATCCTGAGGATACTGTCAGCTGCTGTAAATTCAAAGTGCTCTTTTAATTATGTGCCATGAGGAAAGAAGCCTCGATCTTGAAAGGAGGCTAATGATGGGACCAACAGGATATTTCCAGTGGCAGAAGCCCAGAATCCATCTCAATGTATCTTTAAAAGGGAGAAATTTCAGGAAAGCCAATGAAATAATTAATAACGTATAAACAATGACATCACCATACATGCCGCTGCTGGGGAAGTGATTTAGAGGTGCCTTGCCGACGTGAAGTGAGAACATCTGCTCTCTGCTGGAAGGAGGAAGAAGATCTCCTCATCAGCATTAAATTTAAATGAGCCAGTCCTGACTTCCACGCCTCTGCAGTGCTCAGCTCCTGCAAAAGGGTGACTGGGGAGCACAGGCTTCAGTGGGGGTTCAACAAGCCACTTATCCATGCCTAGCTTTCTAAGAGTGTTTAAATCAGACTTTTCTATCCAGGAAAGTCTGCTGGCTTTCTGTATGGACCCACTGCAGGGTGGGATTTGGTCTCCACTTGCCCCAGCGCTTTGTTCAGCATGTCCCAGCAGAGCCACCTGTGCCCCATCTCCCACGGGAGGGTGATGAGATGCACCCCAACGTTCCCACGGGGGGACAGAGAAGTCCGAGTGCTCTTGGTGATGTAGAAATTGCTTTAGGGTGAAATGAGGCCAGGATGACCCCACCCCAGCTTATTGCAGTACCCCCACACCCCAAACTGGGTGCCTCTGTCTGCAGCCACTCAGGTGCACTGCCCCCCATCAGCCACCCCCGCTGAGAGCTGCTGGCAGGCTCTGTCATGTTCCACATTATTTTTAATTATTTTTTATTTTAAATGGCTATTAATTACAAAGATTTCCCAGCAGAGGCCTTATATGAAAAAAAAAAAAATCAGAACGAAAGGGATAAAACCCCCCCTGCTTTTCACATCAAGGGTTCTTACAAGTGATCTGGAATGTGAATAAAATTGAGAGGGGTTAAGCAGTGAAAGAGCAAAGTTTGGGGTGTGGCACCCCAAAGTAAGGGCCAGTGGCACCCAGGGTGCCTCCAGTTCATGGACAAGATAATTTGTGGGTGCGGAGCCCCCTTCCTGGAGGAAAGATCTGCCACCCCAGCCATCCCAGATGTTCCAGCCTGCAGGTGCCAGCTTTGGGCAGCGCTCACTGGGATGGGATGTTCAGTGGGATGGACTGCACAAGCTCTTGCTCATGGCCCAGCACCCTGCTGGCTTGGCCCCAGGATCCCTGGCTCTTGACCTCCAGAGATGCCAGGTTAAAGCCACACTGTCCCTCTTGCCCTGACCCCTCTTCTCATGCCCCCCCAGGGAAAGGTTTCTCCATAGCCCTGTCCTCACTCTTCTCTGCTCTTCAGAGAAAGGGAGACATTTGTGCCATGTCAGTCGGTCACTGTTATGAGTGCCACATGCTCATTTAATATTCATTTATTTTAAAGCCATTTGGGTCATTCTCTCCCCAGCTGGAGAGGGAAACTGCTGTTTTAGGACAGGGGAAGAGGAGTGGAGGGTGGGGTGCTCACCAGAGCTGCCATCCAGAGCTGGGAGTTTGGGGACAGAGTTGGCCTCTTTGAGGAGGGATGTGACCCCCCTGCCCCTTCCCCACAGCAGCCCAGCCTTTGTACAGGGGTTTAATTATTTTGACCTACATGAGGTGGGACTGATGCCTTGGAGTGTCTACTTAGATCAGAGGCTAGACAAGATGAAGAGAATAAAAGTGGGTATTTATTAAAGGCCTTTCAGTAGACAGTGAAAGGGCAGTCAGAAACCCCTGGAGGTTACACCCAAGGTGGACGATGGTCAGGAGTTTTTCAGACAATTATAAGTTTGGTCTATTTACATATCAGGGGTTAATCCTCCAATTACAGCTTCAGGTAATGAAGTCGTAGTCCCCCAGTTTGCTCTCCCCCCCAACTCACTTTTGTTTACACTTTTTGGGGCCTGAGGCAGTAGTGTGTGCTTGAGTTTCAGGTCTAGAGGAATTGGTTTGAGCAAAATGTGAAGACAGTGACTAGCACTTTATATGGAGTTTAGAGTTATACACTAAAGCAGTACTGGATTTGAAAAATATAAAAGCTAAAATCCTAACACATCCATGCACAGCTGTTCTGTGGTGGGAGAGGTAGCAGGAAACAACCTTTACTAGGGAAAATTTTGTGGTTTATTTTTAAATATGGGCCAAGATCTGTTTTTCTCATGCCTAATCACCTGGTCCTTAGTAGCTGGCAGCTACTAACCTCTCCCTGCTCTCGCCCCCTCCCATGTCCACCTTTTCTCAATTAGCAATTTGCTCAATTGCTCAGCAGGTGCTATCACAGCTCCTCCTCCTGCCTCCCCTTTGCCAGACCTGGGAGCAGGAGGGTGTTTGGTGCAGCTCTGGGATGAAGGTGTTCTCTGGCTGGAGCTCCTGAGCACTCAGGTAAGAGCCCAAGTGGAATTATTGTGTTCAGATATTTGGCTCTTGTGCCAGTAGAGAGGGGTTGGTGATGTCCTTGGGTCCCTCTGGCTGCTGTGGAACCTTTGATGGAGACAAGGGGCTTTTCTTGAGCTTGGAGCTGCTGTGAGGGCAGGGCAGTGACTTCTGAGTGTCCCATGCTCAGGTGTTCCCCTGGCTCTGCCCTTCCCCTTGCCTGACTCTCAGTTCTTTTCTCTTTTTGGCACCTTGTACCATTCCTTTCTGAGGCCATTCCTATCGCTGGGGATGCCTTACGGAGCTCCCTGGGGTGCTGGAAGTGCTTTTAGCAGTGCTGGGGCCAAGGCAGGTGCTCCCTGGAGCACCATGTGGTGCTTGCTGGCAGCATCTGAGCTCAGGGATCCAGGGCCTGGCAATAGGCATCTTGTTTCCCTCCTGTCTTCCTGTTAGAAAGATTTGAAGATTCAGTTAGAGTCGCTGATAGCAGCAGGGCTGGTGCACTGCTCGTGCTCTGTGCTCAGGCTTAGTGGGAATTCAATGAAAGCCAAAGAACTTGGGAGAAAAAAGCAAGAAATGCAGATTTGAGGGGGTTGGGGGATGGTTTAGAGCACAAGTCTTATGAGGAGGAGCTGGGAGCTGGAGAAAAAGAGACTCAGGCAGGACCTTATTGCTCCCTGCAGCTGGAAGGAGGTTGATGCTGTGTGGGGGTTTGTCACTTCTCCTGGGTAACAGCAAGAGGATAAGAGGAAATGGCCACAAGCTGTTTCAGGGGAGGTTTAGATTGGATATTAGGAAAAGTCTCTTCACTGAAAGAAAGAGTGGTCAGGCATTGGAACAGCCTGCCCAAGAAACTGGTGGAATCATCACCCCTGGAGGGATTTAAAAGATGTGTGCATGTGGTGCTTACAGATATTGTTTCATGGTGGGCTTGGCAGTGCTGAATTAATGATTTGACTTGCTGATCCTAGAGGGCTTTTCCAGTCTGAAATGTCCTATGACTCTGTGGTTGGAGGCTTGGGGGTGTGCTCCAGCCCCTGGCATTGCACAATGGTGCCCACTGGGGAGAGGGAGCAGCACCAGGCTGGGATGGGGAAGACCTGGCATGACCTTCCTTGACCTGGAGAAGACCCTGGTCCACTGTGTGTGCTCAGTGGGGTGAGCTTGGGTGTCAGGGCAGGGCATGCCCTCCCAAAACCTCATCCCTCAGAGCAGGGTCTCCAGAGCAACAGTGAAAGCAAGCCAGGAGCTGGGCTGAGGCTCCATGTCCAGGGGTAGAGGAAGACAGATCCTCTCTAGGGCATGGGACAGGGCCTTGATCTTGGCTGGATTCAGCAGAGCTAATTTTCTGTCTGGAGGGAGAAAGCCATGGTGTATGTGAGAGGATATTTAACAGGGACAATATCCAGTGTAGTCTTGGGTTCTTGTGTGGTGTCTGGGGGGGCTTTGTGTCTTATGATGGTCAGAGCCAGGATGTGGCCACTAAAACACCCCAGTCTGCCCAGACAGAATAGTCTTGAAAGGGCACTTCCCTCTTCATGTTTTCTGGAGGTAATAGAGGTTGTGAAAGGAAATGTAAAATTTTTAAAGACAGTGGGGGCAGAGATATTTTTATTATAAATTATATTTTTACTATAAATTATGTTCTGAGCCCTAGAGGGGAAATGTGGGCTCAGGTCAGCTCTTGCCAGCTCAGGAGAATGAGCCACATTGGTGCTACAGCCTCAGGCAGTTAAGCCCTTGCAGATGTAGCAGTTCCCAAAACTCGGGCATGGATTGATTGTGTACCAAAAAGTCGAGGTGCAAACATTGATCATGTAGGAAAGTGCTGGTCATCAGCCAAGAATAAGCATTGCCCAGCCTAAATTATTAATTCCTTCATGCATGCCAAGCAGATTGTGCTGGTCATGGATGACCCCTTGCACAGTGGTTGTGCTTCATGCTGTAGTATATATTCCCTCCAACTACTTGTCTGGCTCTTCACTTAATAAAGATTGAGAGAGACAATAAATGTATTCATTAAAGAGGAAAGAAATGAAAGATGAAGCCCTGCTTGTGACCTCTAGCAGCTGGTTTCATTAAGCTTCTCCCAAACCCTCCATGGTGGTTCTTGGTGCCAGTACCTAGCCCCTGGGATTTGGGGATACAGCATCAGACTGGGAAGGCCATGGCATTGATGGGATAGCTGGGAAGAGCAAAAAAGTGTCTGGATGATGACAGAGAGAATTAGCAAAATGACCTCTTGGGGGGAAAGCAGATGTTTGGATGGGGTTATGAGAAGTTAAGGTGCTAGTTTGTGCTGTGTGGAATGTGGGGCTGGTCTGTTGCTCTTCCCAGACCCTCCACTGCTGTCCATAGGGGGGAAAGTATTCTTTGAGCTGTGGGTACTGAGGGTGGGAGCATCCCAGCAGGGCTGTGTCAGGCCTGGAGCTGGGAGGAGCAGCCAGGTCACTGGAACAGGGAGGGCAGGGAAGGGAGGTGTGTGTGAGGCTGGGTTTGGTGGGTGTCTCTGCTGTAGCTGTGTCAGCTCCAGTGCTGTGAATGGTGTTTCTCAGGGGGTCAGTTCACTAATGGGCTGGCCAGGAACCCCTTTACACAGCAAGGGCTCTGATCCCACAGAACTGGCTGGTGGGGTGGGTGAACAGAGACAGAGCAGATTTGCTGCTCTCAAAGTGCTCTTCGACAGCACTTGAGTCTGTGAATTGGTTGTGGGGCCTGCTCTGCCCCCAGACTGTGACATCCGAAATGAAATGTGTGTTTTCCCTCTGGTTCCAAGGTACGAGAAGAGCTTTGGACCTTATTGTGATTAATCACTCAACCCTGAGCCAGATACTGTATGGATTCCATCTTTTGCTCCCAGAACTGATAGAAATATTGTCCTGCCTTATTAAAATCACCCACAGCTACTGCAGCTGTATGTCAACAGCAAAACAAATAGCGACTGGTTCCCATCGGGTTGGAGCCTCTCTGCTGAGGCTGTCTTCAATACTCCTCCTGCCAAAGTGGTTACAGATGTAGGCTTTCCCTGTTGCAGCTCAGAGGAGCTCCTGTGTGGCTGGTTCCAAATCCCATTACCATGCTATAGCCAGAGCCATTTTTGGTGAGCATCAGCTTGGCTAAACCTCCCCCTAGATGTGAAATGTTGCTCACAATGCTCTTCCTAGAAGGACTGCTAAGGAAGAGAGTGCAGGGCTGTGCTCTCCCCCAAAACCTCCTAAACTGTATGGTAGAGCAAAGCAAGAGGACTGTGCTAGAATGAAAGCTGAGTTGCTTCCCCTTCTTCTCCCACTCAGGTGTCTCAGTCAGGGGTCTGCTGAGTAATTTGGGCTCATCTCAGCTGCTGTTGGGGGCATAACTGATGTTGCAGTGCATGAGTTCCCTTCCTCTTACCCCTCCAAAACCACCACAGCCCTAAAATTCCTGCCACTATTTAAGCTGTCCCTGGCTCACACTAACCCCTTCTCTCCTGTGCTATCTTTGGTCTAATTGGAAGGCCAGGACTGTGCATGTGAGGTGACTGTGACCTCGTTAGTTCCTTACGCTGTATTGAAATTTCTACTCATTTACATCCCAAATCTCTAAATGTGCAGCTCTGGTCTCTGGGGTCACTTCTTGCTGCTTTCCATCCTTCTCACCAAGGCTCTGGGCTGGAGTTCTGTTCTCTGATCTTGACAGATCACTCCACTTCTGTATGGAAGATGAGCCCCCCTCAAACAAACCCCCTTGTTTGAGAAAGACAATTCCTGGTCTAGCGTGGGCACAAGGGAAGGGCTTCCTGGGAAGATGCCATGGGCTGGGGCAGTGCTGGGAAGGGCTCCCACCCAGAGATGGGGAGGGCAAACAAACATCCTGGCTGGGCTGGGCCAGGCTCTGGGTTCTCATGCCTCTGAGATCCACAACCAAGATCACTCTTCCCCTTGCAAGAACATCTTTTTAGTTTAGTATTTGCTCATGCCAAACTCCTGTTAGGCTGGTGGTGCTGGCTTGATCTTTCTTGGGTGCTTCACTTTAAATTTAGGCTTGACAGACCATATATCCTCTTCCTTTTTTTCCTGTCCTAGTTGAAGGGAGAATGCTATTGGAGATGGGAAGGTTTGCATCATCCCTCCTGTGTGATGTTGGATCCCTTTATAGGGCAGATATCTTCTAAAGCAAAATGCTTTCAATTCTCACGGTGAGCGCAATTCTTGAAAATGTATGCAATAAACAAAATGAGCCAAATGTAATTAAAATGGAGACAGCATATAATCTGGTAACCCACTTAGAGGCTCAAAGCTTCAGCTTTAAAAAAAATGTTTGCTCCAAATCCATTTAAATAAACAGACCGACACACAAAGGCTCTCTGTACATTATCGGGATACAAAGAGAATCGGATCAAAAGCAGCTGTGACCAGTCTGTACATATGTAGCAAGGAAATTGCTTGATCTAAGACTGCACCTTGTACATGCAAATGTGTTTGTGGACCTTCCCGGGAATTGCATTTGTACCACAGCCGAGCTGTTGTACAGCTGCTCTACCAGGGAGCAAGGGCTGGTGCGTGCCCCACTGCGGGAGGGTTGGCTGGGGGCTCAGGGAGCCCTTGGCGTGCACGTGTGCTTTGGCTGCTCTGTGCTTTGGCTGCTCTGTGCTTTGGCCATGGCAGGGAGAAGCCAAAGACAGCCAAGCTCTGCCCCTTTCCTGCACACACTGTATCCAGAGGAGGGAATCGCGCAGAAACCTGGGGAAAAAAATGGGAGTCCCTGTCCTTAGCACCCGTGTCATGGGCTCTCCACTCACCTGGTGTCACACATGCCATGTGCTGTCACACCAGTGTCCCTCTGGGCTTGCAGGAGGGTCTCCTGGCCTTGCACTGCGGGGCTGTGTGGTTTGAATCTCCTCTGCCTGGACGCTGTCGCTCACAGCTCTGCAGCAGAGTCTGGCTGGCCTTGAAGTTTTGCCAATAGCCATGTGATTTGTCTTGGGTTGGACAGCACAGGCTGCAAATCCAAGATCAAGTGTGCTCCCAGGCCAGCAGGATTAGGCCAAGAGCAGGTTTTTTTGTCAGACAGGAGCATCTGCCTGTTGTTCTTGCAAGTATTTTCGGACTAGCTGGAGCTCTTGGGAGGACATGCTCATATTTATATAAATATGGTGGAGTGGCTATTGGGGAAGAGTGAGAAAGCTGTTTCTAAAGTGGGGGGAAAAATCTAAGCATTTAGAAGCAGGGTCCTGGATCAGCCTGGGGATGTCAAAATGCGGGGTGCTGGCAGAAAATGCTTCACTCGGGTCCCACTGGTGGAAGGTCTTACTCAGCAGCGGCCGGGAGCGCCCAGCGGGCCGTGTCCCTCGTTCGGGGCCGTGCCCACGCCCGTCCCCCGGGGTGCTGGCGGCGCTGTCCCCGTCGTCGGGGCTGGCTCCGGCCGCGGCCGGGACTCGCACCGGCAGAGGGAGCTCCGGCCGCGTCCTCCGAGCAGGGGGGACCGGCTGCTCCCCTCC